>CAIGQZ010004625.1:17431523-17444089 GCA_903798205.1 Danio tinwini | reverse complement strand
TATCAGCTGGGTTGTCACGTGTCTTGTTACCACTCGTCTCACTCAGCTGTTTTCTGTCAGTCACAGCTGTTGCGCATTACCGCGCGCCTTTATGTGCTCGGTGTTTGCAGTTAGCGTTTGTCAGTCTGTTGTTTGTTCACTCCTGTGTCTGCTTCCTGTTAGGTGCTGTCGCTCGATCTGTTGGTGGTGTTTTGCCATAAGTCTGTTATATTTGGACCTTATGCTCGTCTCCGTTTCATTGATGTTGTTGCAACTACCTGTACTGATGACAACTAAATCAGTGAGAGACTTCATCCCGAATCCGCTACTCTGATGAACTATTACCACTGGTAAGCGTGTCAATTTCTTTGAGAGTTGCTCGATATCGCTAACCTCCCCTTCCCTTGATATCTGGTGAGATATCAGTAAGAGACTTCACTTCGGATCTGTTTCTCGGATGAACTATTACCGCTGTTTAGCGTGTTGTCTTCCTGGTGTGAGTACCCTTGCTCCACACTACATCTGGTGAGATCTATACCAGTTGTGACTCTTGTTATTCCTTTTAATAAATCATCTTAAATTCACTTGCATTTGGGTCTCCTGTGTATATCATTGTGACAATTTGGCTCATTCAGAATTGAAATGACTACGCAAGTCCATACAATAAAGCAGAATGCTGCCAGTTTAGCATACAACCCTACCGTATTAGTCAAACATTTTTAAGTGTGTATATATATATATATATGGTATTTTTTTTTCTCTCAGGAGCTGAGCCCCCTAAAAAAAAATCCTAAAATTGCCCCTGATGAGCAGTGAGACAGAAATCATCTGGTGTTTCCACTGTCAGGCTAGTAGCTCGAATCGCGTCACGCAAACCCCACCCAAATCAAACGTCACACAACCCACCCAGTTCAGCGGGAATCAGGCAGGCTGATAAAGCACACCATTGCATCATTATGAAATGATTAAAATGAAGACAACCAAAACAAACAAATGACACGTTACTTTACAGCAATACATTATGTCTATACACACAGGCCTATGTATTTTCATTGATTATATTTGTTTACTTGCCGACCAACTGTTGGCATCGTGCAGTAGTCTCGCCACTAACAGGGGGATGACCCAGCGCACAACCCATAATATAAAACCAGCGAAATTTTCTGGTAATAACTGGGTGTAAAATATATTTTATAGCATCTTCATTTTGATAAACACCGTCAAACATTCAGCCCAAATGCTCTGGAGAGACCTAAAAGAAATTACTATTTCCATAGGCTATATGACACTTAACAGGTAATTCCCCTTTATTTAGGGATGTTGCATATTATTCGGTTATCTTAAGTAAAGCAAACCGTTAAGTGTTTCAGGACAAAAGATCAAGGAATAAAATACAGGCTATAGCCTACAGGTATATATCGTTGAGCTCAGCAGCAGCTCCAATAATAAAGCTCTACATTTAAAATTTCATTTTTAATTTAAACACGTCCTATAAAAACACAAACACTTGTTTGAGGACATAAAACACATTTTTACTTGCATGGAGTTTTTCCCAATTTGTTTATAAAGCAGCACAGTGCAGGACTGGATGACAGAAAAGAAGGTAGTTCCTGGTTTTACTTACCCAAACAATGCTCGGTTTGCCCGATTTGATTAATATCATCATATCCAAATACTTAATAAATAATATTTCAATATTCCTCTGTTGTTTATTGTTTTTAGAAAATATTTAAAATCTTTTTTTTCAGATAGGTCTTTGTAAAATGAAAGTTTAAAATGGCTTGAAATGGTTTAATTTATTTGTATTGTATATAGCTAAATTGTTATAGCTTTTGTTTGTTTTATATTGGTTTATTTATTTTAATGTGTTTCATTCATTTTCTTTTTGGCTTAGTCCCTTTATTAATCCGGGGTCGCCACATCGGAATGAACCGCCAACTAATCTAGCATATGTTTTACGCAGCTGATGCTCTTCCAGCTGCAACCTATCACTGGAAAATATCAGATATTTGTAATTCTTTAAATGATTTCAATATAGCTTAGGTTATTTTATCTATATATAGCCTACAAAAGTGGACACGTAATTTGTAAAGTTTTATATCTTTCTGTTGTATTCATATTTTGTATTATCTCCAAAATAAATAAAGAAAGAAAGAAACGCTATGGTTACTAGAGTAACCCTCGTTCCCCGAGGGGGGGAACGGAAATGCTATGTGGAAACTTCCACTATGGGGGATTTGGTTCAGAAAGCCAATCATCTGAAAGAGTATGTAAACGGGCCAATGAAATGCCAATGAGTTGGCAGCTTCAGCTTGCGCACCTGATGCTCGTTGCAATTAATCTTGCTATAAGAGAGCAGAGCTAGCAAGCCAAAGCATCCTTTTGTAGCTGAAGCGACTTCATCTCAACAGCCAAGGGGCAATCATTATGGCGAAGGGACATAGCATTTCCGTTCCCCCCCTCGGGGAACGAGGGTTACTCTAATAACCAGAGCGTTCCCCTTCGGAAGGGGAACTTCAATGCTATGTGGAAACTTGCACTATGGGGAAATGTATGGAAAACTTCATAATGATTGAACCTTACCTTCGCCCCCGATGAGAGGTTTGCCAGGCAAAGAGAGCGTGAGCGCACCATCATCACCAGAGGCGTGGTCTTCCAACGTGTTCCCTGGCCCTTACTTATCCCACTTCAACAGAAGATTTACAGATTTAGATATATTTTTCGGGAGCCGCAAGTGCGTCTAGAATATCTAGGAATTTAATACGACAGTACGTTGGGAAGCGTACAGTCCCGATAGGAAGGACGCTGCGGAGGCCACCTGCTACCCAAGTGGGGAGACTGGGGCAAATAGCGTATGAACTAACCCTATGAAGGGGGAGTAAGCATATGAAATAGAATGGTTAGCGGTTAGGGAAGACACGGGTCCACCTGTGAGGGGGGAACTGCACCGTGGCAGTATAAGCATATGGGATCGCCTGGTGGGGATCGCACATAGCAGGCACCTATACCCAGAATGCGGGCTGACCAGCGGGCAGACCTACAACATAATAGGCCAGCATCTGACTCCTCCGTTGAGCCAGATGCTGGGGGCAGCGGAGGAATCTCTGCAGGGTTCGCCAACGGGGAACTTTACTGACAGAGTGAATAAGCGCACGTATCTCCGTGTTAGGGAGAATGGCGCAGCAAGCGTATTTGAACACCTTCACCGAGTTGTTTCCTCAGTCACCAAGGGTTACCTAATGCCCTTGAGGAAACCGGCTCCACTCGCAGATTGTAAAATCTTGCAAATGTGTTAGGTGTCGCCCAGCCCGCAGCTCTGCAGATGTCTGTTAGAGAGGCGCCGCGTGCACGCGCCCAAGAGGATGCTATGCTCCGAGTGGAGTGTGCTCGAACCCCTGGGGGACACGGCTCGCCCTGGCTTTGGTAAGCGAGGGAGATGGCATCCACTATCCAGTGGGCCAACCTCTGTTTGGATACGGCACTTCCCTTCTGCCGACCACCGTAACAGACGAAGAGCTGCTCAGAGGATCTGACGCTCTGAGTGCGGTCCAGATAGATTCGCAAAGCGCGAACTGGACAAAGTAATGAAAGGGCTGGGTCTGCCTCCTCCGGGGGCAGCGCTTGCAGGCTCACTACCTGGTCTTTAAATGGTGTGGTAGGAACCTTAGGCACATATCCAGGCCGGGGTCTCAGGACAACGTGAGAGTAAGCCGGCCCGATTTCCAGGCACAAGTCACTGACAGAAAATGCCTCCAGGTCCCCCATCCTCTTGATGGAAGCCAACGCGACCAGCAGAGCTGTCTTCAGGGACAGAAATCTTAAAGATACTGATTCAATGGCTCAAATGGATCTGTGCGCAAGCTCGTGAGAACGAGGGCGAGATCCCAAGAGGGCATGAGAGGGGGGCGGGGCGGATTAATTCGCCTAGCGCCTCTGAGGAACCGGATGATGAGGTTATGCCTTCCCACGATGCTGCCAGCAACCGCGTGATGGTGAGCGGAGATGGCAGCCACGTAAACCTTGAGTGTGGAGGGCGACAGCCTGCTCTCCAGCTTCTCTTGGAGAAAAGAAAGCACAACGCTGATCTGGCAAGTTCGGGGGTCTTCTCTGCGAGAGACGCACCATTCAGTGAATAGACTCCACTTCAGGGCGTAGGCGCGCCTCGTTGAGGGGGCTCTCGCCTGAGTGATGGTATTAACCACCGCCATAGGTAAGTTACCTAAGTCTTCCTCGCGTCTAAGGACCACACGTGGAGGTTCCACAGATCCGGGCGAGGGTGCCAGATGGTGCCCTGTCCCTGAGAGAGTAGGTCCTCTCTCAAAGGGATCTGCCAGGGGGGGGCCGTCGCGAGGAGTGAGAGTTCTGACATCCAAGTCCGGTTGGGCCAGAGAGGCGCAACTAGCAAGACCTGTTCCTCGTCCACCCTGACCTTGTACAAGAGCTGCGCGAGCAGGCTCACTGGGGGAAACGCATATTTGCGCATGCCCCGAGGCCAGCTGTGGGCCAGTGCATCCGTGCCGAGAGAGCACTCGGTCAGGGAAAAAAACCACTGGCAATGAGTGTTCTTGGGGGAAGCAAACAGATCGACCTGGGCTTCCCCGAATCGCGCCCATATCAGCTGAATCGACTCGGGGTGGAGTCTCCATTTTCCTGGATGTAAGGGTTGCCGTGAGAGCACGTCGGCTGCACAGTTGAGTTGCCTGGAATATGAATGGCATGCAACGATTTCAGCCGCGTATGACTCCAGAGGAGCAGACGGCGAGCAAGCTGAGACATGCGGCGAGAGCGGATACCTCCCATACGGTTGATATACGCCACCGCCGCCGTGCTGTCCGTCCTGACCAGCATGTGTTGTCGCTCCAGCACCGGTAAAAAACGGCGGAGAGCAAGGAACACTGCCAGCAGCTCTAGGCGATTGATATGCCAAAATAGCTGGTTGGCCCTCCACAGGCCCGCGGCTGCATGCCCGCAACACACAGCCCCCCAGCCCGTGCTGGAAGCATCTGTTGAGACAACAACATGACTGGACGCCTGTCCTAGAGGCACTCCGGCCTGTAAGAACGAGGGGTCGTTCCAGGGGGTGAGGGCGCGGCGACACAGCGCAGTAACAGAGACCCGGTGTGTGCCCGCGTGCCATGCGCGTCTGGGGAATCGATCGTGAAGCCAGTGCTGAAGTGGTCTCATATGGAGTAACCCGAGCGGCGTGACTGCGGCTACGGATGCCATATGCCCCAGGAGCCTCTGAAAGGATTTCAGTGGGACCACTTTTTTCCTGTCGAACTCTCTCAGACAGTTCAGCATTAGCTAAGCGCGCTCTCCGGAGAGGCGCGCTGTCATGGTGACCGAGTCCAGCTCCAACCCGAGAAAAGAGATCCTCTGCGCTGGGGCGAGTTTGCTCTTTTCTCGGTTGACCTGAAACCCCAACAGATGGAGGTGCTGGAGCACCTTGTCTCTGTGCACAGTCAACTGTTCCCGAGAGTGAGCTAAAATCAGCCAGTCGTTGAGATAGATGAGTATGCGGACGCCCGCGAGCCGAAGGGGCACTAGGGCGCCCTCCGCGAGCTTGGTGAAGACCCGCAGAGACAGAGAGAGCCCGAAGGGGAGGACTTTGTACTGCCACGCTCGACCCTCGAACGTAAACCTCAGAAACTGACGGTGGCGAGGAAGGATGGAGACATGAAAGTATGCATCCTTCAGGTCTATCGCTGCAAACCAATCCTGAGGACGAACGCACTGGAGGACGCGCTTCTGCGTAAGCATTCTGAACGGGAGCCTGTGTAGACAACGGTTCAAAACGCGCAGATCTAGGATCGGTCGTAACCCACCGCACTTTTTGGGTACGATGAAGTACGGGCTGTAAAAACCGCTCTCCATCTCGGCTGGAGGGACCGGCTTGATTGCATCCTTCGCCAGGAGGACAGCAATCTCCTCTCGCAAGACAAGGGCGGACCTGGGGCTGACCCTGGTAAAGTACACGCCCGTGAACTTCGGGGGCCGTTTCGCAAACTGAATTGTATAGCCGAGTCTTATTGTGCGTATGAGCCACCGCGAGGGACTGGCCCGCGCTAACCAGGCAGGGAGAGCCCTCGCTAATGGACTCATCGCTACAATCGATGACGTACCTGCAGTGGGGCAGCGCGGAGTGGGAGAGCTGATCCGGGAAGCGCTGGGGTCCTGCGGAAGAGCTGGAGATAAGAGAGTCACACTTACCTCGCTCCCGAGCTCCGGAGAGAGGGCTTGAGGAGTGGGAGAAAGAAGCCCGTCCTCCCAGATCCTGTGAGCCATTGGCGAAATGCACCGACTCTGCGAGCCAGAAGGCATAGCGTCCCGGACTGGCAGAGTTCGGGCTGTCACATCCGGAGAATTGGAAAAGTGCTCTTTCATTGATATTTTGGTGGCACTGAAAAGTACCATTGGTATTGAAGCCCGGCCCTCCACCGGGGAAAAAGCAAATTCCCTCTTCTCCGGATGGCCTGTCTCAGGGACGCTTCGCGGTCCGTTTACCGGACTTAGCGGCGGCCTGGGCAGGGGGGCGGCCGGCTTACGAGGTGCTCGACGCTGCCGTTTCGCCGGAGGCGCTGGCGGGAGCGGTGCAGCTCTCGCAGGCGGACGCCCTCGGCGAGGAGCAGCAGATGTGGATGGCTCGGCGGGCGGAGCGGTGTTACGGTCCCGCCGATAGATGACATTACCCATCGCATCGGACTGCTCTTTCACCGCCTTGAATTCCTGGGTGAATTCACCAACGGTGTCGCCGAACAGGCCAGCCTGGGATATGGGGGAGTCAAGAAAGCGAACTTTGTCGACCTCGAGCATATCTGCCAGGTTTAGCCAGAGGTGGCGTTCCTGGACCCCTAATGTGGCCATCGTCCGAAGAGCATAGTCGGTTGCGGTGCGGAGCTCGTGTAACAAGCTTGGGTCGGAACCACCCTCGTGCAGCTGTGCCAGCGCCTGCGCCTGGTAGCGCTGGTAGGTGGCCATAGCGTGCAAGGCGGAAGCAGCCTGGCCCGCAGCTTTGTAGGCTCTAGCTCCGAGGGAGGCAGATAACCTACAGGCTTTGGACGGGAGACAAGGCGGACCCCTCCAGGAGGAGGCGCCACGCGGACAAAGATTGACCGCAATAGCGCGCTCGACCTTCGGGATCGCCTCATAACCCTTGGCTGCTCCACCATCGAGAGTGGTGAGGGCGGAGACGCACGCAGATCGGGCAGAGAAAGGTGCCCTCCAAGACTGCGTGAGCCTACTGTGCACTTCCGGGAAGAAGGGAACGAGAGGCTTCGAAGGACTGGCCTTCTTATCCTCAACGTAGCACCCATCTAGTCAGTCTGGCCGTGGAGCTGGGGGATAAACCATCTCCAACCCCACGGCCGAAGCAGCCCGGGAAAGCACGGCCATCATATCCGATTCAAGATCTTTGACAGCGCTCCCCAGCCCGGAGGGAGGGAGCGGGTCTGGATCTTCATCGGACATTGACAGCCCACCCTCCGATGCAGCAGTGGACGTCTGGTCCCCGGTGTCATCGAGCGAGAGGGCTACCATCTGGTTAGACGGATCGCTTCCTCCGCTCTAAGCTTGGATGGAGCGCTTAGAGGAGTGGGAGGTCCGCGAGCCCGAGGGCGGTGGATAAGCTCCCACTGGAACCCTCAGACCTGCCTGAGTGCCCACTGCAGTGCAGGGGACAGCTGGGGTGGTTAACTCTTTTGCAAGAGCCAACCGTGACCTTAACTGCGCAACAGACATGCCATCGCAGTGACGGCATGAGCTGCCCGTGAGCACCGCATTAACATGCTGGACCCCCAGACATGCCACGCAGTGCTCGTGCCCATCATCTGGGGACAGGAAACCACCGCAACCAGAAACGCACGGTCGGAGCGACATCTTGAAAAAGAAAAGTGAAAGTGCAATACAAACCGCTCGGGGAGGACCGGACCCAAAGGACGCCAGGCAAGGGAGAAACCCAGCTCGACCGTCTGCCGCCGCGTATACCACTCTCTGGACCGGGAGACCGCTCTCGTTCGCTCTCTCTCTTGCGGATTTCAGGAAATCGGCTGGAGGAACCCTCATTGATTCTTTCAGAAGGCTGTGAAGTCGTCTAAAGCGAAAAGGATGCTTTGGCTTGCTAGCTCTGCTCTCTTATAGCAAGATTAATTGCAACGAGCATCAGGTGCGCAAGTTGAAGCTGCCAACTCATTGGCATTTCATTGGCCCGTTTACATACTCTTTCAGATGATTGGCTTTCTGAACAAAATCCCCCATAGTGGAAGTTTCCACATAGCATTGAAGTTCCCCTTCCGAAGGGGAACTCAGCCGCTCGTGGCATCAACAGAGCTGGGGTTGTCGTGCTTCACGTTGGTTGCCATTTGTTGTGTTTGCCGACCTTCTCATCAATGAGGCACTATCAGACTGGAGGTTTTTGGATACCAGAAAAATAGACTTTATTCTTTATAATAAAGCCAAGAAAGTGCAGGGCAGACCCCAGAGCATTCTGAAGTCTCTCCTAGACAAATCCTAAAGTCTCTGTGTTTTCCACAATCTTTGTACAGATTATTTGACACACCCTAGGTGCCTGATTTTAAACTCCTGACCATCATTGAAGATGCCTTTCTCAGGTGGTTCTGTTATTTTTGGCTTTCATCCCACCAGCTCATGTCAACGTAAGCAACTCTTTTGACAACAGAGATTACCTTTCATAGATGTAACTTGTGCAAAAACACTAAGTGGTTACATACATTGACATAATGGCATAATAATAACAACATCATAATATGTTACTCACTCCAGCTTCTGACACATATAGGTTCAAATGAATGTTTAACATATATAATCAGTGCATTACATATTCATTCAGCTCAGAATCAGTTATTTCATAGCAGGCTCCTGTGCAGGTTTCTCATCTTACACACAGACATACCACAAAGTATTTTTACCACTGGCATATTGCTGCAAACACCCCTAAACTGCCTTACACTTAGACAACACACTGAGAGAAAAAAATCTTCTTCAGGGTCTCTCACACACATGCATCTAAACGCACACGTTCCATGCACAAACACACCATTTAAACTTGACAAAAACTCTCGACAACTGAAAGTTACTGGCTGCTGTGTCTTTAGTATAGTGTAAAGATTATTATGCATTATTGAAACTTCAAGGAGGATGCAGCAAAGAACTATCACTTATTAAATTAAAACTACTTTATTATGTTGTGCAACACCCTTACATTTAAAAGGGAAACATAAGGATGATCAAAAGCAAAAGGACCCCTAGCCTAGCCTTGTTTTTCTTTCCCTTATTTATTTATTGTTTTGGTGCATGTACTTGTGTGCAATCGGAAAACTAGTGTAATGGCGGCACACCATCTTTACCAGACTCGGACAAACTCTGTCTCTCGTTTCCCTCTGCCCCAGCTGGCCTAGAGGAAGCCCCGCTTTGGTCCAATCAGGCCCCGGAAGTGACAGTGGGAACGTGACTGGCCCTGGCTCGCCCTGGCATGCTTGCTTTAGGCGCGAAAATGGAAACGTGGCTATTGTGGTTATGACTTAGAGACTTGTAACTTAGGTTTCTGAAATGGAAAGTGTGTTGCTGGCTTACATTTGTAAAAGTTGTTAGTTAATGCTTATCTTTAGGAATAATAAAATGTGTGGAAAGCTTTTTTTCCCTTATACTTGTTTTAGGATACAGCCTTTGTTACTTTTGTCAGTGTAGATACCTTAAAAATTGCTGACGATCAGTTCAGCTCTGCAGACAAGAGTTGTTTTTAAAAAGTTCTGGAACTTCACAGTCCATTCAGTGAGAGAGATTTGCCAAAAGAACAGATGTTGTCAGTAGTTTCCAACAGGAAGGAATTAGTCTTTCATGGAACTCTAGCTCCTCTGCTAAAGGTGCTAATTAAAGAACAACGTAAGTACTTGGCACTCCTCACACTTGCAAGCATTCTTTATTTGAAAAGATTTCTAGCATCACGCTGCAATCCCCAGTTGTACGGCAAACGAACATTGTGCTAAATGAATGGCTGCTGCCATGATCCAGAAGGTATTGGCAGCCTATTAATTATTTTATCCTTAATTGCTCTTTAATTATCTGATAATCTGATGATAATATTTGTTCACGAGTTGGCCAAAATATTCACTATTTTGTGTGAGGCATCTGGACTTTGACATACCTACATGACAAAGCATTCATTATGCACAAAGAGCTGTAAAATTAACCTCAAATTTTTTTTTGCTCTCCTTGGAGAAGACAAAGGCTGAAATAGGCTCTGTTTGCCAAGAAGCCAGATGCCCTACATCATGTTTCCCCCAAAGACGTCATCTGCAGTGGAGAAAAGCGCCACATGCCCGGCCTCATTGTCTGTCCGGCTCCCACAGGCCCCCCAGTGCAGTTTAACATTACACACAGAACACAGGGCTGACAGGGACTGTGGCAAACTGACTCTCTCTCTCTCTCTCTCTCTCTCTCTCTCCCTCACTCATACAAAGCCACCCGTAATGTCTGGACAGATAAAAGGCAGAATTTTATGGCAGTGGGCCACACTTCTCCGCCTGGTTTGTCATGCAGCTGAATGGAGTTGTGGCGAGGGTACGGATTGGCCATGCTCGTCTCATCCCCTGCCAGGACACACACAACTGCACACACACTCACACTCGCTCTATAAAGAGAAAGGAAAAAGCTGGCATTCCTGGTCACTGTGCATGATCGCATGACACAGAAGTACAGTACATCTAAATGGCCAAAAATTGCCTGACCTAGTTGCTTTCAGACAAACCTTTACTGCAACTTTTGAAACTTTATTTGGCTTACTCTGTTGGATCCCAAAAGGAACATTTTGTTTCTACAAACTTGTAATAATGAGACTTATTAGGCAGTTCTTAATAGTGTTTGATTTAAGTATCATTTTATTTTAGAAGTTTCTCCTAACATTTAGTGGTGTAACGTGCTGGGTCACAATATAAACGTGGATAATGACAACAGTGTCATTTGTTCTTAAAGGGCACCTATGGTGAAAAATGGACAGACATATGTGTAGGTATAGTGTATAGACCGTCATATTGGGGTGATATAAACACACCCAGTGCTTTTTTTTAACAACATAAAAACTGTGGACCATTTGGAGCGGACAAGAAAGGACGTGCGCAAAGCAACCAGGAATAAAAGGTCTGTTCAGTTCGCTAGGATCATCAATCATCATCAAATGTGATCAAGAGTGAGTTTTACAAGTTTAAAACATTTTTAAAACAGTGCATGTTTTTAATAAATTACAGCGATTTACTTCAGCTTTACTTCATCAGCACAGCCGCGTGTCAGAACAATTATAAAAGAAGATGCTTCAATCCCGGTTTGTGGACGTTAAATCAGGTTTATTTTGTACATTAACATAGCAGATATCCATACAGCAGTGGATATTAACCTGTATCCTGTCACATTTGCTTGCAAAAAGAGTGCAAAGCAAAACGCGCGCACTGTCTGTGTGTGTGTGTGTGTGTGTCCGCGCTGTGTGTGTGTGTATATGTGTGTGTACTTGAACTTTGTAACAACATTGTGTGTGACTCAACATTGCAGCTCCACAACAAATGCATTAAAAACTCTTTGGTAAAGATTTTACTGTAGTATTTCTCACAAACATTATGTGAGATCTGCTTCCTTCTTGTCTGTCTGTATGTCTGACGCAGCCGATTTAAGGCCCATTTCCACTGAGTGGTACGGTACGGTACGGTATGGTGCGCTTTTATGGCCATTTCCACAGTCAAAAGGCGTACCGACCCGAACTGTATCGTACCACTTTTTCGGCACCCTTTCGAAAGGGTACCAAATACAAGAAAGGGTACCAAAAGGTGGAGCTACACGGGCAGCTGAACGCTGATTGGTTACAGATATATGTCACAAGCTCGTACCAACCCGTACCGTACTGTACTGTACCAGTCAGTGAAAATGAGCCATAAGGCACGCTGACAGGCACGTGGGAACTGTGGGCGTGAAGGACTAGTTTTAAAGGCACAGTACACAAAAATCGCTCCCTGATGGTTAAAGCTATAAAATAGAAACTTCTAAAAGGTATAATGAAAAATCTGATGGGTGTTTTGATCTGTAACTTTACAGATACATTCTGGAGACACAAAATATCTATATTAAATCTGGAAAAAGTGGTAACCTTAGTGCCCTTTAAAAGAATTTAATGAGAACAATGAAATCCAATGAATGCTTGAAGGTTAAATGCATGCACTGTAAAAATTTAAAGTTGAGTTAACTTAAAAGTTTAAAGCAAGCAGCTGCAAAGAAATTTTGAGTTTGTTAAATTTCAGTGGTTAAAGTTGTGCTAAATAATTTTTTTAAGTTGACCGAAAAAGGCTGGTTTAGTCAAGTATACTTTATGGAATAATTTGGCACAACTTCAAACACTGAAGTTCAATAAACTCTAAATTTCTTTGGAGCCGGTTGCTTTAAAATTTTAAGTTAACTCAACTTTTTATGTCTTTAAAGATATGGAGAAATAAAAATTTTAAGTCTCCTCAACTGAATATTTTACTTTCAATGAACAAACAGTTTCAAACATGCAGCTGAATCATTTTTATAAGTAAATTCAACTCTGAGCT
>CAIGQZ010004625.1:17374798-17396523 GCA_903798205.1 Danio tinwini | reverse complement strand
TAATGTAATGAAAAATACACCGTCTCTAGGCATCTCTGGTGCAGCTTCCAATCATCATCAGTGTAGTGCAAAGTAACACAAAAGTAACAAACAGAGCAGGGTCACATGACTTCACATGCGGTAAGGTAAGTAATAAAAAAAAATGGACTTGGAAAAATTTGATCAATTATTACTGAATGTTGATTTCGATTTCGACCTAGAAAGATGTGTTTAGAAGAAAATAAGTTACAAAGTGTTTCTTTGCAAAGTTACTTGAAGTTAGGAAAGGATGATATGGACTTAAACTGTATCAATATTTTGTTGTATTTATTCCAATAATCATATCAATAAGGTTATGTGTGAAACAATAGAGAAAAAAGCCCTGTATCTTTAGAGAAAATAATATTTTACTTAATCTTTTATAATATAAATATATATGTAGTATTGTGAGCATACAAGCAATATAACCGTTTCATGCATACTGGATGCTAGATGGCGCGATCACATATAAACTCTAAACAAGCACCACAGAGGAAAAAACATTTCATGCTAGCTTAGGAAAAAGAAAAAGTGCGTCCCAAATCGCATACTTATGCACTATTCTACGTCATTTTGTAGTATAAATAGTGTAAGTAGTGCGTTCACACTGAAAACTCTAAAAATAATCAGTACGCTTTAATTACCTGGATGATGCACTCATTCAACCGGTAAAATGAAGTGTGGAATGATGGACAATGGATGGGGCAGAGCTATCGGGTCCACATGTTGGATTACTTTATTCATTTTGGATTGTGAAAACAAAATTCTCCTACAAGAGTGATTATAGCGCCTCCCGATGGTTAATGCAGTTATACTCATGACAGGTATTATTTGGTAGTTTGGTCTTTTATTTCACTAATTTGGCAACCGTCAAACGTCATCTGGGAAACGGTTTGAACTTCGGCTTAGTAACAAAACATTAGTGTTCCATTTGGGACAACACTACATACATATACTATGCTGTTGAGTGTGTAAGTGCATAAGTACATAGTGCATAAGGGCATAGTGTGCCTATTGGGACGCAGCTAAAGAAACAAATAAGCTAATGACATGAAGACAATAAGCAAGCAACTGTGCCAACATATGAATTATTTTTGTTCTAGACATCTTTTGTATTTTATAAGTATAAAGTATATTAATAATGCAATGCCAACTGGCTTAGCCTTCATCACTGTATAGTATATTATAAAGTATGTAAGTAATGATTTCTTCCTTAATCTGTTAATTAATTCCTTTAAGTCATGAATTAGGTTATTTCAAACTCTCGACTGATCAAAATAAATATCTTCCAAAGTCTGAGTTAATATTGACATATATAGCTTTTAAATACTTTAGTATCTTAAAAAAGTCTCGCCTGAGGACTTCAGAAGTAGTGCCTGGATCTTTTTGCATGTCTAAGTGAAATAGCTTCTATAGCTAGAAAAAAAAATCTGCAGAGACTTGATCTTGTCCATCCGAATTTGATTGAATTGCTGTGGTTAAGTGATTTCTGCAATCTCATGTAAGTGTCCGATTGCTTGAGTTAAAGGAAAAGTTAATGTAACATTTAAAGGGGTGGTCCACTATGATATCACATTTTAAACTTTAGTTCATGTGTAGTATAGCTGTGTGAACATAAACAACATCTCTGAATGTAAGATGCTCAAAGTTCAATGCAAAGGAAGACATTGGCTTTTACTTAGCTTAGCTTAGAAAGTCTACCACGAAGGAAGTTTGGGGACCACAAAAAAAAAATACATCCGGGTTAGTGAGATCATAAACCCTTCAGATTATGCACATTCACCATGCAGCGAAGGGGCGTGGCCAGAGGTGCTGTAATGTTATAGCAGAGATAGCTAAAATGTCGCCCAAACGCTGCTATTTCCACAGAGCTTGTTCTGTTTCTGTATTTGGTCTTCCAAAGGATACGACACAAAGAGAGAAGTGCTTACAATTTAATTTTAATTATGTTCCAGAGAATTATTAAAATGCTCTAGCATTTGACAAAGGACAGCTTCCAGAATCTCTCCCTGTTTAGGGCTGGATTTGGCTAAAAACTCCTCAAACAAGGAGTAGCTTCAACCATAACAGACAAAGCTGTGGATTGTGAGCCACAAACTGTAAGTGTTTTTATTTTAAAATTGATCAATTACATGCATAGTGTCTAGCGCTAATGGTATGTTGTAGCAAATACGTGAACAAGGATGTAAACAACAGGAAATGCATTTTGGCACTGTTAACAATTTAGCTACAAATTCATATTTATCCATCAAATCGATGTAAACACCCACAATCTTCACCAGCGCTGCAATCTCCCTATGCGGTCGCTTTCCCTGCGTTCTACATCTCAAATAACAAACTCACACAAGATATGTGAACGTTTAATATTACTTACACATGCTTATTTTGAATATGTGAAAGACACTAGTCAGATTTTATTTTAGAGAGCAGGCGTGAGGTTCAGCTGTGTCCGTATCATTTTCTGTCTGATTCAGACTCAAAATACGGCTAACAGCTACTCTGACTGAGAGTATATACTAACGCAATCTCATGGCAATTCGTAACTTTTCTTCCTATGAATTTGTATGAATTCATACAATCTAATTTGTACAATTTACTGTGATTTGCTCATCACACAATGACGGTTGGGTTTAGGGGTGGGGTTGGGTGCCACGCCTCCTTTTTAAAATCGTACATTTTCATACGACTGATCTCCGTTCGAATTATCTACTAAACTGACAAAGTATAAAATACTTAAGTTTTCTCGTGAGATCAGGCTGGTATTTGCACAATGGCAAAGCATGTGCTAGTAAAGACGGTGTTTCCTGGTGACATGGAGCCAATCCGCAAATCACAGCACATTATGTTAGCTGACCAATCAGAGACGTTTGAGGGCGGCTTTAGGAGAAACTAGGAAATATGACATTTTAATACTAGGAAATATGTCGTTTTTATGTTAGCTAGGTAGCAATTTATAATTAAAATAAGATATATGAAAAAAATAACGTGATTTTTTACAAATGAAGCATGAGCACACATTGCACCCCATTAACAAACCAAGCTTTAAATAACTTTTAATGATATGCACAGAAAAATCATTTATAATATATGCTATAAAATCCATAAAATTAAGAAGTGTCTTAACTGATTTCATAGCGACTTTAAGCAGCACTCTCTCCATTTTTTCTTACTGTCGCCTCAAGAAACACTTGTGATATTAAAGAGATTCCACTTGGCCTCTGTTTTTACTGCATTTCTCTGCAAAACTGCGGTCAATGTGCACGACAACCTCATCACCTATAAAAGGTGACAGATGACTCATTCAGTTTGTGTTACAGTCACACACTAAAATCTAAACTGAGATAGTCTTAAAGTGATAGTTCAAGCAAAACAACAACAAAAAAAGAAATTTGCCACTGTTTCTCACTCTCATGTCATTTCAAACCTGTATGAACTTCTGTGAAAGCAAGATATTTTAAAGAATGTGGCCAAGTGATTCCTGATGATTTCCATTCTATGGAAAGATATTTCTCAGAAAGTTGGTCACACTTTATTTTGATGGTCCGTTTGTTGAATTTAAGTTACATTGCATCAACATGCCAACTAATTCTCATTAGATTATAAGTAGACTGTTAGGTTGGGGTTAGGGTTGGGGTTAGGGTAAGTGTAAATTGACATGTACTTGCAAAGTTTCTTATAGTCAGTTAAATGTCTGTTGAAGGACAGTATTAACAGATATTAAGCAGACAGTCTACTAACACTCAAATGGACCATCAAAATCAAGTGTTACCAGAAAGTCTTATTTTGTCTTCCAGAAAATAATGATATAATTTACTATCAATATTTTATCTGCTGTATTAAAATCAAAATTTACGGAAGAAGTCTTTCATATGAGGCCATTTGTTGAATGCTTTTAGTAGATCTGTCTTAAATGATCATCTAAACCACAAGTTTCTGCATGGCAGTGCTCGGAGAGAGAATGAGCACTTCTTAAAATAATGAGAAAACCACTGGTGTCAAGACAGGAAGTGCCACAAACAGCAGTCGTCAAGTTTAAATAGAGCAGAAGAGTGAGCTGAAATAGTAGCATTAAGTCCCTGGGAGTTCTTTGGCCTTCTAAATAACCTCTCTCAATTTCATTCCCATTGTTAGAGCATGAATTATCCACAATGACCATAGTCATAACACTTACCAGCAGTTAATTATTCATTCCAGTTCTGTCCACTTCACCTTTGCTTGTGGGATTTGCTATATCCAGAACTATGTTCCAGCCAATTATGCACAAAAAGAGACTTTTCACAAGTCACAACCTGGCTATTTTTACACAGCAAACAAAGCACCTTCTACAAGAAAGCATTCAAGCTAACAAGATACAACTTCGAAATACACAGTAATGCATTATGAGCTACATCCTTATCATGATTACTGTGACTCATATGCAGGGCTTGGGATTACGATCTGAAGCAAAAAGCTTAGATACTAAAACGTTATTTACACTGACATACCGATTCAAAAATATATGAGGGACAAGAAGCAAAGTTGTTTTATCATGTCACTGCATGAGGGTTTACATTGATGGAAAATGCCTTAAGAAACCTTTGATAATCGGGTGAACGACATTTGTTTGATGACCTCTCATGGTTTAATCCAGAGCGCCACCAACTTCAAAGCATTCGCATTTCCTTATGAGTTTATTTCAAGTTCCTTACCACATAAGTTTGAGCCTTAAAGACTTGGCCAAAGGAAGAAGAAACATTTGCAGGAGCATATGAGACCCAGGAAAAGGCAGCACTTCAAACGATGGGACTTCATCAATGTTATCTGTAATCGTTTCAGGCTGCCCTTCTGGTTTAATGGCTTCCAGAGAGACAAAGACAAAGAAAGAAGGAAAGTTAGTAAAGATTCATTGTAAGTCCCTCACAAAGCCCACGAATCCAGATGTGATTATGGCTCTTAAGATAAGTCTATAGCGAAACACAATGGGTACTAGTGAACTGTCAGCAAGCATTTATGAATTATTATCATCATCGCAGCTTTATAACGCTTTAGACTTCCTTTGGTTTCATTGTATCAGTAGATCTGTAGAGTGCCAATTGTTCTCGTGAAACCTTTTGTGTGGCCACAAAACAACGAGCCGGCTCTGGGGCTTTGAACAGAACACTGTCAGAAGAAACGTTTGCTCTGCATGTCACAGATAAATGAATATATTAGTTAGGGCTGGACAGGATGTGTGTTGAGCTGTGTGGACTCACTCTGTGTGGTACAGTTAATCTCTGGACAGCAGCTATGTTGGGTGGAGGTTTGGGATGAAACTGGATAACACCCATCCAGCTACACCGGATACCACTAACACTCACACGTCGCTATAACAAAAACAACAAAAAAAAAAACGTCATAATTACATACAGCATCTGAGCATAAATGGAACCTTAGCTGAAGTTGAGGTGCATAAAATTGACAAGCGATTTTTGTTGCCATTCTTGGCATTGTCTATTAAAACCGCTTAAACTGCTAAAAAAATTAATAAATTATTAACTTTGAGTTTGCTTTGATGTTAAGAATTGCAATGTGACTAACCTTTATCACATGCAAACTAATCATTTTCTAAATTTTTCACAAATGCAAAGGGAAGAAATACTCACTGGCCACACCTTCTTCATTCATTAATTTTATTTTCGGCTTAGTCCCTTTATTAACCTGTGGTCACCACAGCGGAATAAACTGCCAACTTATCCAGCATATGTTTTATGCAGCGAATGCCCTTCCAGCTGCAACCCATCACTGGGAAACACCCATACACCTCCATTCACACACATACACTACAGACAATTTTTGTTTACCCAATTCAACTATAGCGCATGTCTTTGGACTGTGGGGGAAATCAGAGCACCCGGAGGAAACCCACACAAACACGGGGAGAGCATGCAAACTCCACACAGAAATGCCAACTGACCCAGCCGAGGCTCGAACCAGCGACCTTCTTGCTGTGAGGCGAGAGCGCTACCCACTGCGCCATCGTACTGCCACTTCAACTGCTTTTTAAATGAAAATGGACCCTTTTCACAAGTCTGTTATGATGCGTTTAGCGGTCATCAAATTCTTAAATGCTTGAAAGTTTATAATATTTAGTTTTTTTTTTAAAACGTATGAACATTTATATGCATTTATGAATTCATGATATTATCTTTCCGTCAAATTACAAAAAACTAATTACCGATTATCCTTGTCTTATTTACCGTTATTGTTGTTTTGTTTACCATTATTGTTGTATGCCTCCTGTCCTGTTTCTAATTCTGTCTAATAAAAGTTTTGTTAACATTTGTCACTGTTTTAGTTTTTAGTTTTTTTTTTTTCAGTTGAACTATGTTTGTTTGTTCTGATAATGTATTATTTTTAGTACCAATTTTTTAAGGGCGTACTCACACTATGCATAGTTGCCTTGAACTGGGCCGAAGCAAGATTGTCCCCCCTCTTATCTACCCCAACGGCCCGCACTCACATTACATTCGGGCCTGAGCATGCTTACATCATCGTTGATGCGCGGTTCAGTAAGCACCCTCGCTTAGCACAGTAGACATTTCTTTAGTTTTATTGTTTTAGTCGTTTGGAATGGGTGACACGCAGTTTAATATTTTGCCGAACTAATCAGCCACTTTTTGACGCTCATAAACAATCATAAAGTCTTTGTGCTTCAGAAATTAGGAGGTTTGCTAAAGGTGCAGCTGTCGTGCAGTGAGGGGTTTGCGTCTTTAATAATCTACGACAGTTTGCGTTCATTGAACAGTAAGAATGATTAATAAATCCTTATGGAACAGTCCCATAAAGGTCACATCTCGTCTTCAGTTTCAGGCTCAGGCATGCTTTTCACTCACACTGCAAGCGTACCATGCCAAAGCCCAAGTGAACCGTGCTCTGGCCCACCTCTTCCAACCAGGCCAGGGCCAGCCAAGTGAACCGTGCCTGAGGCTGATTCAGAGCACTCACACTTCTCAAATGATCCGGGAAACGGGCCTGGGCATGGTTCGCATAGTATAGTGTGAGTACGCCCTAAGAGTATTTTTTGTTCACTTAACTTCAGGCATTTTTGGTCAATGCAACTGATGTTTTCAAAAGTTGAGTAAACAAGAAACAACAAAAGGTAATAAGGATTATGTTTTTTGTTCACTCTACTTCAGACATTTGAGAGCTCTATTTTAACGAAGTAAGTGCAAAATCTAAAGCACAGGGCACAAAAGCAGTAAGGGCATGTTCAAATCCACTTTTGCTATTTTAAGGACAGAAAAATATGCTTTGCACCCTGGCGCATGGTCTAACAGGGTTGTGCTTATTCTCTTAATGAGTTCTGGGTGTGTTTTGAGCATAACGTGCATTAAACCAATCAGAGTTTCAGAGTCTCCCATTCCCATTAAGAGTCAGTTGCATCGCGACATGGCACATTTGCTATTTACATGGCAGATTTGTAAGTGGAAAAACTGAATGCTTCACTAGAGAAAAAAACAGTTAAACAGATCATCTGCTGCACGAGGATAAGGAACAAGCCTCCTCCATTCGGCCTCTTTGCTTTTTATTTCTCTTTACTTTTACTCTTTACTCCTTTACTTTGGTGGATAAGGAAATGGTGTCTTATGCACTCCACTGAAGACATCCATTAGCTTACATATTTAATTTTCTTTGTTAAGTGCAGAGATTTGGCGCAAATGGATTTGCTATTTAAGCAACGTGGTGCAAAACATGAAAATTAGGGTTGCACTGGTCTGAAAATAGCAACAATTCCAGCCATACACATCTTGCGCCTTATTGCATCGGATGTATGATATAAGGGCCCAGAATTTGACAAATGTTATAGTTTTTATTGCTAAATTATTGTTCAATTGAAAATAGTAATTTGACATGCACTTAAAATTATTTTTATTTTTTGCTTGTTCAAACTACTTATTTAAAATGAGCTGAATCAACACAATTCTTGAGATTTCATTAAGACAACTTAATTTTCTATGTTTAATCGACATAAATTTGTTAAAAGTGTTAAGTTAACTTAATTTGTGTTGGGACAACATTAATGAATTGTGTGGAACCCTGTATTTTTTACAGTATGTGTCTCTAAAGTCAAATGCGCAGTAACTCACAATCGAAGGAATGTGAGTGAGTGAGTGAGTGAGTGGGTGGGTATTACAATCAAATCAAAAAACATACAGAGACTCATTCCTACAGGCATACTGTAAACTGCTCAGTTTTCCCATGCATTCCTCCAAGCATTATTCAAAGATTCATTAAGCCTTTAAAAACGAAACTCTCACTGCATGTGAAGCAAAGTTGGGGAGCATGCATGAATAATGATTTCACCACCTCAGAGAATGAACTTTCATTGACACACTTAAGGAAATGCACCAAATTCTGGTTTCCTGTTCATGCATACTATATTACTGAATTATTACAGCAAGCATCAGAACAGAGATTTCTAAGGCTCAGGTGCAACATGGGCAACAAAAACGTAGACCTCTGGAGAACTGCTGTTATTCAGAGACAAGAGACATCCCACTTCATTGTAAAGGATTTGGACTAGAAAGGCCTTGGATCATTGAGAAATGTTGATGGCATCATGATTCAGACCACTTCACGATTGTGATTGCTTCAATTCAAACCTCTCACAGACCGGTGATGCTCTACCACTCAAAGAACATCAGCAAACACTGCCAAGTCACATTAGTCCCAAGAAGCAGATAGGCAATGTTAGATAATATGACTCATCCAGGACACAAGAGTTTGGGAGCTCGCTTGCCGAAACTTGACATGTCAGGATGAGAGACAGAATGTTACTGAAACATGCAATCCAATGAAGACACAAATGCACAAATATGGGTGAGCGGTATTTAAATTCATATCATAATGTTTTTCAAATTTATATCACAATATTTTTGGCTGGCCAGACAATATTGATATTATATTGCAATATGAAAAGAACAAAATAGATAAAATAAAAATAGAACTACATTTGAATATACCTAAAAGTACATTTCAGCCAAAATATCTATTTATTTTATTTATTATTACTATTTTTATTATTATTATTATTATTTTTGCAAGTCATCTAGAGTTGACTTTTACAATTTTTTTAATTATTCAACTGATTTTCAGGTCTGGCAGGAGGACTTTTAGCTTAGCTTGGCATAAATAATTTAATCCGATTATACCATTAGCATCTCGCTCAAAAAATTTTTTTAATTTTCCTATTTAAAGCTTGACTCTTCTGTGGTTATATCATGCACTGAGACTGACAGAAAATTAAAAGTGGTTATTTTATAAGGCAAAATGTCTATGAAACTACTCTCCGGTACAATAATCAAGGATTTGATGGCATACTGATATTATGCAGCGCCTGAAAATTGATCTAATCCAATTAGGCCAAATCTATAGTGTTTGAGCATCACTTAAGGTTTGTCATTACCCATTACAGTCTGGCTGATTTTTGTTGAAAGTTGGATCAAATCAGCTTAAAATTTTATGAAGGAGGCCGCCTAGTTCTATCTCAAGGGAAATCCCTCTTAGCAAATCAATAAAATTTGTAGTATTCAGTATTAATTTGTTCGGCCAAACACTGCAAGTAATTTTCTGTTTATTTAGTTGTTTATTTATGATGTTGGTTTTTACTGAATATTTAGTACAACTCTAAATAATGGCCAATTATTATTTCTGAATAACAATATCCACGGTATAACAAAACCCATATCATGCCACAACATCATACCAGTATTCACGTATTTACTATATTTTCCACCCTTAAGAACAAACAAATGTTTCAACTTCAATTTTATACTACCCTCGCTCTATCTGGCTGACCTCCTACATCAGGGGTGTCCAAACTCGGTCCTGGAGGGCCGGTGTCCTGCAGATTTTAGATCCAACTTGCCTCAACACACCGGATGTTTCTAGAAAGCTTAGTAAGAGCTTGATTGGCTAGCCCAGGTGTGTCTGATTGGGGTTGGAACTAAACTTTGCAAGACACCAGCCCTCCGGGACTGAGTGTGGACACCCCTGTCCTACATGATCAAGCAGGGACTTAAAAAGTAAAAGTGCAAACAGAAAATTTTACACTCTGGGATATCTTGATATTTGAGAGAAGCGGCCATCTAAATGCATCTTCACAGCTATGCTAGTTTCAGCCCTACTGATTGTTGATGCATCAACTAATATACACCATACACTAAAATGACAAGAACTGTGTTATCCACCTGGCTGGTTAATAAACTTTTTCTGGGAATTGAGGTATTCAAGATTTTATCAGCACACCATGAAAAGAAAACATTGCTTGCTTTAAGTGAAAATGAAGGATTCTAGGAAAGGACCAGTTTCATTCAGTGACACCATGTTAACCTAAAACAAAGAACTGTGTTTTGATCACAAGTGGGCAGCTAAAAAAAATATTTCCATTAGCAGATTATTGTGCTTAAATGCATCTGAGACCCCTTTTTGTTACAACCAACATACAATTTGTGGGTGCGCAGCACATAAGTACTATGACTAATAGAAAATTAACTTCAGCTAAAAATATATAGTGCAAAAGATGTTTTAATGAGGAGGTTTTAAAAAACTGCAGATTTCTCAAAACTCTTTCATTTCTGAATTTATAGGTCACCTGTTTTTAATGGTCAATGCAGTAACTGTGATATACCAAAATGTACCAACTTTCTGGCACAACATTAGTTTATGGAGATGCAGTCATTTAACAATATATTTTTTGCAACATTTATCAATTATTGCAAATGATTTGTAAAGTACACTGTAAAAATAACTTTTAATTAACAGTTTCCATGCTTCGTGATTTAAAAGTATTTTCTATTTAAGCATGGTTGTAAATTGCGCAATGGGACCTTGATCTCTGCTCTGTTGGCTTCTGATGTTGAAAATTTAACTCTACAGTTTATTAATGTAAGGTTAAAAATCTTGGTATGACTCTGGAGTCAGATCTGAGTTTCAATAGTCATGTCAAAGAAATTAGTAAATCAGCATACTATCATCTCAAAAACAATGCAAGAATCAGATGCTTTCTTTCCAGAGAAGACTTAGAGAAACTTGTTCATGCTTTTATCAGCAGCAGGGTGGATTACTGTAACGGCCTCCTCACCGGCCTTCCCAAAAACACAGTCAGACAGTTGCAGCTCATCCAGAATGCTGCGGCCAGGATTCTGACCAGAACCAGGAAATCAGAGCACATCACACCTGTTCTCAGGTCTTTACACTGGCTCCCAGTTACATTCAGAATAGATTTTAAAGTATTATTACTTGTCTATAAATCACTAAATGGTCTAGGACCTCAATACATTACAGATATGCTCACTGAATACAAACCTAATAGAACACTCAGATCTCTAGGATCACATAAACTAGAAATTCCAAGAGTTCAGTCAAAGCAGGGTGAATCGGCTTTTAGCTACTACACCCCCCGCTGCTGGAATCAGCTTCCAGAAATGATCAGATGTGCTTCAACATTAGGCACATTCAAATCCAGACTGAAAACACATTTGTTTAGCTGTGCCTTTGCTGAATGAGTACTGTGCTACGACCGACAGATCACACTACTATGTTTTTCTCTTCTTTTCCATTCTTTTACAACCTGTTTTAACATATTTTATCTGTTTTTATCTGTTTTTGTATTATATGTTTTTATTTTTTTCTTACACTTGTCTTTTTTATTCCTGTTTATGTAAAGCACTTTGAATTGCCACTGTGTATGAAATGTGCTATATAAATAAACTTGCCTTGCCTTGCCTAATGTGACTTTACCGGTATTTTAGTAGTTTGTGATAATATAAAGCAAGAAATAATATAGAGAGAAGTAAGTCTGTAAATAAAATAACATACAATTGTACTGACAGTTTATTACTAGGTTGTTGTACCATAATATATAACAACCAACCTAGACAAAATATCACTTAAATTTATTCAAAATGTTCAGTTTGTCACCTTAGAATTATAAGGTTCTATCTAGCATTTTTGTCAAAATTTTATTGTTCACATATTCTTATTAAATGACAACTTATTTACATCAAGTGATGTTTTTTTTTTATTATATAATTTGTTTACACTCATTCATTGATTTTCTTATCAGCTTTGTCCCTTTATTAATCTGGGGTCGCCACAGCAGAATGAACCACCATTGTTTACATTTTAAGACTTTTTATTTAAAAAAAGAAAAAAGGTTTTATCTACAAAGTCAAACTTTAGCTTGGATCTATAAGGTTCTTTTTGTGAGATAATCAGTATTTCTAATGCATGCACGAGGACCAATCAGGATCAGCTTTCTTTGTCTTTCCACCGGACTGCTCCGTCGTTAAAAAAATGTAATATATTAAATGTGAAATATTTTTATTTGTGTATATATAGTCAGTGAAACAATTTTATTGTTTATTAAACTTTGTTAAACAACTCAATTGCTCATTGTATGTTTTATTTTATAGTCTTTAAATTAGATTTTTGGCCTTGAAGGGCAAATAATTAATTTAATTAATGGAGTCTTAATTACAACAACAAACATCACCATATCAATTACACAAAATATTACTGCACTGGACAAAATATTTAGCACAGCCTTGTGTGCTTAATTTGAACAAGAAAAAATATTCATCCTAAAACATTAAATAAACATTATAGAAAGCAAATTTTTACTTTCTCAAACATCAACATATTGTCACAACAATAAAACATTTTATTAATTTTTTTATTAATAAATTAATATGCAGACTGATTGTATTTTTTAAAAAGTAATGCTTCAATTAATGATCTGCCAGATGGAATCTTATAAGTCCAAGCGGAAAATGACTTTTTAAAAGGTTCTATCAGCATTTGCCCTGTTTTATTTACCCCAATTTGCAAATGTAAGAGAATTTTAATAATTTACATTTAGAGGGTATTTAGGGTCTCTGTCATGTTAATGTATGAAAGAGAACTGTTACACACAAAAACTTTAAAGCTCAATATCTCAAAATCATTTCAAATGCAGATAGAACCTTATAAATCCAAGGCAACATGTTGTTGGAGATCAAGATCAAGGTCCTATAATGCAATTCAAAAGCATAAATGAACTGAAAAATAATAAAAACATGAATCACAAAATATGGAAAACTGCTAAGTTATTATATCTATATGGTATAGTGTATGTAAGCCAAACAGCTTTTAGCAAGTGTAAAAGAAATCAAAAGTGGTTAAAGGAGGGCAGTGGGGGTTTCAACCATAAACACTGCTAAACATGCAAATAAGTTCATTAACCCAGGGTTTATAATGTACAATATGAAATTTCCAACGCAATCTCACAGCAATTCGTAACTTTTTGATTTAGTGGCTAATTTGTATGAATCCGTACGATCTAATTCGTACAAATAGGTACGATTTGCTCATCCCCCAATGACGGTTGGGGTTAGGGGTGGGGTTAGGTGCCACGCCTCCTTTTTAAAATCATACATTTTCGTATGACTGAACTCGTACAAATTCGTATGAATTAGCCACTAAACTGACAAAACGTAAAATACTTACGTTTCCTCGTGAGATCAGGCTGGAAATTTCAGTGTATGATGTCTGGTAATGAATCTTAACCATGTTTGTTTAAAACAGCTCTGTACTTTTAAGTCAAGCAGCATCATGAATTAGTGTTTTGTGTGTCACCCTTGACTTATGTATTCAGGACCTGTCAAGTCCAAGGCTATTCAAGCACAAGTATTGCTTTTACTGGTATGTCCCTTGTCTTAAAAGGTAATCACTGAACATAATAATGAAACTTTTAATTGCAGCCATTTTGTATTTTGGCTTTGTTCAAAGTAGAGCATAATATTGTGACATCAATGATCTGAATTTAGATGACAAGCATGTGAATTTGTGAGTAAACGATTGAGTAAGCGACTGAATAAATGAGCATGTGAAAGTAAGCACATAAACGAATGGGCTAGAATGACCAAGCAAGTGCACGCCTTGGTGAGTGTGTGTGTGACTGCGTGCGGAGCAGATTATTATTCCGATTTTGGAGGTGGAGGCTTTGTCATGAACAAGTCATCCTGCGCACCACACACTGCAGTGGGAAGATCTCAACAGACCCCACTGAGGGCATGTGACTCAATCAGCCAGCACCAGCCCATTCTCATTCTGAAATGAATCGACTCATGTTCAGTCACTGCCTTCCTCTCCCAGGCTGAAAAACCTCTCCAGATCCGGCCCACAGGATGAAACATCCATCACGCACTCGCCAATTACATTCTCAAGTATTAGCAAGTTCTCAATGGACACCTGCAGGGCCGATGCACAGAAAACGCAAACTCTGTGCTTCTACAGTGGCTTCCACTATCCAGAAGGCTTGACTGTGTTGAAGGCAGCTCGGAGATTAGCGTTTCCTCTCACCTCCCTTTGTGTCAAGCCTAAGAGCAGCCTCTCCCTGCTGGAGAGCTCACCGCTGAACCCGCTGACACAAACCCCACCACAAGCCTGTAAACTATTCATGAGCACTCCATTTTTCATGGGCAGAGATGGATGTTTCATGTTGGGCAGAACGGGATGGAAGAGGAAGGAGAGAGAAAGATGGAAAGCAAAAAGCTGTGCAGGAGAATAGGAAGAAATTAGTTTTGAATATTCAAGAGGTGCTAATAAAGTTATGCCGGAATATGGATCGCATTTGAGAGATGAATGTACATGATTGGCACTGCAATATTTTTTCAGTGGATAGTTGAAGGATCGTTGCTCAATCTGCAAGAAAGCTAAGTTGTTAGTCGTTCTAAATGTGTATTGCTATTTTTCTTGGATCACTAAAATAGAAGTTTTAAAGAATCTTTACCAAGTCAATTTATACCTACAGCAATAGTTCTTAGTAGTTTCAAAATAAATGTATGTGCTGAATTTTCACAGAAATTACTGTACGTTTAAGATGACAATACCTGAATGCCCCATTTTAAATAAACTGTTCTTTCACTCTGAATTAAGAGATTTGTAGGTAGCATTAACATCAAACCTAAAGATAAATTTAAATGCAGCATTCAGGATAGAAGTTCTACAAGGATGTGATAGTTTTTTTTTAAATTGAAAGCTTGTAATTATAAACAAACCTGTAGTTTAAAACTCTTTGAATGGTTCACCTTGCAAGTGTGGCCAGCTGAACTCTTCTCCTTTCTTTGTAACTTTCTTTTTCTGCCTGGTCAGGCTCAGCCCTTAGGCATAATTTTAAATGTATTTAGCCCTCCTCCTCACTAGAGCCTCCTGTCTAAATTTACAATAGGGTTCTTCCTTCTGTAGCATGCAGCAACATGTTTGAAATTATGAATCTGCAATAACTGTAATGTCAGCAGTCTTTACCAACATAGGATCATTCTGAAAATGTAAGCCTATAAACATTACAAATTATGTAGCCAAAGGAATGTATGGCTACATTTTTTGTCTTTAAAACAAACGCAATGTGGCGTTATAATGCAGTTCCTTTTTGTGCTAGGAAACAGCACTTACATCCAGTTTGTCCAGTGGCTTGCAGCATACGTTGGTGGATTTAAAATGCAGAGAGGAGTTGAACATAATGAAGGGGTTCGAGTCTGGTCTGGGGAAGAACAGTGTGAGTGGGGGGATCAGTTGCTTGGTTGGTCAGTCAGACAGTCAACAGCAGCCTCTGGTGGATTTACACAAGAAGAGCAGGCATGACTAGCACTCACGAGAGAAATTTGAGATCTCAAAAAATGTACACAACAGCCTCTAGTTGTGTAACATTTCTCTCGTAATGTATTCAGAATGTGTTCTAAGGTCAACCATACATGCATTCCATTCTGATCAATATGTGAAGTTTATTTATAAAGTAATTTTGAGAGGATCACATGCTTAAGATTGACCACGGATAGTCCTGCATCAGCTCTAACATGATATACCAATTAGATGAATCCAAACACACATAAATAGCTGGATAGCAAGGCTGCATTTATTTCATCAAAATACAGTACAAATTGTAAAATTGTGAAATGTTATTGCACTATAAAATAACTCTTCAAGAGTAGTTTATAATTTAATTTAATCAATTATTCCAGTGATTTTAAAGATGAATTTTCAGCTTAATTACTCTAATCTTTAGAGTCACATGATCCTTTAGAAATCACTCTAATTTTATTTTATTTTTTTTATTATTATTAATGTTATTGTTATTAATGGTAATAGTAATAAAAGCAATAATGACTGAAGTAATAATTTCATTTGAAACTACATACAATAAATATTTATTAAATAAGTATTTAACATTCTTTCATTCATTAATTTTCTTGTCGGCTTAGTCCCTTTATTAATCTGGGGTCGCCACAGCAGAATAAACCACCAACTTATCTAGCATATTTTTACACAGTGGATGCCCTTTCAGCTGCAACCCATCTCTGGGAAACATCCACACACACACACTCATTCGTTACAGACGATTTAGCCTACCCAATTCACCTGTACTGCATGTCTTCTGCGGGGTAAACTGGAGCACCCGGAGGAAACCCATGCAAATGCAGGGAGAACATGCAAACTCCACACAGAAACGTCAACTGACCCAGCCGAGATTCGAACCTGCGAGCCAGCGACTTTCTTGCTGGAACGCGACAGCACTGCTCACCCTAAGTATTTAACAATTTAACATTTTTTCTACATTTAATAAATGCCGCCTTGATGAACAGAATAGTTTTTATTATTAATAAATAAATTAATAATTTTTAAAAATAAATCATGGCCCAAAACTTTTGAACGGTAGTATATATTTCTAAATGAGCTGTGGATTTGAATTTGACCCAGAAACCCCAAATAATTCAAACATACACATAAAAAATTATTATTATTATTATAAACAAACCAAAAAAAATTGTTATGTATAATAACCATTAAAATGACACATGAGAAAGTATTGAACTACTGGAATGTTTTTAATACGTTGTATAAACTTCAACAGAGTCAATAAACTCAGATCTTTATTTCTTATTTTCTATCGGATTCACATCATGTGATTGGCTGGGCCATTCTAGCAGCTTTATTTTTTTTTCTGAAACTAATTAGGGGCATCTGTAGTTGTGTTTGGGTCTCCTATAATGTATTACAGTTTTACCAAAAGAGCAAGATCATGTTTTACTTTAGACCTTTGGATTTTTTTGAAAATACATTTTTAATCCACATTAAATAACAACACACAATTAAAAAAAAACGAGGGTGAGTACAGAATTATCTTATTTCCTCCTCTTTAATCACAGCGATTCCAGACCACCCCACACACATACATTCTACACCCTCCGTGTGGAGCAGCGCTCTGCTAGACTCCTGAGTTTTTATTTAGTGTTGCTGGCAGTAATGGACTTGGGATGCTGATTAGTTGTAAATGGGCGTGAGGCGAGGTACAGCGGCATGCAATCACACCATGCCTAATGACGCTCCGCAGACCCCTTCTTCTCTGCGGGGAGCGTCGCCTCAGAACGAATGGGTCTGCTCGCCATGTTTCTAATTGAAAGTAATGATAATTAATATCATCATAATCACAGTTTGTTGTTAAGAATGTTTATGGGCTTTTGTGGCAGAAAAATGAGAAAGCACTTTATAAAATGGCTCTTGTTAACCTTTTAGCTTACTGCAGTCTCATTTAGCATCTGGAGCATCACTTCCATGCTGGCTGGGAGTAGAAAGTAAGATGGTAATTTGTATTCAGAGACAGCGTCTCTCTTTGGGGTGGTGTGACAAAGATAAATCCTGATAAATGTAGGCTGATATCTGCTTTAATGAGCTTGAATTAGAATGCATTTTGAAAACATGGAAATGCTTTGGAGCAAAGGACAAAGCGATATCTCTGAACATGCACTCATGAGCTCATGAGGATTGATGGCATGTCAAAACTTCATTTGACAAGCAAATCACCCTCACGTTCCTTTTGTAACTGATAGGAAGTGTTACAAAGAGACAGGACTTCAGATGGCTGTAATTGTGACCTGTGTTGAACTTACTGTGGATATTGTTTTTTTATGATGGATTACAAACAAGTAGAATTTGAAGTACTGAATGATAAAGTTATTATGTAATTACTGATGCTAAAATACTTTATGTAATTCATAAGTCCAAGTCAATAATAAGATTAGTTCCTGAAAAGGTTAAGCAATGTGACTGTCTCTGTTCCAAACAATGCTAATTCAATCATTCAGTTTTGAGAAACATAAAACAATTTTTTTAATTCCATTTATTGATACTGGAGCTCCACTGAAGTTTAAAACAATACTTCCTGGTTTAATCTCCAATATTTGAATCCATTCTGTATAGCATTGCTAGCTATAGAGAGAGAGAGAAAGTTGTGACAACTCTGTTAAATCCAATGGAAGGTTTTAGTAATTCCCGGAGGTTACCTCTCACAGCCGAGTTACAGCTAAAGATGGCTGGTTTTGCACTTTTGAAAGGTAAAAAGTGTAACAGAAACCAGCTAGTGAAGTGCTATGCATACCTCTAGCAACAGATGCTTGAGGCCATGGTCTTTAGCCTCCTTATTAGAGCAATCAACTCCCATGCGGAGAGTCGCCAGTTCGATCCCAGCTTAGAGCGAGTTGGGTACAGTAGAACCAGTGGGTTACACATGGGGGCTCGTCCGGGATATGGGTGAGTGTAACACAGGCTAGCTAGCGAAGTGCTATGTGGGTAAACCTCACTCCTCTAACATCAAAAGCTGCTCTAGTGACAGATGCTACAGGCCATGATCGCTGGTTCGAACCCAGCTCAGAGCGGGTTGGGTGCAGTAGGACTGATGGGTTACAAAAGTTTGTTGTAAAAGATTATTTATGTTGTAATATTGTCTAACATTATTTAATTAACCACAAAGCCTTTCCTGGAACTGTTTATGTCTACGTGAATCTTGTGATGATTGAACAATTTAGACTTTCGTTGTCGCAACTGTTTCTCTCGTTCTTTCTGTCTCTGTGGCTCTGTGCAAATTGACCCTAATAATTAACTGATAAGTCCCACAGAACTCAGTTTGAAAGAAGAGAGCAGATTCAATTAACATTAATTATTTTAACGACAAGAGTGGCCTTAGAATAGTCCTAAAACAACTGAGCATAAATGTCAGGTTCAAATGAAAGCGGACAATGAGAAGTTCGAACAGAGGGGGAAAACACCACCAACACCTGAGACCCAAATTCCACCATTTTGCTCTGCGAATGCTTATGACAGACACAATAAGGTCTGAGATTCTCAAAATCCAATGGTACGGATAGCTCTCAGCACTGACAGTTTCTAGGCAGACATACAAAACCACCTTTCCACTCCACTGTCCTCTCTTCAAACCAACCCTGTGCTTATTCAGTTAGTTCAAGTACAATAAGTCCCTTTCAATTGCAAATCAGGCTGGTACAGAGACAAGCGGAGCACGTCCAAAAAAAAAAAAACAACTCTTACTGTAGTGAAAGAAAAAGTTGAGAAAAAAACAGCTAATAAGAAAAAGGACATATGTAGCTAAATTACAAGGGGCCCGATGATATGCAAATTAAAGGGACCTCCCACAAGAATTAGTTTTTTTCTTATGCAAACCATGTGGCTCAGATAAGCTCTGTGTAGAAGGAAACACGGGAAAGACTGGCCTGTGTGTCAATGCCCCTATTCTGCTGGAGGGTTATAAACTATTCTTCATTGAGAATGTACTTGATTGACCCACCATTAATAATCCTGGAGGATTAATTAACATGACTGTTCTTGATGCTTTAAGACAACATTTGAATTCAAATGTCCTTTTAAATGCCCTATACTGTATAGGCACATACTTGTCTTACCTCTCCAGTCAAACTGGATTGTTCTTAAACAAATATAATACTATAATACAAAAGCTGTGCCTGATCTCACAAGGAAACAACTCTTTTACATTTTGTCAGTTTAGTGGCTCAGTTTAGAGTTCAGTCATATAAAAATGTATGATTTTAAAAAGGAGGCCTTCAACCCCACCCCATAACTCAACCGCCATTGGGGGATAAGCAAATCGTACTACATTGTACGAATGAGATAGAACAAATTTATACAAATTAACCGCTAAATCAATAAGTTATAAATTGCCTTGAGATTGTGTTGGTTTAGGGACACATCAGTTGCAAACTATTTGCAATCTTATAAATACCTTAATTATATTTTAAATTCTGGCAACAATTCAACTAAATCAATTAGGGAAAAATACTAAAATGTATGTCTATTTATCTTCCAGACTGATTAGAATATGGTCATGTGGTTAGGGAAAAAAAACATGATCACAGAAGAGGGAAAAAAACTCAAGTTAATTTGGTATACTCTAAAAATGTTTTATTTATTTAATTTATGGTTAAAAAAACTGGCAGCTGTAGTTTTTATTGTTAAAAATGTGGCAGAAACCATAAAACTACCATATTTCATTAATTTGTTGTGTTAAACATCATTTTATTTGATGTAATAACATCTACCACAGCATGCTCATCACACAAGCAGAAAAACATACTTATGTTGGTGCCAATGGTCTAGTGGTTAGTATGATGACATGTGGCACTCCAGTGTGCACAGCGACCTGAGTTTGAATTCCACCTTGAGATACAATGATGGTCCTTTCTCTCTCTCTCTCTCTCTCTCTCTCTCTCTCTCTCTGTTTCCCATGCTTTCATGTCAATACTTTTTACTGTTCTATCAATTAAAGGTAAACATCATTGTAAAAAGAAAAGAAAAGCTTACCTATGTGTAGATAGTCATCATCATGGTAACACACATCAAATTAAAGTAATTCAATATACATTATTTATTAAATTAGATGTAACATAAAACTCTTATGTACATAACTGATGAAAAATAAATGAAAAAAAAAACTGACATTAACATAGTAATGTCACCAAAAAAAGCATAAAAAGTGAAGTATCATGGATGAAATTCTGAGAAAGTCAGTTTACGTTATTTCATTCATTCATTTTTTTCCCCTTCGGCTTAGTCTCTATTTGAACTATCTATATGAACCAGCAACTTTTCCAGCATATGTTTTAAACAGTGGATGCCCTTCCAGCCACAACCCAGTATTGGGAAACACCCATACACACACTCATACACTATAGACAATTTAGCATACCCAATGTACCTATGGCACATGTCTTTGGATTGCAGGGGAAACCGGAGCACCTGGAGGAAAGCCATGCAAACATGGAGAGAACATCTAAACTCCACATAGAAATGCCAACTAGCCCAGCCAGGACTTGGACCAGCGATCTTTTTGCTGTGAGGCGACAGTGCTAACCACTGAGTCACCATGCCACCTTTGCTGTTATTTATATTAAGGAAACACACTGTTAACCAGGTTACTCCATTGAAATCAGCCATTTTACTGTGTACATATCCATACAAAAGACAAACACTACTAGCCTGCAACAGAATGCACAATAGAGAGCATACAGTATAAACCTAAAGGCCGATTTATAATTCTGCGTCAAGCGCACGCGTATGCTACGGCACAGCCTACGCTTGGACGCATAGCCCCTCGCCGTAACCGTCGGCGATGTTGACGCACACCTCTCAAAAAATGTAATGCGTACGCGTAGCGCAAGCTCTGTGATTGGTCGGCTTGGTAGCACTGACAAGTGCAATAATATCCAGCTGCAAAACCACAGAACCACACACGTTTCAGGCACACACAATCCAGCACACACGATCTAGGCAAACCATATTATGCTGGATGTTAATGTTGTTAATGCACTTCTCGGACATCGTCAATATTATATCTTTATGTA
>CAIGQZ010004625.1:17295192-17374698 GCA_903798205.1 Danio tinwini | reverse complement strand
TATATATATATATATATATATATATACTGTTAATAAATATTGTACACAATAAACAATAGTGTTTACTGTTTCACAAATATTGCGATCGATCTGACAGAGTCAGTAGAGCAGATACTCGATTGCTGGCCTTGCTGAACGATCTAAATAAAACAATTTTAATTTATATAATGGATTCATTTATAATGAAGGAAATAACAGCAAGTTAATATGTATAGGCAATAATACATCTTTATATGTAAAAAAATATTTTTACATTTAAGAAATGTGAACACTATTTTTTATTCAAGTGATTTAATAGTATTTATTTGCTTAAATGTCTAATAACTTTTTTATCAATGATTTCCCACATTAAATACTATATAATATATTATACTAATATCTAATTTATGGTAAGTAATAAATTGATTTTAAACCATAAAGTACTGAAAATTTGTGGTAATTATAGTTACAACAAATATATATATATATATATATATATATATATATATATATATAACAGTTGCTACAGTTTAGTAACAATAGTAGTTTAAATTAGTTTATAACTATATTAATTTTTAATTATTATCTATAATAAATCATTTTACTTTGACACATTATAACTTGTTTTTTATATTTTACAGCAAAGCTATTTGAACCAAGTTTGACAACATTAAGATGCTGAATTGTACACTTAATCATACAATTAGACAGTCTGTTGTTTTCTTTGAGTATGTGGATATGTGAATAAAGATGCAGAGATGTTAAAGTGATCGTTACGATATAATATTGAAATAATGACTGAAATGGGAAACCATAAACTGTTCACAGTCTAAAGAGTAGCAATCGATCGAAATATTTGTGAAATACATTAGGTAGCGACGGGTGTGGGCGGAGGTGAGAGCCGCGCGTTCGATGCAGCGATCGAGTGTTCACAAGTGTGGAGTCCCGTTGTTGCACGTCCGCCGGTTCCCGCCTCAAAATGAGCGAATTTGAGCCACTTGTACATTAAGGAAGTGTTCAGAAAAAATAAAACACCAGCAAAGAAACTCGACATAGAGAAACATAAACACCTACTGCCAGCTAGCATTTCGGAAGTGTATTGCAGAGAAACAGAAACAGTAGGCAAAAGTATAAATGCACAGCTACGCGCGAGGCATACGCTGTGGGTTATGGCAATCATTTGACACAGAAGTATAAACCAGGCTTATCTCACAATATTCTACAAAACTTAGTAGTTGTGACTTCCTAGCTGTGGCATGTATCATACTGCCTCACACTTCATCTTGACTTGAAGTGTTGTGGCCCTGAAGCCTTTAAAAGGTTTCATCAGGTACAGTACTTTAAAGGTTTTTCTTGGCTGTTCTAGTCATTAGTCATCTCTTTATCCCCCCTCTCTCTCAGACCACCCACACCGGTGTCCATCACTCTTCTCTCCAGCTGTGGCCTGCCTATGGCCCATTTGTGCTACTTTGTTTCTTTGTGGCTGAGGTCAGAAACACCCCAACCCCCTTCTTCTCTATCTTTTTCCCCGTCTCTCTGTCTCACTCTTGCTCTGCCACTCTCTCTCTCTCTCTAGGAACTCCAACAAAAGCTCAAGCTGGCCTTTGTGCCTGATGCAGGTGTCCAGGGCCATGAAAGGACCCGGGGCTCAGATTGGGAGAGCTGAGGGGTCCATTCACCCAAACACCCACCTGTAGGACAATCTGACACAGATGAGTCATTCTTACAGACTTAAAACACTTCCTGACAGACAGTTGGTCCCATTACTTGCGTGGGTGGAATTTGTTCATTAATCTGGCAGAGATCATTCGGAGTGGCTTCTGTTTAGTGGAGAGGATAAAGTTGGAAGATCGCAGATGGAACTGAGGAGTTCAAACTTCATCCTCGTTTTATTCCTTGAATGTCCTTAACACAAATGATAGGATAAAAATTAAATTAAATTCACACTTGTTTTAAAAGTATGTATTTACATAATTTATATAACCACAATAGTAAATATTTGTGACAGCTATTGTAATAGTTATAAATAGTTATATGCATAAAAAGGTGAAGCCCAAGTTATAACCATAGTTGATGGCACAATTTTACATACTTTAATTCCAGGTGATGGAAGATACAAATCTTCACAGCCAAGTAAAAGGCTTGCCACTTTAAATCACAAGCAGCAACTTTGTTCACAGAACTTAAAATAAGTATTTGCTTATATCCACAGAAAGTGGATAGTAAACACATGCAATGTAGAAACAGTCTCTAATCACTTTTAAAGACTGAATGAATGAACAAAATATCTGACATAATTCTGATATTATAAGGATGAACTTGGGCGACACTGTGGCTCAGTGCTTAGCACTGCTGCCCCACAGCAAGAAGGTCGCTGGTTTGAGTCCCGGCTTGGCCAGTTGGAGTTTGGATGTTCTCCCTGTGGTTTTCCCCATAGTCCAAAGACATGTGGTATAAGTGAATTAGATTAACTAAATTGGCTATAGTGTATGAGTGTGTGTGAGAATGCAAGAGTATATGGGTGTTTCCCAATACTGTGTAGTGGCTGGAAAGGGCATCCACTGCGTAAAACTTATGCCGGAATAGTTGGTGGTTTATTCCGCTGTGGCCACCCCTGATGAATAGGAACTAAGCAGAAGGAATTTTTTTTTGTTTTACAAGGTAAACAGTACCATTTTCTGACTTTTGTTGATGAACCAATAAAAGCTTTGCTGTAAAAAGATTTTCTGTAGCAAAACATAAAATAATGGATTTTTTTTCTGCAACATTCAGTCAAGTTGGCATCATGGTGGTGCATTGGGTAGCATGATTGCCTCACAGCAAGAAGGTCACTGGTTTAAGCCTCCGCTGGGTCAGTTAGCATTTTTGTGTGGAGTTTGCATGTTCTCCCTGTGTTTGCATGGGTTTGCTCCGGCTGCTCCGGTTTCCCCCACAGTCTCAGTCTATGTGTTTCCCATTCTTGAGTGGTGGCTGGAAGGGCATCCGCTGCGTAAAACATATGCTGGATAAGTTGGTGGTTCATTCCACTGTGGCAACCCCAGATCAATAAAGGGACTAAGTCGAAAAACAAAATGAATGAATGAATGAATGAATGAATTCAGTTAAATGAGGTAAATATAAAAATATAAAAACGTAAATGAATGAATAAATGAATTCATTAATCTATTCATTCATGTGGCGATGCAGTGAAGCAGTGCTGTCGCCTCACAGCAAGGAGGTCGCTGGTTCATGCCTCGGCTGGGTCAGTTGGCGTTCTGTGTGAAGTTTACTGCAAGTTAGTTTACTGTGTGAAGGTTACTGCATCATATAGTGCTGGGCAGCTGTTTCTCAGAGATCCATAGCTTAAACTATGGTGCAACATTTTTGCTTTCTGCATGTACAGATAATCATTGTGCCTGCTTGTTTCTGAATGTGCTGATGTCCAATGAATCCCTCTGTTATCTGACTACTTACACAATCATTTAGGAAGTTTACAGAATGTCATCTGAGTCATAAATGATTGTCTTTATAAACCTCCTGTTTCTAGGAAACTGCACTAGCAAGCTGTGTCTTCCTAGGGCAGTAAGCTCTGGATATGTGGCTGACACCCTCTTTCTTGCTAAATCGGAATTCCCCAACATTTTAAGGCTAGGTATATGAGTTGGTTCAAAACCTTTTTTTATGGTGTCTGAAAGTCTCTTCTTATCTCAATAGCACCTATAACATTTAGCAATCTATATATTTATATGTATTTACAGTGCTCAGCATATATAAGTAAACCCCTCACAAATGTATCTTTTAAATTTATATTTTTAATAGGAAGCTATACAATATTATATTTGTGCATATACTAGTTAGTACTGAAGCCAAATCTGCAGTGTATCTAACAAAATAACTTATAATAATGGTCCAAAAGCTAGTACACCCAAATGTATATATTATAGAAAAATATTAAACACAATAAAAAAAGAGGAAAAATCAAGAAAGCAAAAAAAAAAAAGATACATTTTGGTAAAATTTTGTTGGTTGTAATGTATTTTGCAACATTTTGCTTGTATTTAATTGTATTATCTTTCAATTTCTAAATATGTTTGCTGACTAAAATATTATTTTAATAAATATTTCTGTTCAATGAATCTGTTTCGTTTAAATGCACGAAAATACTCTGCCTATATTCACTGAGAAACGGATAACAGTATTCATTTTTAAAATGGGGTGCACTCAATTATGCTGAGCAATATATATTACTGATGGAAGGTGTTAAATAAAATGTAAAAATGTATTCAATTAAAAAATTCAGTCCGAATGTTATAATAGACTGTCCTACCTGCCTCCAAGATGTGGATTTGCATACACGCTGCGCACCCTGTTCATGAATGACAGGTCACGTCATCATGTTTTCACTATAAAGACTCACAGGTCATGCGTCCACTGAAGTAGCTGAAAATGCTTGTGCTATGTCCTCCGATAACCGCCGAATTTGAAATAAAAAAACAGAGCAAGCAGCACCTTGTCATGCTGCTGGTGTTTTAAAAAAGTGGTGCTCTCAGAAAACTACAGAAAAACATGTGCCCTTATGTCACTGCAGTAATAGGCTATTATGCATTTTACTGTAATGTTTCCTTGTAAATGAGACATGAGGTAATCTCCCTCATCTTGTCACTTCTGGTCTCAGGTCTGCAACTGCCTGTTCGCGTTTTTTGGAGGAGGTTTGGCTTTGGACAGTGATTATGCAGGGAGGGCAGGATCTTTAGCTTTACCATTTACCAAAAGTGACCAACTTTTACATATTCACCTATTTTACTACTTTTTCAATATTTAAGAGATTATTAATTATACCTTTCGGAATATTGGAATTTTCTGCTCTGAACACATTGTAGCTGTTTTTGTTGTCTGTACCTTTAATGCTAGTTCTCCACGTCTACCGTTCCTACGCACCTGTCAAAGTGTGTCTCAATTTCCGGGTCTCATGTAAAATCTCATATATTTGTGAGAAATACTATAGTAAGAACTTGTATTTGTTGTGGAGTTGAAATGATGAGTCACACACAATGTCGTTACAAAGTTCACGTACGCACACACACAGAGGACACACATACACACTGCTGCCCTTCTAGCTGCAACCCATCTCTGGAAAACATCCATACACACTCATTCACTATGGGCAATTTAACCTACCCAATTTACCTGTACCACATGTCTGTGGGGAAAACCGGAGCACCCGGAGGAAACCCACGCAAATGCAGGGAGAACATGCAAACTCCACACAGAAACGCCAACTGACCCAGCCGAGGCTCGAACCAGCGACTTTCTTGCTGTGAGGCGACAGCACTACCTACTGCGCCACCGCGTTGCTTCGTCCTGTTCTGTTCTGTTCTGATAATACAAGTTACTACGAAGACATGTTAATATGCGGCTGTCAATCAAATAGATGGAAACCGCACTCCTACGTCACGTTGTCGTGGACCTTAAAATGGGAGGGATTTGCATCCTATTTTTAACATCAGGAAATTAAAAAAAGGGACTTATTGTGTTTCTATCACTCCAGTATGACAGTGGACACACTATACCTACACACAGTTCTGTCCAAACAGCTTCCAAAAAATTATTTTCATCATAGGTGTCCTTTAAGTTATAATTCCAGATAATAGTGATTTATGTTTCTGAAGTACCACCAATAATATACTCAATAAATTAAATGTTATAAAGTCCAAAACTGCTTTCAATATTGCATACCTGTCAACCCTCCCGTTATTCCCGGGATTCTCCTGTATTTTACAGTTCTATCCCGCTATCATCCTGCAAAGGTATTTTCCTCTTTTTTCAATCTTTCTATGAAGGGTGGCAATAATATACGCAACCCATACCACCGATTCACCAGGGGATGCCCCTCGCTCTTAAATGTAAGTCTTTTGTGCTTTTGTTTTATTTAGGCATGAAAACACTTTGAAATAAATGAAAAAAAACGGCACGATTGCTTTCCTTTTCATTACAGGCGCCATTTCCCCTCCCCCCCCAAAAAGTCTGGGTTTTGGGTGCATGTTTGAACAGACATATACACATAATTAATAATAATAATAACATCTAAAGATGTTGATCTTGGTGAGGGGTTTTTTCAAACGCAACCTATTTTGTCCTAAATGAGCATAAAACATTATAGAAAAGCAATCAAATGCTTTCATTATAATGTTAGATGTGTGTATTTTTAAAGTGACACCTCTGTTATTTAATGTAATCAAACAAAAAAATCAAAACAAACAAGAGATTCATTCGTTGCTATTTAATCAGAATTTGTAAGTTCTACAGTGAAGATTAATTAGATTTGATAACTTGATTCTATTTCTGTATAATAGCTATTAATTTTAATAAGCTGAACTGTTCGCTAATTTATTTGCAGTTAATATATACTATTTTTTATATAAATAATAATAAAACCTAATACTGACCATTGAACTTTTTATTTACCATGAAACAGCTCCAGATGAACATATTAAGGTGGGCATATCACTTATTTTCACATCTTAATGTTGACAGGTATGATATTGTACTCTTATACACAACAGTTGAGTCTGCTTTTTTGTTCTGCAGTGCAACCTCAGCACACAATTACAAATGTTTACATTGCATTTACCTGATGCAATTACCCAGGGTGAGTATATTTCCAGAGGGGATTTTCTTACTCAAGGTGTCCAATTATCATACGCCGCGAATGGAGTCCCTCATGGTGGGGGGGCTGAGCTGTAAAAACCTAGCATGTTTGTGATCTTGACTAGTCTTGGTAGAGTGCAGGGGCCGCATAAAGGGGGGAAGGGGTAAAGCCACTTTAATGAAAGGCCTGAGAGAGTTTAGTCTCAACACTGCAACTCTGACCTTCTTACAAATGAGAGAAATTCCATGTTGTTTTCATCTCTCTGAGAGAAACAGGTTTTAAATAGTAAAAGACACCCAATCCAAGCCCAGATTTGCCTTTATTGGAGTCTACAGGAGTTAAGCTGTGCTTAAATTAAGCATTATTATTCTTTAACATTGCTGACTGTTACTTTCCTTTGCAAAGTTTTTCCAAATTTAAATTTATTGTCTAATTACAGCACTATAACTGATGACAAATTTCCCACAAAAAAGTTGTGATTCAAGGAGAGCCTGATTAATGCCGCAATTTATTTCAATTTAATCTTTTAACATGAATATAGATTTTATGCTTAGCTCGTAAATCAATCTTGATTCAGTCACTATAATTCAACCCTGCTCCCGGTCAGCGAACATCAACCTGAATTAGCCAGTCTGCTCAGCCTCACCGCACAATTAGTTCTATCAAGAGTGAAAGCTTTAATCAATGGCTGGCTTGTCCTTCACTGAGCCCTGTGGCTACAGCCGCCGTGAACACACACACACAGGCAGTAACACCACTCTTAAGCTTTGGATTACCAGGTCTGCGCAGTGTCATTGTGGCAACTTTTTTTGATAAGATGAAAAAACAAAACGGTTAAGGTGCAATGTGCAATGTGCTGCTACTAGAATGCTGGTAGTAACTCCTTAGGGTGTAAATATGTATGTGTGTGTCTGTGTGTGTGTGTGAGAGAGAGTGGCTGGCTCTGTTGCAGTGGTACCTGGGAGCCCCAAAGCAGTCTGTCTCATTGATTCAGATGGGTTTAAATGTCACTCACAACAGAGTCTGGGCAGCCCTAGAGACCACAGCAAACTACAAGCAACAAAAGGGGCAGAAAATGACATCGGTGTTCCTCGAAAACAAGCACTCTCTCTGGTGTGACAAAAAAAAAACAAGAACCTCATCTGGATGGCTAAAAATGATTTAATCTCATACATTTCTTTTTGAGATTTTCTGATTAAATTTGATCGTCAAATAGTCTTTTCAGAAATAAGAAGTTATTCTGCATCTAAGCTGTTAAAATGTCTGTAAAGGTTAGGGGAGTCTTAAAAAGGAACCACAAATCAGTTTTTGTGGTTTACAATTCACAATTCAGCCATCCACAATCCTCCCACCTAAATACATTCCCTTGGGAATCAACAGGAAGACATCACAGTTGACTGGGCCAATAGTGAATTTAGTGGTCCTAATGTTATTATCATTCATCATTCCCTTTAATTAACTAAGCCCTTTACAAGCTACAAAACCAGTGATTTTTGTGTATATATTTTTTTAATTGACAGTTACCTCAAGGGCATTCTCAGTTCCAAACAGATTCTACTCAATAATTTCCTCAGCGCTGGTGTTGTATTGGATATATCTATGTTCTGGGCTTGCACCCTGATTGTAGTAGTATGTTTTAGTATTTTAAAGGGCACCTATTTTACCCCTTTTACAAGATGTAAGATAAGCCTTTGGTGTCTCCAGAATGTGTCTGTAAAGTTTCAGCTCAATATACATATCAGATAATTTATAATAACCTCCAGAACATGCCCATTTTGGTGTCTGAGTACAGTGTAGCTGTTTTTGTAGCCTGTGGCTTTAAATGCAAATGAGCTGCTTCTACCCACCCACCACTAACACTTGCATGCCTGCTTTTCCTGTGCTACACCAGATAAACAGCAGTCAGTGATTGTAACGTGTTGGACGCTGACAATAGAATTGAGGATCCAAATACAATGTTTATTAAGAGAATGGTCAGGCAAACAATGGTCAACACAGGAACAAACAGATGTATATAGCCAATCCAGAGTTGTGGTCATTGAACAGGCGAATGGTCAGTACAGGCAGACAGCAGAAAACATAAAAAACAAACAAGGTGAGGGTCCAAACACGGCAAAGCAAGGCAAGAGAAACGCATCTTAATGTTCACAGTAACAGATAAACAAGACTCAGCCAAGATGTGTGTGTTTGTGCTGTATTTAAAGTCCCTGTAATAAGTCTGTAACAATCCTCTGGCTGTGTGTGTGTGTGTGTGTGTGTGTGTGTGTGTGTGTGTGTGTTTGTGTGTGTGTAATCAGACTGAAACAGGAACAGCTGTGTGCGAGTTGCATGACGGAACTTATAGTCCGTATACTAGCTGATTTGTAGTTCTTTTGCGAACTGCGTGTTTACCAATGATTTGCAGCCGCTAGATCGCTGGTGATTATAGCTGTGATAGAGACAGATACGGATGAAGCTGAAATACAGTTCATGAGTCAAAAATACCAAGTTTGTTTCATGTATTTGTGGTGGTTTATTCAAGCCTTTCTAAAACGATGAGTCACACATAAATGCCGTTTGCAGTACACCCACACACACACACATTTATATGCACATTTACTGACACCATGCAGTTATGGTGATTAGCTGTTAAGAATTAGCAATTTAATGCACTCCTACGTCACGTTGCGGTGGGCCTCAAAATCACTGGGATTTGAGTCCTATTTTAACTTTAGAAATTAAAAAAAAAGAGACTTGTTGTGTTTTATTACTACAATATGACAGTGAACACACTATACCTAGACACAGTTCTCTCCATACAGCTTTCAAAAGTTGATTTCCATCATAGATGCCTCAAAACACGCTCTATATGCGAGGAATGTTTTACATTTAAATAACTTTCCTTTTCGCAATACTTTCTGCCACAAATATTTGATGGATATTAAAGGTTTTCATTAAATCATTGATGGCAAATAAAGAATCTTTTTTTAAGAATGTACAGAATATTAACATTCGTAATCTAGGGACAGACTGAAATGAATTTCCAATCTAATTTCTAATGAACACAATCAATAAATATACAATCACATTTGTAAAGACTGCTGCTGTAGCGCAAAGGTATGTAAATGAAGAAATACCACATAACAAAAGATTTTACATGTGGAATAACTGCTAAATCTCACAGATTGAAATACAGCTGGCAGCAAATGTCAGTTCACTCACTCCCAAGATGGTTCCTGTCAATTGATGACATTCTATTGCAATAGCCAAAAACGAACGAATGAAATAAGTTGCATAGGTCAGAGGATAGATTCATGTAGTACTCATGGGCCTGACTGATGGATGGATTTCCTTTGATGTAATATCATATACTAGATCTCTATGATTTGTAATCTCTGTTAACTGCTGGCATTCCATGTGAAGTCTAGAAATGAACCCTAGGTCTGATGGTTCTTTGAAGTGATGCTGTAAAAATTTTAGTCAGGATAAAACCTCCAGCCAGAAAGACAAAAAAAAAACACATTCATGTCCTTATTCTGAAATAAACAAATAAATTGAGGACACCAAGTGTACCATCCCAGCCAATACACTCATCACTGTACTTTTTGAGAGCTTCTGAAGTGTTGCCTGCAATTTGTTAGGCCATTAAATCAAATTGTTTTCATAAAATCCTGTGTATAAAATATAGTGATTAAGAACTTGAATCAGACAATGTGCATCGGAAAAAGTGCAGCTGCTGCAAGCTCAGGAAGTACTTACATTTCACTTTTCCTCTGTCTGTCTTCTCTCCCTGTATCTGGTGTCACTTCCGAATAAAAATTAACAGAACTACTCATGTAATTATGTTCCCTCTACAATTTATTATTGATCAAACACGCCGGGGCGCTGCCAACACCATTAAATGTCCTCCATTTGAATTTGGGAGGCTAGACGATGCAATGCGATACATAATACCTATGAAACACCAGGCTGAAATTCAATTATTCATCTTTTATGTATTGATCCGCCATAATCCCTGTTCATGCGATTCAATGAAAAAAAACTTTGATCATTTGGATTTGTACATTTGTAAATCTACTGCAATTCTCGTGTTACTGTGGATGATAAAACTACAACTACATGCATACTATCTACAGGGTGAAAAAAGTGGTTCAGCATAAGCATTCAGGCCTGCAAGATCACAAACTGATTTCATGTGAACGCTTCATAATTACACACATAACCTAATGGAATAAAACGTAGCTGTAGGCTAAGATGGTGTATGGTTGTCATGTTTTTGTTCCCATGCAAGGGTTATTCCACATTCAACCGTTATGACATAAACGTAAATATTCCATTTGGTGACAAACTTGTTTTTTGTGAATTACTTACGCAGTCCTTTCAGATTCCTGTCATTGTTTCAAGATCTGATCGTGACTCATTTCTGGAGATTCATTTCACTTTTGCCCAATTACCAGAAGTGTGTTCGTGTATACATCCTAAGTCTAGCCTAGTTAAGAACAAAGCTTGTGGCCTTCACGTTTTTTCAAAGCCTGAAAATGCTAACTTTTGAAAATGGTATACAAAAACACAATACTGTTCTTTTTTCAGTGTAAACAACGTCATGACTTTGTGAAAACAGTCATGCACGTTGTGTAAAATCTCTTGGCACTTGTGAGTACTTGATAACCCAAATATAATAATAAATGGCAGATTATGGCCTACTCGGTTTGTTCTCCTTTATATAAAAAATTTTAAAATCATGTAAAAACACAAAAACATGCTTTGAAGAACTATCGAGCACAATGTGACTTCAAATGAAAGAGATAACAGCTGAGTTCACTGCTTATAAAATGGTTCAGTTTCAGTGACCTGTGTTTGCTTGTGGACAAATGACAAAACCGTATAAAAAAGCAGTAGTTTTTTAAAATACACATGTTTGCATGGAAAGGGTTTAAAGCAGAGATGCCCAAACTAGGGCCTGCGGGCCAAAGTAATTACAAGACAGGTAATTATTTATATAGATTTAGCACATTTTGTCATTTCTGATGTAACTTAACAATTTGTTGGTTTTATTGTTAAGCTACAAAAAAAAAAAAAAAAACTGAAATTAAATGTTGTAAATGAATCAGATTTTTTTGTTTCTGTAAATATACGGTCACTTGACAGATAGAGGACAATGAACAAGACCTCAACAACTTGACTAGTGAATACAGCATTGAACTCCATTGTGTTATAAAATGAATTATTTGTTTTTATTGTAATAAAATTTATTGTAAGATGTAAAAATATATAATTCATCAGGTAATATGATTAAAGTATTTTTTGCTATTTATTTTGAATATTCTGAAATAAATCAAATAAATAAATTTAATTAAACACTTTAAATAAATAAATAGCTTTATTTATCTTCGGCCCACAAACCTCTATCAAGTTTGGTTTTTGGCTCTTCATAAGAAAATCATTGGGCACCTCTCATCTACAGAAACACATGTGTAAAAAGTTTGACATAGTTGTAGTCTGTATGTAAAACTTTTCAAAGTCATGAAGCAAATATTTTTCATGAACCCTAAATGTCTACCTTTTCTAAATATGTTGTTTTTTTAGTTGCCACATAGTATGATGCTACAGTATATTACAATTGTAAATATTTTGTAAATACATGTTTTTTTCTTCTGTTGAATGAAAATATATTTGGAAGAAAGCTGGAATCCTGTAACCACTGAATTGCAATGAAAGTAAATGGTTACAGATTTTCAGTTTTCTTTAAAAAAGGGATGTCCCGATCAGGTTTTTTGCCCTCGAGTTCGAGTCATTTGACTGACTTCCTTGATATGTTAAAAAAAAAGCAAAGAAACCGATCCAGGATGTTCCTTATTTTTTTATTTAATTCATCTTATCTTAACATTTAACAACTCAGAGAAACAAACAGAGCACTTCTGTGAGGTATAGATCAAGTAATAACATAAATTTTTCACTTTTACACTTTTTACACAGTGCAACAGTATATATATATATATATATATCTAATATAAAGAAACAAATAGCACCTCAACTTAAACAACAGCAAAAAAATAAAAATGCCACAGTGTTTGCAAAGTCAGTAATGTGCTTTTAGGAAAAGCACACCTAACTTTTACTGTCATCATAGTAGTAAGTTTCACAGAAGGAAATGTATGTTTTTTTCTTAATGAAAACTAACATCTCTACCTTGTCAGGTTTGAGCCTTGTTATTGTCCCATGCCTGAGCGTTGCTGTTTCTGTGTGAAGAGGTCTAACTCTGTGCCACCGCATAACTATATGTGTAAAAAAAAAGTAACAATAATATGCATATATATTCAAGTCCTAATCGGGAGGTAACATCAAATTCCGATTGAGTCTGAAACATTGTGATCGAACCTGGACATCCTTACTTCAAAATATCTTCTTTTGTGTTTAAGAGAAGAAAAAAACTCAACCACTTGGGTGAGTAATTAGTGAGTAAAATGAATCTCATAGATAAACTAAAATAAGTTTCATGGCAATAAAACAAACCTGTTAAAATATAAAGTTAGGCCTACATCTCAGGACAAAACTGACCTTATGACAAACATTTGAGCGCTAGAGTTTTTAAAAGGGAGCAAGCCCTGCTGAAAAATCCAGCTTAAACCAGCCAGGTTGGCTGGTTTTAGCTGGTCGACCAGACTGGCTTTAGAGGGGTTTTGGCCATTTTCCAGCCTGACCAGCTAAGACCAGGCTTGAAATGGTCTAAGCCCCTTAAAACCAGGCTGGTTGACCAGCTAAAACCAGCTTAGGCTGGTTTAAGCAGTTTTTTTCAGCAGGGAGGTGAGAAATCTGCACACAAAACAAAAACTGCTCAAACGGAATATCTTAAACACGTAAAACAATTAAACTTTATATACTCTTTATACTGAATCCTTGTTGGCTAAATCGCTAATTAATTCATTAGCCAACTTTGAAGTTGTGTTCGTTTCTGTGCTCGCGGTTATTTAGCGACGCTCCCCAAGCTCTTTAAAGTTACCGCTGAGCGTGCTGTGGGGTGTGATAGGCTGCTTAAAGAAAGAAGCGTCGCCTTGTGTTCACAAGAGCCCGTGGTGCTGCTGGAGTTCACTCACTGTCTGCTAGCTCCAGCCAAAACGAACCCTTTTTCTTTTTTAAAATTGTATTTATTTCATCCTTTTGGATATGCCTTTTAAAAACAAGATGTAACTGGCCACCGAACATTTACATCCTCACTTGAATGAACCTACATGTTTTAAAGAGCCGGGATGAACATCACTGATGGAAGTTTATTGTGGCGAATGCTTTTAACTATGGTATGCCGATGTGATTGTTTATTTTGCCCTCTATCCTTGGCGATGGGTCCCTAGTTTTTGGGATTATTAATTCCGCGATTCTACAAGGAATCCTCGGCGATCGAAGAGGGAATTCTGCACAGCCAGGCAAACTACAGGGGATTTAAATCGGAGACGAGAAGAGAAGCAGGAAGAAAATTCATGTGGCGATTCTCTCCTTAACAATAAATCATTTTGGATTGCAGAATGAGCAAGGAAAGACCTAAGAGGAATATCATTCAGAAAAAATACGTAAGTGTTGATCGTTCGTATGCGGCTGATATTAAGTTTGTTCGATGGTCTTTGTGTCGATGTGAAATGCGTAAACTTTGATCACGGATGGCTCTTGTTGTGCCTAGTCTGGCTTTGAAAACGGAATAAATGCATCGCACTATGTTCACACCACTTCAATAGATTTAAAGAGCTTCCTCTGAAGTTCCACGGACGCCTATTTTCTTTTGCTTTACCCTGAAATCCTCATTGGCAATGACTGTTTTGCACGACAGATGTTAGCTTGCAAAACTCGTTTCTAAACCTGGACGTGTTTTGTTTTGGGTTGTTGTTGTTGGCAAACTTCAGTGTCAAATTAATGTTATTGTGATAATCGGAATGGCTTTGTTTGCTCTTATATGCCTCCCGTCTCCAAGCCGCGAGGACAACCACATCGCCCTATTTAATTCTGGGGTCTGTTTTCCTGAGCAGGATTCTGCAAAAAAAAAAAAAAAAAAAAAAAACCAAGTCATAAATGCCACTGTCTCAACTCCCCATTTATTTCGGATGTAACTCGTTCTCCTAAGTACGAAGCAAGTGTAAGCAATGGGCTATTTAATGTTCTCAAAGTAAATGTGCAAGGAAAGCATTTCCTCTGCCCTTGACGACAGGGGAGGCTTTAAATTGGTGGCAGATGTAAAGTTCATTTATTAAGATTCAGAAGAGAGGATTGTCCTCGGTCTTTACGACATTTAAAATATAAACACGACCTCGCAGTCTTTATTATGGGGAATTGCTAGGACGTTTTTTTGTCTCCTTTAACTCGAAGAGTCCCTGCACGTTTTAATGTTTGAGCAGTTTAAGCCATTGGATGCTAACCGATCGTAATATTACACAACAGATTATATTAAGCGCATGGAATGTCGTTTATAGAATATATCCAGTCGCATTGCAGAGGCTCGCGTGTAAAGCAAACGACCATTTTAACATCTCCACTACGATATGGTTCGTGAACCAGCGAACTTGTGGTAATGTTGGAGAACGGGGCACTAGATAAGGCTTGAACTTTTCTGGCTGGTGATTTACTCTCCCCAGGAGCGGAATTAAGCAAGACTACCATAACAAAAGCCCGAGTCTCCTCAGAGACAGCCGACCAAACCTCACTCGTTTAACCCTCAAAGAACTGACTCCTTACCAGAGTTTCCATGCGCTTTACCTGTAACGTTATTTGAGGAGTTTGTTTTTTGTAGCCTGACTGTTTTTGTCGGACTCCTGCTACACCTTTCAGTGTCCATGTTATCAACTAAGCTTCTTCTGAAATCAAGCAAACATTAAGAAATAATTTCCCCAGCGAGTGAAAGGGTTAGCTTGTGCAACCAATTTTTGTCTGCTGCGTGAAGTATTTTTGTCACGTGCCCTCAATCATTTATAACTTTTCTCTCTCAAGAGCCACATTTTGAGCTTAATCGCCAAATATCGGTTTAAAATATGTTTTAGTACTTCGATAATATTTACAGTTTTAATTTTCACCAGCAACAGGTTAGCGTGAGTGAAACATGGCAAAGGTTTAAGGTTATGATGAAGCAAACGTGGGTTTTCAAGCACGTTATCTATGACATTTTACCCCTTTATGTAAAGGTTATGAAAATCGTTTTACTTGTTATACTGTAGCTAGTGCCGCGTCTCGTTGTCACGCTGGCTTACTAAAATGTGACGCAATTACAAATTTGTTGATAGACAAGGGAAATGAAAGTGATTACAATAGACGTCTATGACCACGTGGTAACTTGTAATCCTTGAGAAGAATGATTCAGTTAAAACCACTGCACTGCTAAAAGTTTAAAAAGCCATCCTAAAATAATTTGACAATGTTGTCAGAAAGAGTTTTTTGTTAAGTCAATTCACACACACTGATTATTTATGAAAAAAAATATTTTAGTCACTGTATTTGTGTTGGAAATCTTAAAAGGGAAACTATTTGAGGAGACCGTATTATGACCAGCATAATTCTAAATATATTGCTTGGAATCTTCTGTTTTGATTCATTTCTTTACGCTGTGTAAAAGTTACTAGAGACATCAAAGGTGTGTGTTTTTTCCTTTTTGAAATACTGTCGTTTATAAAGTCTATGACTTTCTGTTGCATCTCAGACTGGGGTCTGCTCTATCTTGTATAGACCACACATCATGCATGGTTTGGTCATATGTAGGGTGTATGAATGGACCTGAACCGTTTCGAACATGGCTGTTTGTGTCACATCTGTGCAGTGCAGACAGCTGTGCTAAAATCTGGTCAGGCAAACAACAAAAACAACCTGAAGGATCTGTCCCCTGGGCCTGCACAACTCTTGGCCCCTTGGATTCAGTCTCCCCTTAATTAGCGTAAGACAATTATACATGCTTGGCTTAACCATATCCCCTGGAACATGAGTCCAAGGGATCCCCCCCCCCCCCCATTTTTTATTACCCCATTTTCCTTCACATGTGCTGTGAATATTATTAAAATTCATTTAGTGGAAAACGAGAGAGGGAAAAAAAATATGATAATAGATGTTAATAAGAGCAAACAAGAAAATGCAATTAGACCGTCCCTGATTGATAGACGTGTGTGAACAGCAAAGGGGGGGCAAGAAACTTCTGCTTTCAGACGAGCCCCTTTAATGGCTTTTCTCAACGAGGTCGTCTTGACACTCTGAAGCAACTTCTCTGTATAATTATTTTTGAGGGTTGTTTTCAGAGAAAATAGTTATGCAGGTTTTGATTTTGGACTTTAGCTAATGAATGCAGCCGGAGATTGCGTTTGTGTTCTTGTTCTGTTGAAGTGAACATGGCACATGGTGCGGGGGGAATGGGTGGTTACCAATGGCTATTCTTTCTCTCTCGTTCTCCCTATCCGACTCTCTCTCTCTCTCTCTCTCTCTCTCTCTCTCTCTCTCTCTCTCTCGCGCTCTCTCTCTCTCGCTCTCTCTCTCGCTCTCTGCAGGCCCAGCTGGGGTCAGACCCTGATTCATAGACGTGTGGTGAGATAGGCACAGCTGCTGTAGGGGCCTTTACAAATGTAAAGAAGCTGTCAGTGTTTGTTTCATCAGGCGTACAACTGATGAGGGCCAAGTTGAAAAATCCACAGCAGTGTGTGGCGCACAAAAAAGCTGGAAACAAAAATAGAGAGCAGGGCCAAGGCTCACAGAGCCCTCCCTCTGACCCCTTCCCCCGCTCCGAGTCCTCCAGCTTTACAATGTAAATGCAGGCACCTCGTCCATTTGTGAGGAGAAAGCTGTGAGGCTCTGCATGTGAGAGATTGCATGTTTGTGTTTCAGCGCCTGCCGCTAGCACCACTGCGCTTCATTTAACCCTGTGTTTTAATGCAAATGTTTTTTTCTCTCTCCTGAATTTTCCAAGGATGTGACATAGCAAAATTCATGGATCATACCTCAGGAGGCCAGCTGTTGTAAAAGTTAGTTAATCTAGTGAGTTTGTTGGTAAACTGGGGTATTTGAGTTAACTAGAATCTAGATTCAACACTTTTAATAAATAATTATAATAAAAAATAGTTTGAACCTGCAGTGAAAATTTCATTCCAGATTCATGGTGGATTAAATAAATAGTGCTAAAATGACAGAAATACTTCTGATAGGAATTGTCAGCACATAATTAACCAGAGGTTAGTTGTTGTAAACTGTTTTTACAAGGGTGTCATCAAAAATGTCAGAGGAAGGCAACATATATATATATATATATATATATATATTATAATCCACATTAATGCACATAAATTTATTTAAATGTGTGTATGTATCTTTTAAAGCAATCTTTGCTGCCACTGAATAATGGGTGCTATGTGGATTCTCTTAATGCCAGATCTGTTTGGCAGATAGAAGCTGGCTTGATTGTCTGTTTATTATTTTTTATAATTATCCTTTGAATATTTTACAAGGAATTTTTTTTCTCAGAGCAGCCTGCTATAGTGCAGTGCCAAGAAATGATGCTTCACCTCACAATATCATTATGTGAATCTGGCCTGGTGCAGTTACAGATAAGCGCTGCCGCTCTCTTTTTTTATGACTGTTGCATCACCACTTGGTGCATTATGCAATGTGACCTTTCGCTTATCGACCTTTACAATCATATGTGATCCAACCTTCACAAATGCCGAGCTCCTTGGTCAATGTGTGACTGCTTGCTTAGAGCTCACTCCCACATCAGCAAACATGCACAGGCTGTTACGTATGCAGATATGCCCATGTAATGCAAGGAATTTGCTCTGCTAACATAAAAACAGGTGCAGCAGTGCTTTGATAAGTGGTACAGCTTATGTGTTGTTTACGTGTTGAATTCTCCCCTTTTCTGCCTTTCATTCCTTTGCCCTGTATTTTGTATTATGATGAGATGAAAGGTCATAATATCAGATGGAGTTATTCCCGTGCAGTGTGGTGAGGGAGCTGTGGTGGATGATGCAAATTATGCTCTGGGGATGGCTTATCATGTGATGGAAGCCTGCATTAGCGGAGCTCCAATGTCAAAATAAATTTGATTTCAAGATGTATTGTTTCAAGTAAAAAAAAACATCTGTTAGGCTTTAGCCTGGGTCTTTAGGATAGTTCATCCAAGTTACTCATCCTCCAATTGTTCCAAACTTGTTTGTTTCTTTCTCTTTTTGAACACAAAGAAAGATATACTAAAGAATGTTAGAAAGAAGCCATTGACTTCCATCGTATTTATTGTTCCTGCTATGGATGTCAATAGCTGTTTTACCATCATTCTTCAGAAAATCTTGTTTTGATGAATGAAATTCATGAAAGTTTAGAACCACTTGAGAAAAGTCTGCATTGAAACTTTGTATTGTCAACCATGCAGCAATTATTTGAAGCACTGCTCATAAAGAAGAGTTTTTTAACTTTGTTTTTAAATCTGTCTGTCAAGTTAAATCCATTTTGAAGTCTTTAAAACAACTTTCACTCTTCAAGTAGAATGAATTTTGAATGAATTAAATGAATTTTGTCTGTGGGGCAGCAAGGTGGCACAATGAGTAGCACTCTCGCCTCACAGCAAGAAGGTTGCTGGTTCTAGCCTCAGCTGGGTCAGTTGGCATTTCTGTTTGCATGTTCTCCCCATGTTCATATGGGTTTCCTCCAGGTGCTCCGGTTTCCCCCACAGTCCAAAGACATGCGGTACAGGTGAATTGGGTAAGCTAAAGCTATGTGTGTGAATGGAAGTGAATGGGTGTTTACCAGTGATCGGTTGCGACTGGAAGGGCATCTGCTGCATAAAACATATGCTGGATAAGTTGGTGGTTCATTTCGCTGTGGCGACCCCAGATTAATAAAGGGACTAAGCTGAAAAGAAAATGAATGAATTAATGAATTTTGTCTGTCAAAATTTAGTGAGCTGCAGCAAAGTGTGATAGTAGGTCATAATGATTTTATCAGAAGTGCTTTTTTATTTATTGACTTCATTGTATTTATTATTTACTTTATTATTTTGCAAGAATTGCAGCAAAAGCTTAATACTGTAGTAACATTGCTGTAAACCACCAAGCTCCAAGCCTAGAATTTAGAGTTAGGTCTTGGTCTATATCTGGACCTCAAGACAATTTTTAAAAGTCAACAGTTTTGGCCCCTTTTTGTCTTCTGAGACAAATGTTGAGGACTGTATATATAAAAAGGATCTTGTCACAGAGCAAAACATAGTTTTTTTTTTTTTAAGTCAACTCAATGTAAGTCCCTAGATGACATGTTATATAAACCCAATGCCATCTTTCTCCAATTTAAATAATAAATACCAAAGGTGTTAATGTCCATCTTGTGAACTTTTCAAGCTATAGAGCATGAGTCTCGAACTCAATTTCTGGGAGGCCGCAGCTCAGCACAGTTTTGCTCCAATCCTAATCAAACACAGCTGATGCAACTAATTAAGGTGTTTGAGACTCTTTTGAACAACTTGATTTTTTGGATAAGCTGAGTTTGATTAGGGTTGAAGCAAAACTGTGCAGAGCTGCAGCCCTCCAGAAATCGACTTTGAGATCTATGCTATAGAGGAAGTTACAATAAGGAGTTCCTCAGGTTCAATGGACCAGTATTGGTCATGCCAGAATTGGTACATCAAGGACGAACAATGATTTGTTCCCCTTTTAAGTAGTATTTCCAGACATGCTTTCTCAGTTCCTTTGTGTTTTGTCTTGCTTGCACTTGGCTCAAGGCAGAGTAACCTCACTGATGTTGTCGTGAATGCTGACATGTGGCCAAGACGTGGCAGCAACAGGCAGAACTCTTGGCAGCGGTACTTCCCTTTCACAACTGTGTTCCCCTTCGTGACGCTGACAGACTGTTCTGTGCTCTGGAGGTGTTTTTTGTCTTTTCCTCTGTCTGCTTTTGCGGATCATTGTAGCAATAGTTTTCATCCAATGCGTTCCAAATGTGCTGATCAGGTGCCGACTGGAATTGACAGTCCGTTCTGAAAGCAGCCATATTGAAGACATTTACTGTAATGAGGAAGTGGCTTATACCGTAATCATTTCAAGCTTTTAAAAATCAGCCTCTGTGGTTTTCGTTGTGCATGTGTGTGTAAGGGAAAGCGAGTCTGAGCGCTTTAAATGGAAGACCTCCCCCTTGGAGCGATGTAATGGAAGTGTCTTTGGGTACGCTAACCCTCCTGCCAGAACATTTGTAATTCAGCGCTGCATCTCTCATTAGCCGGCAAGATGCGTGCCACTGGGAGCCATGTGGCTGCTTTTGTGCAAGTTCAGCTGCTTGAGGAGAGGCCAGTGGGGCCTCTCATAGCCCTGACACTGGGGTTAGTCATTTTGTTTAGTGTCGAGGGCCCTAGCAAGACATGCAGTCGTGTAATGTTTGACTTGTCATGACAGTGTGGAGGGCTTCTATTTTATGCTATTCTATTTTCTGAAGGTAGTAGGTCAGATCTATAAATCGTAGATGTTGTTTTGCACAGAATTTTCTTGTATTGTTGTGAAGACACCACAGTGGAAACCACTACTGAAGTATTTACACTGTGTGTGTGTTTGGCTTTGTGTACACAGCATTAATCATTTCTTTTGTGGCTCATCTGGATTTCCAGACCTCTTGATGTTGTTTTCAGCACTGTTGGTGCCAGAGAAAACTTGTATGAATTCATCCTTCACATCAGTGGTACTGAGCTATATGTTGCTGGCTAATGCTACAGGAGTGATCACAGAACATTTTAGAACATGGATTGCGATTGATGTTTGGATGACTTCTGTTTACAGGCACGGGTGCTTTGATGGCTTTTATATCGGGCGACAGCTATTTACACTAAGTGTAATAGAAGATAGATGCTATTTACACTGAGTAAATAGTGGTAGATAATGTTTGCACCCAAATGTAAATAGCAACAAATGGCATCTTGTTGACACTAAGTGCAAGTTCTGATGAATGCTAGTCAGACAAATGTTAAATAGAAGTAATCTACTTTTGCACCAAGAGTAAATTGAAAACGCTAAAAAAGGCTTTGCTTTTTTTCTATTTAAGCAGTTATCTTATAATTGCAAACAAATTGCAGGCAAATTATCTACTTTATTTTAGAGACACAAATCTATAATGTAGTAAAGTCAAAATTTGGTGGTTATTTTTACTGCTTTAGGATTTCAAAATGTTTAAATCCTCTTAAAGGGGTGGTCCATAGTGTATTTTTAAGGCTTGTTTTTTTAATAAAATACAAAGTAATGTGTGCCCATGCTTCAGTTGTAGATCACGTTATATTTCATACTTTGATTATATACAGCTACTCAGCTAACATGAAAACAACATCATATTTCCTAAAGGCCTGCCTTCAAGAGCCTCTGATTGGTCAGCTAACAAAATGTGCTGTGATTCAAGGATCAGCTCCATGTCATTCCCCTGCAATCAAGCGCTTTTTGCGTTGTGTAAACAGAAGCCTAAATCAAACAGAAAAATGAAGAGCACACCTGAACCTCACGCCTGCTCTCTAAGATAAAATCTCACAAGTATCTTTCACATATATTCAGAATAAGCATGTGTAAGTAAAATAAAACGTTCCTATATCTTTAGCGAATTTGTTATTTGAAATGTAGAAAGCACTGAAAGCATACGCAGAGAGAGAAACAGAAAGTGTCTGCATAGAGAGGCACTGCAGCACTAATAAAGATTGTGGGTGTTTACAGTGGTTTACGGGTAAATATAAATTTGTAGCTAAATTCTTACAGTGCCAAACAGTATTTCCCATTGTTTACATGTCCTTGCTGCAACCTACCATTACCGATAGAAACTGTGCATGTAGTTTATCAATTTTAACTAATAAAAATACTTTCAATCCACAGCTTTGCCAGTTGGAGGAATTTTTAGCTGTATCCAGCACTGAACTGGAAGAGATTCTGGAAGCTGTTCTTTTTTTAAAAAATTTTGCTGTTAACACTTCTGTCTTTGTGTCGTGTCTTTTGAAAGTCCAAATACAGAACCAGAACAAGCTCTGTGGAAATAGCAGCGATTAGACAGCATTTTAGCTTTCTCTGCTATAACATTACAGTGCATCTGGCCATGCCCCTTTGCTGCACAGGGTGTGTGCGCGTGGTGAATTCGTGTAACCGGAAGCCCTTGTGATCTTACTAGCCCGGATGTATTTTTATGTAGTCCCCAAATTTCGTTCGCTGTAGACTTTGCTAAGCTAACTCTGTAAAACCCAATGTCTCCCTTTGCATTGAACTTTGAGCATATTAAATTTAGAGATGTTGTTTATGTTCACACAGCTACATTGCTAAATATGCTAAATAAATAAATAAATAAGAACATTGTATTATGCTTGCCAATGTTGTAATCACCAGTGTCACTCAATCTTGAGAAAAGAGCACCGTCCTGTAGTCCACAGTGGTCAAGTTTTGTTTATTTACAAATGCCTATAAACTGTAAATGTATTACGCATACAGTACATGCACGGTTTTCAAGTTTTCACACAGTCATGAGCAGAATCTATTTCAAAAACATGTTCTTAAAATCTGGCCTCCAAAACACCATCATGTGTTTGAATGACCAAAAAGAATTTAGGCGCACTTTTTTTTTAGAAAACACTTAGCTTTTGTTTTCTTTTTTCCTTAAATGTAGATTTTAAAAGAACAATTGAACTTAATTTACCTATTATTTCCTATTTGACTCATTTTAGTGATGCATAATATCCCAATTATAAATGCATGTTCTTTTTGCAAAGTAAATTTGAATAATAAAAAAAAATCGCCATTGTCTTATTTGGCTTTTTGATGTGTCATAGCCTCTACATCTGTTTTTAAGCATAAGCTAACCCTCAGCGTAAAGATCTCTGGTGTCTGTTTAACACCGTCTTAGGTGCTGAAAGGCAAACCTGTCCATGGATTAAATGACAGTCTCTTGTTTAACCTACAAAACCTTTTGACAGTCAAGGACAAATCTGACAGGATCCAGATAATATCATTAAATCCAGTTCCAGATAGAGTTTCAGCCATGGCGACTAATGGTGCTGTTAGCTCTGTAAAGTGATCTGAATTAAAACACTTTTTACACCACAATAAGCTCATCAAAGTCATCGCCCCAGTACTCTTGGCACACTGCTGTATATAGCATTCTAGCTTTTACGAGGAACTTTCACAATTCTCATGTTTATTGTCTGGCTGGAAATTAGCTTTCCTAAATGAGCTGTTTACTGTTAATTCCAGACAGAAGTTTCTAATTAATTAACACCTAACAAACAACCACTTTAGAAGTAAATAGAATCAAAAGTACAATTTAATGTTTCCATAGTGACTAAAAACAGTGTCTTGGGATGAAAAAACATTGATCACACATGCACTGTGCCATCCGAGGGGCCTAGCCACTATGTTTCCATAGTAACCACCCCGGTGCCAGAACACGGCGTCTCACTGTCTTTTTTTTTTTTTTTTTTTTTTTTTTGAATCGCCACTTGAGTGTCTGAAAATAGTGGTGCTCTGCGGACGCTGAGAGCTCATAATGAGCTCTGGCTGCTCCGGGGGAGACAGAACAAGCTTCTTAACTGCACACTCATGAATCAGATATTCTCAACAAATCCACAAGTGCTTTTTTTGCAACATGTGAACGAAGCAAAATGCTCATAGACAGTTGCCGCTCAACTGACCAGGCTGAGAGAGGTTTGTTTTATTGGGGCCTATTCACACAGAAATGCACGCATGCATGTTAACGCTAAATGTAAGTGTGCATAATGCTTTCTGGTTTTTATGCAGGTACTCAAAAGCAAGGCTTGGCTGGTATTGATTTTTGCTGCTGATAAGTGATGCTTTAGTCCAGATTCGTGGTTAATGGCAGCGTCTGTTATTTGTTTGTCTGCTGACAGACATGAGCTGCCTGGCTCTTCCTGTCTTCCAATTTTTATAGTCTCCCTGCTGCTCTATTTGTCTCTGAGAGCAGCACTTGAATCAGTTGTTGCTCTCGTTGGATTTGAAAGTACTTGTCGGTCTTTGCAACTTTGCAATTAAAGGCTATAACCCGTTCTATAGCTGCCTGATAATCAAGTTACTGAAGTTGTAAGAGACTGTCATAAATAAACAATAGATGGCACAAAAATGAAAATTCTCATGTAGTTTCAAATGTGTCGTATGTTCTTTTGGGTAACACAATAGACAATATTTTTGTTTAAAGGGGTAAATTGGCATGACTACATTGAACTAAAACACTTTAGCATGTTTTTAGCATTTTTAGCATAATTTGATGTAGGCTTTTTCATTGTGACTTGAGGTAAATTAGCATGACTACATTGAACTAAAACATTTTAGCATGTTTTACATGCATATAACAGTTTTGTCAATTTCTCAGTCCTTATAAATCTGTGTTAATGATAAAATACTAGATTATGCATGCTAGGCTTGGCTAGCAGTTCTTGTACTACTACGCATCTGTGCAGTTTTGTATTGTACCTTTTTTGTTTTAGTTGTCAAGAATAAGACTGAACATCGTTAGATCAGTATCATTATCCAAAACTTTCACTTTGAAATCCAATTACTGTTACCTGTAGGAAAGTTAACTCCATTAAAAATCATAACATAATTCAGACAGACTGGCAGGAGCCGAGGTGAATTTGGCTCCCGTATGCGCTGACAGATTTATGAGCAAACGTGTATTATAGAATGTCACTCTTGACATGGCGAACGCAGTAATATTGAGTGACCGTATCATGTTTCCAGTAATCTTGTTTTAATGTACACACACGAGGCAGAATTTGCAGATTTAGTCAGCCATTTATTTCAACTGCTGTAATTTAGCTGGAATGAAGGGTTTCATAATTTCTTGCGAATATTTTGCTAAAGCTTCAAATTAGTCATAGTCTCAGATTTAGTGTTTGTGAAGGGCCAGAGATTCTCTGCAGGCTTCTTCCTGTGGAAAGTCTCGATGACAGACGAGGAGGAAAAACTTCTGTTTTTTGTGCCGCCTCATTCATACACCGATGCGGGGAAATCACCTCTTTTTGGCCTTGAAAATTTTAATACGGCAGCTTTTTTTGGTGGTGTATATGAAAATGAGGGATGTATTTTTTGCCTTTTGTAGTTTTGTTTTTGCATTTTGAGAGAAAAAGCAATGGTGCGAAATCTCTGCCTCTCCACTATGAAACGTATTCATGCAACATGAGAGAATTAGGGATTTATTTAATGCTTTCCCCCCACCCACCCTTCAGTAATCTTTCTTTCATTTTGCACATAATACTTTTTAGCATACCTTGATTGTTCTGCTAGCCTACTTCCCTGCTCAAAGTTTTTTATTTTTTATATATCCATTCTATACTTTACCGTTTTCTTGTGTTAGCTGCCCTTTCCAGTGCTTCCCTGCTGACAGGCTGGAAAGCGAGTCGTCTGTGAGAAACAGCAATCTATGAGGTGAAAATCATTTCTTAATTGCTGCGATTTGGGCAGTGACCTGCTTGTGAGAATGGGTATAGTTTGATCCGTAAAAGGCCCTGAGCGAGCTTGTAACACCTGGCTGCCTGTCTGAGGCCCACACTACCTATAATCGCCCTCCAAAAAGCTAGTTTAGTATATGAAAAAAAAGCAGCAGATGCTTTGTGTATCTGTGTGTGCGCAAAATGCGAAGCTTGCACATTATAATCTATTTTCCTCTCAGACCAGTATGGATTTTTTTTTTACTCTGCGGTGTGATAATTAATGGCTAATGTTCAGAATATAGTCTTGTGCTCTTCCATTAATTTAACTCTCCTTAATGGCACATACATGTGTTGAACAGGTTCACAAGCAGTAATCGCAATTAAAAATAAAATTTCAGTGCTGTTTTTATTTTATTTCTTTATTTACGTTCATATTGTGTCTTTTATTGTTGGGTATTTCTGAAATGGCGATTGATTTAACATTTCTAGCAGGTTGCTAAAATGCGACAACCTTTGTCTGAAACTGCTTTATGGTACAGTTATCACACTCTTTTTAACAGATTTATTGACTACCGTTCAAATGGTTGAGGCTAGTAAGATTTGCAAGATTTATCTTAGAATGATTTCTGAAGGATTATGTGACATCTGAGAGTAAAGTAATGCCTGCTGAAAATTCAGCTTTGCCATCAAAGGAATTATTTACATTTGAATGTTATAAGAGACTTCTTTTAAAGTGTTACACAAAGGAAGAATAACAAAAAAGCCTTAAGCTTTTTTTTTTACACTTTTAAATAATTTCCCAGTGTTGGGTTGCGGCTGGAAGGGCATCAGCTGCGTAAAACTTATGGTGGAAAAGTTGGTGGTTCATTCCTCTGTGGCGACCCCTAATTATTAAAGAGATTAATCTGAAAAGAAAATAATGAATGAACGAACTTTTAAATCGGGTATCTGCGGAGACTTAAAGTCCTAAGATGTCTTAAATTTCAAAAACAAAATTTAAGCCCTAAAGCCCTAAATTGACTGAAATATTGTCTAGGTGTAGGTCTTGTAAAATCATTTTAAACGGGTCTTAATTTTCCTTTGTTTATATAAAGCTACCCAATTGATCCAACACATCCAATTATTAACAAATATATCTTAATAAAACTTTTAGAACAGTTTGTTATGCATCATTAAGTTTTTAAAAATGTTGTTAATTACAAGGTTTCTGCAGGTTTCATTTAAGACTTTTTGAGACCATGAAGAATGAAAAATTTTGTAGAAGATTTGTGAAGAATATATATATATATATATATATATATATATATATATATATATATATATATATTTTTTTTATGTATAAGACTAAACGCTAAAGATTTTTTAATGGCCAAGCTAAAAAAAAAATGTACTCGCCCCATCAAAAAAAGAATTCTAATTAGTTATTTAATATATTTTATGTTTCTTATATATTTTAAACAATTTGTCAAAACAAGCAGACACTAGCTGTATACAAAAACTCAAAGTTTTATAGATATGTCTTGTTGGTGATTGGATGTGTGTTTGATCGATTGGGTAGCTTTACATTCAGTCATTTATTTTCCTTCAGCTTAGTCACTGATTTATCAGAGGTTGCCACAGCGGAATGAACCTCCAACTATTCTAGCGTATGTTTTACGCAGCAGAGCCCCTCCAGCCGCAACCAAGTACTGGGAAAGGTATAAACAAAGAAAAATTACGACCTGCTTAAAGTTATTTAAGACCTATAAGACAATGTTTGAGTGAAGTTAAGACTTTTTAAGGCTTAAAATTGTGTTTTTGAAATTTAAAACCCTGAATTATGTTTAATAGTTATGTTGCAAAAAATATATGTATATCTGCTTTTTTGACACATTGTTTAAACATGTGGCTAAGAAATAACTTACTAGAATTGTAAGCAAATCATATTAGATAGGGCAAGTACATTTTTTTCCTAATAGGCCATTAATCCCAGTATAAATCTGAAATTTTATTTTTCATGGTCTTAAAATCTTAAATTGGACTTTGTGAAATCAGCAGAAATTCTACAAATGAAAGTGCATTAATTGAAATATCTGTAATGAGTAAACATTTGAATCACATTGATAAGATACATGTTTAAAATAATTACATATTAACTATGTAAATATGTTAATATTTATATAACTGTATAAAATAGATATATTTTAAATATAAATAATATATTACTATTAATATATTAATATCTGAGCCATGTATATAAAGGAGAGCGTATAAATGCATGCATGAAAGGACTTTTTTTTTTTCTTCTTCTTTTTTTCCTGTGTGGTACAATTTGAGTGTGGCAGAGAGACATCAGGTCTTGCGTAGTGCCTGCCTGTGGTCACCCGGCCTCTGTGCTCTTGTCAACTGTCAGTTTCTGCTGTGGTTGCATCCTTCAGCACCGGAGTAACTGGTAATCTTATCTCACTGTCAGTTCGCCTTACTCTCTGCCTGCCTTCTGAGCCCCCGTTAACCCCTCGAACCTCAAGCTGCCGCCAATCTGTCACCTCCCTGCCGTCTTGCAGAGAAAGATTGAGAAAGTGAACATGCTGAACTCCCATATCTGACCTTATTATTCTTTGACAGACTCTGTACAGATAAACCTAGCTCTACCGCACTACCTCACAGTACTGGGCCTTATTAAACCAATTAAACATGACGGTGTGGTGATTTTAATCCAATTAAAAAGATGTCGGGAATGCTGGTGCTATGGTAAAATCAGCATAATAAATGGGTGCTTTACTATATAAATGGAAGTCTATTTATAATTGATGAGATTTATCAGGTGATTTTAAGCATAGGTTTGTTATTGTATAATCACTTTTAATGTACTCAAAGACTGACATCTATTGATTTTGTGAGCTTTATAAATGTTGTCTTTTTGTTATAAGAGTAGTCTGGTTTAGGGTTGACAAAGTAAATAGTGTGATAATACTTAAAAACACATATGAGCTGCAAACCTTAACAACAAGCGGGTCAGTAAGTGCATACTTGTCTAACCCTCATGTACAATTAAAAACTGAAGTATACGTTTGTTTAAACTCTGTCACTAGCTGGCAGCTAGCTCTCTGCAACTCTCACATGGTCGCCCACTGAAACTAAAGGCTAATTTATACTTCTGCGTCAAATGCGCGGATATTTTCCGGTGCAGCCTTCGCTTGGTCGCATAGCCCTTGCCATGGCAGATGCTGACGCTGATCTCTCAAAAGCCTCTTAAGAGCTACGCGAACCTGTTGTAGCGAGTGTTTACAAGTGTCGAGCCCTGTGAAGTAGCTCCAGATGGAAACTTTTGTTTTGTGTTTATCTTATGATTAAAGATGTTGCAGTCCGCCGCTTTGCGCCTCAATATGCGCAAGTTTGAGCCACTTATACATTAAGGTAGTGTTCAGAAAAAAAAAACTCCAGCGAAGAAACTCGACACAGAGGAACATAAAAACCTCACTGCCAGCTAGCGTTTCGGAAGTGTTATTGCAGAGCAACACAAAGCGTGCAGAAGTATAAATGCACTGCAACGCGCAAGGCATGTGCCGTGGGTCACGCCGATCACCAGGCTTAATGTATAAACCAGGCTTAAGCGGGGCTGTGCCCGGTCAGTACTTGGATGGGAGACCACATGGGAAAGCTAGGTTGCTGCTGGAAATGTTGTTAGTGAGACTAGGAAGTGGCGCTCAACCTGCAGTCTGTGTGAGTCCTAATGCCCCAGTATATTGATGGGGATTCCATACTGCTCAGTGTGCACCGACTTTTTGATGAGACATTAAACCGAGGTTCTGACTCTCTGTGGTCATTAAAAACCCCAGGATGTCCTTTGAAAAAGTGTAGGGGTTTAACCCCAGCATCCTGGCCAAATTTTCCTACTGGCCTCAGTCCATCATGGTCTCTTAACCATTCTAATATCATAATTGGCTTCATCACTCTGTCTCCTCTCAACCAATCAGCTGGTGTGCAGTCTGGCGCAATATGGCTGCTGTTGTGTCATCCAGGTGGATGCTGCACACTGGTGGTGGATGAGGAGATTTCCCCCAAAAATGTGTAAAGCACTTTGAGTGTCCAGAAAAGTGCTAGATAAATCTAAGGATTTATTACTAGAAATGTATTTTCAATAAGATAAAACATTTTAAGATGAGCAAACTAGGGAAGCTTATGTGTTTTTATACAAACTTAGAGGCTAACTGGTTAATGTTTGACATTAACGTAGGATCTTTTTGTATATAAAATGCAATTAAAACATCCCTCAGAAACATGCCACACTTTTTTTGTTGTTTTTTTTTAGTATATGTATGGTTTTTACAAACCTTGAAATAAAGGTGGTCAACTAATAGCAGGCCAGCTAATCGCTAGTGGTTTGTCAGCCACAGACCAGTGTCGTTGGAATACTGTAGAGGAGCGCTGCTTCCAAACCTAGGATCAGTTTTCATCTTAACTGTTTCTGGCTGTGTATTATCCTGCCAGATTGCCCTCTTCCTTCAGCTAATGCACTGTAATATGAAGTAACGTAATAATGTTGTCTCTGTTAGACCAGTCAACTTTCTCTGTCTGTTTCCAGGGAATGGATTCTTCTGTTGTCTTACATCTGCAGCGTATGTTGTCACAAGCCATCCCCTTGATGTTGTGTAACGTGTGCAGTGCGCAAAACGTCAGCCCCTCTCAGAGGAGAAACGACCGTAAATCAACTAGGCACTGTGGTGACACAATGGTCACAATGGCTCGATCTTTCATGCTTGACGAAGTGCCTGAAAAGCGCAAATCGAATTTGTGCTGAGCGTTCACGATATCACAGTTACTGGAAAAGCGGTGGGTTGGTGCCTTTGAACTAGTTGACCTTTTTGTGGGTGTTTACCATGCAGGAACAAAGCAGTTTAGATGGGGGCTCTTTTGCTTGCTCGCCTGGCTGGCCAGAATGCTGCATTCGGGGAAATGGAGGTAAAGAGAGGTACTGCGTGTAGAGGAGTAGGTGTTCTCCACACACTTGTTAGTCTTTCCTAGTATTTTAGGTCACTGTGTTTATGGGAATGGCTTGTTAAAAAAATGCTTTTGAAGATGCAATGGAAGTCAGTGAGATCAAAGCAACTCCTGAGACCACTGGATTACATTGTATGGAGAATTTATGGTAACATTCATGTTAGTAGAACGATATTTTTGTTATACTAGGGTTTACTAGTGAATTGAATTCCCTCAAACAGAGCATATGAAAACATGATGATGATGAAGACTTCAATGAAGAAGTTTATTCAACATAGCAGTCTCAAAGCATATGGCAGTACCTTGTACAGCGGAGTCAGCATGAACCCAGAGCATTAGGGCTGCATGATATTCGAAAAATTTGACATTGTGATATTTTGTTTTCCTTTGATTTTATATATAGTGCAATATGAACAGAATTTCACCAGATGGCTTGAATAGCTCTTTTTGGAAATAATTCATAAACTTAGATTGAGTAGGCAGATTTTTTTTTAGGGGATTGAATCGTGAATAGGAAAAAATGTATGAGCATAGATAAATATAATAGAGCAAGGGTGCCTAAACTATGTCCTGGAAAGCCAGAGTCCTGCAGAGTTTGGCTCCAACTTTCTTCAATTCACACCTTCCAGGAAGTTTTCAGTAGACCTAGTAAGAGTTTGATTAGCTGGTTCAGGTGTGTCTAATTGGCGTTTGAGCGTGGGCTGGAACTCTGCTGAGTATCTCTGTTATAGAACAAAGAACTAATGAAATGCAGTTTTTTATTGATTTCTGGGGACTCAAAACAGTATTCAGGTATATATATATTAAATAATTAAGTTTAAAATAAAACTGCATAGAGTTCATTGTATAAATTATCTAATAAAACAGATGTTTATTAAAGTTACGGTACAGTTTCTTGTGTCTGATTGCTTTAAATCCCATTTAAAATGCTCACACAGTCACAGGCCTTAAAAATGCATGCTGATGTTTTCTGAACTGTGGCTCATGGTCAAATATATTTCAACTGAACATTGTGATGTGAGTATTGCTGTTGCACCCATTGTGATTATTGATGCTGAAACGATTGTGCAGCCTTAAGAGCCGATCACACCGAATGTGATTTTACATTACAAAAAAAAAAGAGGCACACTGCAATGACTTTTTGTTGACAAGAAAAAAGAAGTGCAGTGCGTTTTTTATTTCACTAGGCAACAACTGAATCAGCTGCGTATTGTGCGCGAGTATTGCTGTTGATTTTGGTATAATTGTATATATATTTATCTTGTCACCTTAGAATTATAAGGTTCTATCTGCATTCTGAATGATTTTGAGATATTGTGCTTCAAAGTTTTTGCATTCCATAGCAAACAGTATGCGTGTTACATTTGTTTTTAAAATAATAAATAATAAAAAAGTCTTAATGTCAACAACTTCTAAAAAAACATTCTTTAATGTAAATAAGTTGTCATTAAATAAGAATATGTCAATAACTCAATTTTGACAAAAATGTCAGATAGAACCTTATAATTCTAGGGTGACGATATATTAATATATTTGTGAGTCATACAGCACCGGATAACATAAAACAGTAACCACTAGTCTCTCCTCTGTCTTCAAAAGTCTGCGTAGTCATCTTGACAAAACAAACACGGCTGTTACCTCAACAGAAACCCCACCTCTGCTTTCATTTGATTGAAGAATGAAAAAGAAAAAGCGCTTTTTCCAGTCAGAGTTGACTTTTTTTTTTCAACTGTGAGCGTGCAAAGGCAAAAACACAATGCGCAGTAGGTGTTTAAAACGTGAGGCTTGCAGGGCGCATAAGCAGTGCGCAAAATCCTCGTGGCCATTAAAAAAGGCGCCTCTGAACGCAAAACCGAGTTCGGTGTGGTCGTTCCTTTACCAAGCATCTTCAGCTCAAACATTTTATATTCTTTTAGTTTACTACTCCTAATGTAAATGAAATTGCTTCTGCTATAACAGCTGAGCTCTGTATGCTAATGAGTTTCACACACCCCCTTTACCTGAGATGGTTCTAAGTGTCCCTCACCCATTCCCATTCTATAACCAATTACCATTTGCTCAGCATGTGATCACCCCACATGGTGCAAAGACAACAAAACTGTAGACTTTTAGCCATTTTGTGAAGCATCAACAGATATTTATTGTAAAGCAGAATCTGGGTCGGGGCATACTATAGTTGCTTACTTAAGACATGAACAGCATTACAGTAGTTTATGTATAATAAAGTATAACTGCTGATAATTCTTTTGAACTTTTACATTGGTTATAAAATTTGACTTAGTGGATTCAAGCTTATGTACTGTGCTCATTTGCTGGCGTCTTGGCAGGAGGCTCGATCATTACAGTTGGGATGACACACGGACGGTATATTTTGAGGAAAAGTCATAAAGTCTTCCTTCAGTGTATTTTTACTGATGGCTAAATTGAGGCCTACAGCAGAAGAAAATAGAGTGTGGAGGTTTTGAGGTTTTTTACTTGACGGAATCTTCTGGGAGATGTATGGCACACTTTCAGGGCCTGCTTGTTTTTTCGTCTGTCAGGAAAAGATTGAGCAGATTGCACTAATTCTTGGTGTTTTCCCATAACTTCTCCAACAAAGGAAGTTGTAACGCTAAAATAAAAGAGAATGTGCACAAACCACTCCTGCTTTTCTTCACTGCTGTGAAGCAATCTGGGTCTAAGCGGTGGGATCTGCATTCGCAGGTGGGGTGGCTTAACAGTCAGGTCATCCGTGCATGACTGTGTAGAGACATCCTGTAATGTGAGAGCTTCAATCACGCTTCTGCTCTTTAGTCGCTAACGTCCAGTTAGAATTGTCAAGCTAAACCTGCTATGATGGAAACTACCGTGGTTAACATTATGGATATTGAACACTGTCCATTTTTAGCCATCATTGGTAAAGGCAAGGAATCAATTTCCTGGGCAGATCATATTAATTGGATGGAAAGTACCAGGATTTTGTTTGAAAATTTTGGTTTATCTGAAATGTGCCTTTGTATTGTATTCTGTCTGGTTATTGAAATACTTTAGAAACTTTTATTTTTTAAATGACTAGCTGAAATACGATCAGGACTTTCAAGCTGTATAAACTCTAATTGCTCCATATATTAGAGCACAGGGTTTAACCACTGTAAACTACACAAAATACAACAAATTTACTTTAATTTCCCTGAACCTGAAAACCAAATTGGCTTTCTTTGCTTGAGTGTGTGTGTGTGTTTACTCCTAACAGGACTGTCCAAGGTCCCTTCAAAAAAAATCAGAAGCACTGATGCACAGCTGTGCCATAAACCATTTCCTGAGGAAAAAAAATGTGTGGGGAGACTCCGTATTACACACAGAAAAGAGGAAAGAACAGTGCGTTGGTGTGAGCTGAAGTACAAGGATCCACATGATAAAGGAATTAGGAATACAAATAGTTGCTGTCTGTAGTCAGCGCTGAATTTAAGATGGCCTCTGAAAAGCTCTCTTCCTGTCAGGCTGCTGTTAACACCTCTCCCCTGCTCATAGGGGGCGCGGGGGGCTTTCTTTGTTGCAGCTCACCAAGAGAAAGAGAAATAGAGGAAGGAGAATACAGAGCCTGAAGCGATAACAACCATGATGACAGGCCCATCACTCCACCCTAACCCACACTTCTGCAGAATGATACATTGGTCCATGTCCAACGCTGTGGAAGTAATATTTTTTTCCTATTTTAGAACTGTGTGTGTATTTGCTAGGGATGTGCAACATTACTTATTTTCAAGACTGACTAGTTGGTGGGCTGTCTAAATGACTAGTTGACTTTAGACTGTATAATTACGCAGGTTTTGGCCTCATTTTACCCTAATGGGACATCTACTTAAAAGTGTGTTTAAAGCATTCTAGACATGCAGCAGATGGGAAAATGATGCAGCATCCTTGGGTGCTTTAATTACTTTTATTTTTTTAAATGACACTTGTAATATTCAAACTAACTTTAAAAAAAAAAAAAAGAAACAAAGTCTGCATCCCAAATGGCACACTATGCACTATGTACTTATGCACTTACACACTCAACAGCATAGTATTTGTATGTAGTGTTGTCTCAAATGGAACACTTATGGTTTTGTTACTAAGCGGAATTTCAAACCGTTTCCCCGATGACGGTTGACTGTTGTCAAATTAGTGAAATAAATGACCAAAGTACCAAATAATACCTGTCATGAGTATAACCGCATTTACCACCGGAAGGTGCTATAATCACTCTCCTAGGAGAATTTTGCTTTCACAATCCAAAATAAATAACGTTTTCCAACATGATAGCTCTGCCCCTTCTGCTTGATGAGCAAAGCAACATTACACACTTTGTTTTACTGGTTAAAAAAGTGCATCATCCTGGTAATTAAAGTGCACTTATTATTTTTAAAGTTTTCAGTGTGAACGCACTTCTTACACAATATTACAAAATGGTGTAAAATAGTGCAAAAGTATGTAATTTGGAACGCACCTAAACTCTTAACTCGTAGGTCTCAAACTCAATTCCTGGAAGGCCGCAGCTCTGCACAGTTTTGCTCCAACCCTGATTAAACACCGCTGATCCAACTGGTGTTCATGACTCTTGAACACCTCGATTATTTGGATCAGCTGTGAAAACTGTGCAGAGCTGCGGCCCTCCAGAAATTGAGTTTGAGAGCGATGCTCTAACTTGACCTTTCTATTTTATAGAAATATACGAGTGTATGACCAGTCATTCTGATATAATTACATAGTTAATATTAATTCGTTAACTCCCCCAAATACTATTTTGTTATTTACTCACCCTTAGCCCATCCAAATTCTTATGATCTTTTTTTTTAGCAGTGTTTAGGCTAAATACTGTTCACTTTCTTCCAATGACTGCTTGTCTTGCTATTTAGGTTTTCAATTTAGTTTTGCCTGTGTTTGTTTTTATCACTCCCAATGTGCTGGAAGCTAATGACCTGGATTTTAGAAATTACAAAGGATCATGATTTCAGCTAAAAACTTCTTGTTTTTGGTGATCTACAGAAAACATTACCTACATCTTGGATGGCCTGAGCTTGAGCAAATGAACTCTCATTTTAACAAACAATTTAGTCGTAATTTAAGCATCTTTTTAAAGATATTGACTGAACTCAGATGATCTCTTGATGACCAAGAGAGAGAATATGTTTTTTCTTCCTGCATAAGCCAGCCTGACCTCCTGCGGCTGCTGCCATATTAGCCAGACGGCCAGGAGGCTGTGTGTGTTGGTGTGTTGATTATGTGCGTTAGAAGCCATCTCTCAGTTTCACATGTGTAGATCTTTGTGGCCACATGGCTGGTTACCTCTTGTGTGTAAACATACAGCTCTGTGAGATTAAGAGGAGTTGTTGCTGTTTCTTTTTTTAGCGCAGGGAAAGAGTTAACTATTCGCACAGCAGTAAGGGAGTGTGCGAGTGAGCAAATGAATGGCTGTGAAAGCGAGCAGCATGCTGCTGTTGTTGGGGTGTGGGAGGAGGAGAGAGGTAGGTGGAGCTGTGTAGATGCCTTGTCAAGTCTATTGTCGTTTGCTGTTTTTCAATAGCCACTGATTGGTTGGCACTACGCTATAAGAACAAAGTACATTTGATGGGTATGATGCCCGTTCCTCTGTCAAATGGGGTTCTGAGCAGGGGTATTGTCCTGCCTTTAGTTGGCCGCTGATTTGCTCTGGAACTTGCACACAAAGACACTCCTAGCATGGCATCGATACGCTTTTTTTTGTGTACAGCATTCATGCAACGCAAAATATGCAAATTTTCTGATATGTTTACTATGGAACTAGAGCACTCTGCCCAAAATACTTTGACACAATGCAAATGGACTTGACTTAAATTCCCAGTGACCCAGAAAACATCAACTAGGATTTTCAAGTTTGTTTTAACATGTTTTTATATGCATTTTGCAAAATAAAGACATTTATTTTAGAGATGATAAATGGACACCACTCAAAGAGTTGAACTTGACACTGCATGAGTTCAGTTGACTACAGTGTTTATTATTAAATGATGTGCACTGTTAATACTGAAACCTGTTTTTAGTAAATAGAGCATTTCAATGTGCTCACGTCATTGGCCCATGAACATTTCATAACTGTAACAAGAGGCAATTCAATAACTTAATGTTAAAACAGCTTTCATAGCATTATTCATCAATATGTGGCTATTTTTGGAATCTGGGAAGCTTTAGAAATTAAAATATGTTAAACAGGAAATACATTGGGACTATTGGTTTTGTTTACATCCCTCAAACTGTGCAGTATGTTATTTAATTTTGGAAAAAAAATGATAAATGCACTGGAGCTCAGTCTAAAACCACAGTGTTTTGGCCCATAGGCCTTAATTGTCACAATTAGTAATAAATCTCCCTCCCAGCATGTACTGTTCTTTATTTGAGACGTATTGAAGAAATGTTTGACGCTGTGCCATTTTCACCATCTTATTTTCAGTTGCAGCAACAAACTTTGAAATTCCTGCCAATTTTCATATTTGCAAAAAAAATAATAAAAAATCTGTTTGTTGGCCTCTCTTTCACTGACTTACAAATCAATTTTGCATTCTTGCTTTGTCTTCTCTCTTTTTTGACACTCAACACTTTTGGCCTGTGCCAAACCATCTGCCATTGTTGAAAATGTCTTTAAACAGCCGTAAACATTGTTCCTTCAGTTCATTTGACTCCAGTAAAAACACTTATCTTCACACTGGGCTGACGGAAGCTTTAAATGCTCTCAAATCAAAGCCTCTTGTTTGTGCGCGTGTAGAACGAGTGATGATTTTACATAAGCTAAAAGCTTGATGTGACAAATAACTTTTATAAATAAATAACAGGAACATTGTAGAGATTATTTGCCTACTGACACACATCCAGAGACTTGAAGGCAAGGTCTTTGGATGTGATTGAAGTAAATGTATATTAACACCTTTAAAGGGGCAGTAGGTGATTGTCATTTTTTGTTGTGCGGGTTGAAAGTCTCTTCACAGTGCAATAGTAATAATTAAAGTAAGTGATGTAAATGTGTTTATATGTATTTGTATATCCTGGGTAAGGCATAACACTAAAAAATGTTCATCCAATTAAATATTGTCGGGCCGACATCTCCCATAATTCAGATAAGTAGCCCAAACTGTCTGTCAACAAATGTAGATTTGGGCTTCTGCTCATCTCTGTTCACACATATCCGCTGTTAGTGTGTGCATGCCTGCATGCACAAGAGACAGTCACAGTCGTGGTAAAATCAAATGCTGAATTTAAACTTTTTAAAATCCTGAATCAAAATTGGAGTTAGTTTTGCACACTGGAGAACACTATGGCTGAAGTGTTTATTTTAGACAGGTAATATTATGTTTTAAAACTATTTTAGTCCCCAAAAGCTGATGTAAATTGTGTTGTGTTATGAATGGGTTACATGCACAGAAGTGTTGTTCAGCCACTGAAATCTCCCAGCGATAGATTGATGTGACTGCTGTCAGTTTCATAAGGGATCTTTTACAGCATCGATAAAACTTTTCGATTTTACATCGATTTCATGTAGATTTTGATTTAGATCAACAACAAAACATCAGTAAATAGCGCTATTCCGCCTAACCTGCTTTACTGAGCTGAAGTTGCTTTTATATTCACATTGGTTCATTTTTGAACAATGACAGCCTCTCTATACTGTTTACCATGCTACTCTGAATGTTCTCTCTTAAATAACATGTTAGTGTGGCTTAGTAATGAGTGTAATTCCTGCACGCTGCCAGCCAACCACTAGCTACATTTCTAACTGGCGAATGATATGAACTAGTGAGTTGTCTGCTGTCATGTCGCGTTGTGCGCGTTCGTGATTTTAGAAGGCGTGGCTTTGAAACACAGTCCCTCCCCTGCTGTCCAAAGATAATATGCAAACTGGTTATTATTATCTACTGCACCTTTATGGCTGATTTATTCTTCTGCGGCAAGCGCATGTGTATGGCCCGGAGCAGCCTTTATGTGGTTACATAGCCCTCGTCATGGCTAATGCTGACACTGACGTGCACCTCTCAGAAAATGTAACTACACGTCACAATGATGCGTAGCTCAAGCTCTGTAATTGGTCGGCTTGGTAGTTTTGACGAGTGTGGGCAGGGGTGAGACCTGCTAGCCTGATGGAGTGAGTGTTTACAAGTGTGGAGTCCTGTGAAGAAGCTCTAGATGGAAGCTTTTTTTGTTTACCTTCTGATAATAGTTGTTGCACTTCCGACTGTTTCCACCTTTAAATGAGCGAGTTTTAGCTACTTGTACATTAAGGTAGCGTTCAGAAAAAACAAAACACCCGCAAAGACACGTAATCCAGAGGAACATAACATAACCTACTGCCATCTAGCGATTCGGAAGTGTTATTGCAGAGCAACACAAACAGCATGCAGAAGTATAAATGCATGGCTACGTGCAAGGCATGCGCTGTGGGTCACGGCGATCGCTAAACCAGCCTTAACAACAACTTAATAGAAGCATCCTAAAAAAAACATCCAAACAACCACATAACAACATCCCAGCTTTAAGATTGCAACTCGCAGAGGCAAAGACCAATCATGTTTTTAGTGGAAAATATCAAAATCTAGTTTCACCAGAGTCATTTCTTTGTAACTGCCAGGTGATTTCATAACATCAAAAAATCTCATTCTGATTCCGATCCCCCCCCCCCCTTCTGTCTTTCATGACCCCTTGCTACTGTTAAAAGGTGAGAGCAGAGGATGATGATCAATTCTGAGCATTGTTGAACTGTGTTTTTTCCCCTGATGTTTTCAGATGTTCTATTACAGTCACCGTTTCCTGTCAGTGAAAGTGTCTGAGTCACTTGAACCTGAATGAAATCTGTGCAGAAATTAAAATTCAGTCTGACGTTTTCTGTAGCCATTGCCTGTAATTTGGGAGAAACAGCATTTCCTGTAGAACCCTCCCCCTACATGTTGTATTGAAATGTCCTCGAAGCACATTGGGATCCTGAGCTAGTTTCAAATGTTAATCTAGTTACTGAAATGCATAGTAGCCTATTTGCACCACTTGTAGTCCTCTTAGAAGGGGGTAGGGGCTATTGTAGGACAAAGTTGATCCATGTTTTGTTGACGTGGTTTTCTGTAAATTTGTACCGCATCACACCTCAGGTTGTGAGTGTGGAGCGAAGGGCACTCATGTTTAAAGTTAACATACTGTTAACGTTGCTAAGGAAATGGGGTTTCCCTCCGTGCTTCCCTGCTAATGACATTTACCAGGAAGTCAGTGTTGTCTGTTTTGAGATCAGTTTCGTTTTGACTTGTTGAATTGTAAATATATGAATGCCATTGTGAAGAAATGGGTTTTGTGTTGAGCACGCTAGAAACATAGCTCTTTTGTTTTTGACGACCAAGGAAAATATATTTACTTGTATACATCAAGATTGAACAACATTCGTTTTTGGTTTATTTTTGATGTAAGTTTAATTAAATACAATCTTGCTGAACCATGTTATGCATTTGTGTTCATGTATGAAATTAAATTGCAGAGATTAAGTGTAATGCATAAAAATGTTAGCATGTAGGGCACCGTGCCAGCTGTAAGGGTACAATTTGATGGATGTTTTTGCATTTATTTACTTTATTTCATTTTTGACAAGTATTACTGTTAATCATGGATGATTGTGAGAAGTTTCTAAATCTCTTATTGAAGCATTCATTGTATTTGCTGATTAAAAAGTACAGTTACACATGTTTAGGTGGAAGTGAGTAGGAGTAAACATGATGAAAGGCTCACGCACACCGCTGAATCGCGGAATCTAATCAGCACCGCTTCCTGGCCTTTCATTGATTTTCCTGGAGGCCCACGTTGGGGGAAATATCTAAATGGATCTCCATGTGCGTAATGCAGTTTCCAACCAATTGTTAGGTTAACTTTTGGGTTTTAAATGCTACTTTAGAATAACTTTTTTGTGTATACACATCAGTAGCTTTCTGTTCCAACTATCCCACACTGTGTAGATCAGAAAAGATCATGCTCTGTCTAAACCCAGCTGCTGAGAAGGATGTTAGTTATTGTCCCCTTGTTGCCGTAATCACCAGTCACTTTTCCCACAATCCCTCTCGTACCCTGTCCAGCTCCCTCCCACTTGGGGTTCAGAGGTTTTATCCAGTGGTGACGCCGCATCCGTCTACCCCCCACATCCCCATCATTCTTTTCTTTCCACGTTCCTGCAAAATGGGAGCATTTGTGTCAAGTTTCTCCCTCAATCACGTGTGGGTGACTGGCCCTTACAATGGGAACACTGTAGACTCGGTTCCCAGCAGAGAACTCAGTAGTTCCTCCCGCTGAAGGAGGGAGAAATCTGGATGGGGAGGCTGGCTGATATGTGTGATTTGTTCCTCCCCCGTCTCAGCCTGCTGAATAGCACAGTGTCTTTGAGAAAGGCAAACTGTCTCGCCATTCTAGCAGTCTGACTTGTGTTTTGGGGTATTGCAGACCTGTTCTCTTTTTGTTTTAGTTTAAGGTTTTTGCTTCTTATACTTAAGCCCTGAAGATTGAGCCACAAATTGTAAGTTGCTAGATTAAAACTCAGTCTTGTCCTGCTCTTCACAACAAACATTTCGTGATTTTTATATTGAGACAAATTTACATTTGTGGGAGTTAAAGTTTTAAGTGCTTTTTTTCCAATAAAGGGGACTTTTTCAAAAGTGTACCTAGCACAAGTAATGTGCCCAAATTGTGAATCTAGACTCACTGTGGAGTGCGGATTGCTGGTTTATGGAGAATCTTCACTTGCATGTGCTAAAAGGGGAATAACAACACAGAAAGCTCAATAATTAAACATGCAACTGAAACATGACACCATAATAATACAATATTGGTGCACAGCAATGAATTGTTGCCAACCTGAGCACAAACAGGCACATACCAAGCAAGAAAGTTATCTGCTGTATGTCCTTTATTGTTGTTTACATCTTTGTTCTTTGTGCAAGAATAGCGATGATTGCTACTTTCTAGTGAACCACATGCCTATCAAGTGACGTCAATTGCAATTTTCTTGCATAGATGATGCCTAACAAGTAAACACAAGCCTAATCAGTGTTACCCATACTGAATCATACTGTACTGTATTCTGCTAAACTGTACCGCTCAGTGGAAATGAGACATTAGGCTTTGGCACATCAGGAGAGCTACTATAAATACTTCCCGAGAGCTGTGTGTGCAAGCAAACCATGTGACCAGCATATCTGGACATCTGAAATCCCAGGCTGTGTCCTCTGGTTCCTGTAAGACAGTGGCAGAGATCAATGAATGCTCTATATAACAGATGTTTGGGCCAGGACTCACCATAGTCCTGGTCACTGCTATAGTTTACTTCTCTGCTCTCTGTGTCTCAAGCGGTCCATTATTCCATTTCATTGGGGAAATTGATCTTTGAAAGAAAAAGCAATGCTTCAACCTTTTACACTGCTTCTTTGAAAGCCCAGTGATGTCAAATTAACAGCTTCATCACAGAAGCACGCATGACAAGATTTTATAAACTTTAGAAATGTTTAAGGCAGATGTGAGACAATAGCTGAAACTTGAGCTAACTTGGTGACATAAACTAAATTGAAAATTTCTTTGAGGTGATCAATTAACTACAAAAAATCAAAATGCAGTAATAGTAGAAATGTGTACAGAAGTAAATCAGAAGAGATTTGATTTTGTGTTGACCTGGAGCCATGCAGAGCTGACCCATCAGTCATAGTGCATGCAACACTGCTCCTATTGCTTTATTCACTAGCGTAATGGAGCTCTTACACTCAGTTCACTTCAACACAGAAGACCGTCTGGTATGGATGGTGGGAGAAGTATTTTAATGTACATGTGTGGGGGAAGGAGAATGTGAGAGCAGAGCTTGTGAGAAAATAATCCAATTAGTCAAGACACTACAGTGATGTTATTATTTCCTTGACCGACTATTAACACACCTCCTGTGTCACTGTGTCAGTTTACACAGAGGACAATGAGCTAGTTGCACGTTGTTCAGAATTCATTTTCATTTGACAGTATTTGACTCTAGTCAGCATTCAAAGACTATGTCAGGCTTTAGGAATGTCTGGAATGAGAGTTTGGTGCATGTCAGCATAACCTCATAAATTCTTTGTGATGCTACCCATGATCTAATGATGATTTAAAAATAGCTTCCTGGAGCCCCCTTTTTGGCACATGGCATATTTTTAGCTTGGTAAGAAGTAAAATCCAAATCAGCTGACTTGTCAGAAATGTAAAAGAAATATTTTAATGCTTGTATAAAGATTTAATACGTGGATTCTTAAATAAGTCTGAAACAAGTGCGTGTTATTTTTTTATTATTTTATTTTATTTTATTTTTTTACAAAATTTGAAGCATGGAAAAAGGGTTTGTTTGGTGGGAGAAATAAGATCTTACCTTTCTGTAGCCATGAAATCTTTAAGCCAAGAGAGATACAGCTTTGTAAACTGATTTATAATCAGCATCCCCTGTTAACAGATTCCAGTCAGCACCTTAACTACTGCATTTATGGTTGCTTGGAGGTGAGGCCTATGTTTGGAGTCTAGTTCCAACCTCAAACACTTGTGTGAATGTTTAATTTCTGGTTTTGCTAAGACCTGCTTGGTGACCAGTTGGGAGTTGGAAACAGAACAAGAAGGCAGAACAAGCGACTAAGGGTGTATTCCTACTATGTACAGTTGCCTTGAACTGTGCCGAAGCATGCTTGTCTCCCCTCCCTTCTCCCCTGCATCCTGCACTCACGTTGCATCCTAACCTGAGCACACTTGCTTAATCTATGATGCGCTGTTCAGTTAAACAGAAGAGAAACGCTCTTGCTCAACACTGTTGAGATTGCTTTAGTTTTATTGTTTTAGTTGTTTGGGATGCAGTGACATGCAGTCAAGTATTTTGCCGAACAGATCCACAACTTTTGACGCTCATAAATTATCATAAAAGTCCTTGTGCTGCATGTATTAGGAGGTTTGATGAAGGTGCAGCTGACAAGCAGTGAGGGGTTTGTATCTTTAATAAACTATGACAGTTTGCGATATTTGAACGGTAAGAATAATTAGTAATTCCATATGAAACAGTCTCTTAAAGTGATGTCGCATCTTTGGTTTCGGGCTCAGATGCATTTTTCACTCACACTACAAGCGTATTGTGCCAAAACCCAACTGAACTGTGCTCTAGACCACCTCCTCCAACCGGGCCAGGGCTGGCCAACTGAACTGTGCCTGGGCCCAATTTGGTGCACTCACACTTGTCAAACGTACCAGGAAACGTGACTGGGCACGGTTCGGATAGCATAGTGTGAGTACACCCTAAGAGAGCTAGTGTGGAAGGAGAGGGATGGAAGTTGTTAAGACTAGGCAGTATGTGTGCGATTTTTAAGGAAGTAAGAGTTGGTTGAGATGGTGTAAATGGAAGACAATGATAAAGACTAAAATAAAAATGTCTGAAAACTCTGAAGTGCCCCTCTTAAGTGGACAACAGTAGGAAATGGAGTGGAAGCGCATTACATTTAGTGTTGTGGGCTTATCTGAAAATGATTCAGTAACTCATTGAAATGTTCTCATTTTTTTGATGCTGCATATCTGGTTGTGAGATTAACGTAATGCATGACTAATTCATTTGTAATTTGTTTTTGTTTTTTTTACATTTGAATGGCTTGTCAGGTAGTAGTTCATTGTGAAGTCCACATACATTCGTTCTTTTGATCAAGAGTTCTTTACAGCTAAGTAGTGGCAATCGTGAATTCCTATTCTGAAAGATCAAAAATCTTTATGATACAGTGTTTATAGTAATATGCCTTTATAATCAGGTCTTAGTTTGCATGCGATTATGATTTAATTGTGACAATGAGTATTAGGTGTTTTGGTTAATTTACTGATTTTGCTTCAGTAAAATGATCCTGCGCAGTAAGTTAGTAAAATGGGTTTCCAAATGTTGAGCCGTCATTTACTTTTTTATGACATAACTGGAATATGTTATTTATCTGCATTCAGACACACATTCTCACTAAAGGGCTTTGACTCATCACCAAAAGTTTCTTTCATGTCCGCTACAGTGATATGACTCATTAGTAGCATAGAAATGATTTGTGTGATGTGGGTTCTTAGTTTGAGGCTATGACTTCATTACTGTTAGTGTCCTTGCTTGTTTATAAGGGGAAGTCTGCATGAAGAAACTGGTTAGACCTCCCATTCTTCATCCCTGGGTGGCTTGGTCACAGGTTGTGGCGGAGCTTGAGTAAGGGTGACTAGAAGAAAGACATCTGTGTGGGCAAAATTATAGAGTTGGGGAAAAGGACTAAGCAGGCTGTTCAGATGGTGGTACTAATTGGACAAAAGCCTGGTAATTATTGAATGGTGAAATGTGTCACGCCAGTACCAATACTAGTCATGTGCACCTTTTAATGATGTAGTGAGCCAACTGAATCCACCCATGGCCACCTGGAGACAGCGTTCCACTTAATCACAGTCATTTATTTACCCGCCCCACAGGAGAAAGCCCCCTGTGATGATTGAATGTATATTTAAACCCACACAGTTGCTTTCACCCTGCCAGCTCCACACAGTAGTGGTGCAGTAAGGCAGAGCCGTGGGATAACCAGTGGGCTTGGGTTCAGTGAAGACTGAACAGAGGATGTTTGAGCTTGGATGTATTTTAGAAAGTGCATCCTGTACATCCTCAGCCAATGTGAATGTGGACAGGAACTTTTCCAAGATACCTCCTCCATGAGGAAAATATCTTAAGATGTTTCTGGAAATAAGCAGACTAGATATGTTTAGACTGGAACCTGATGATTGAGAGCAAGTATAAGGTTATGGTCAAGCGCTTCTTGGCCTTCAACTTAATTCTCCATCATTCTTTATTATCTTACAGTATGCATTAATGCACAGTGACTTGCATTGCATTGACGGTACAAAGTATCAAAGTTCCAAAGGGACAAAGTATATATTTTTTTCCACTTAAAAAAACTGAGCCTATGATCTTGACATTACCGGTAGCATGCTGTACTGTTCAAGCTAAAGAATGTGCACGCATGTGCAAGTGGCGTGATGCGCTCACGCTTTCCAGACGCACCTAGTTGAAAGAATGCTGCAAGCACACCCAAGTCACATGACCAGAACTGAACAGTCAGCTTCATACTTTGTATGAAATATACACATTTCCATTCCAAAGAGTAGCAAAATAATACAAAAGGAAAACACCAAACAATTTTGTAATATAGTTTTGTAATATGTAGCCTTTGACAACATTTGTTCTCTTTGAAAGGGAAATACTTAGCTAATATGTAGTGTAGATTTACATTAGACAAATACTTTTTTTTACGTTAGACGTTTATATATATATATATATATATATATATATATATATATATATATATATAAAATATTGATTAATCTGTCATTTATTTTCAGGCAAAATTATTACTTATGTTTAAATACCAAATACTTTTTTCACTTATTTTTAAGTCCAAAGAAAGAAATGGATAATTTTTGTTTTTTAATATTATTTAGTGCTGTATTATTTTGTTACTGAGCAGCAATAAACAACACCTTAAAATATAAGGAGTTTTCATGTGATTTTACAAACTAGTAGTGCTTTGAAATTAATGGATACATAATTGTGATAACCGTGAAATCGTGATTATTTCTCAGACTGTAATCGTACAACCAAAATCTATAATCGTTGTATCCCTAGTCAGGGCCAGTCTAAGGCCCTATTTACACTAGTACGTTTTAGGTTTAAAACGGCGTTTTAGAATGAAAATGATCAGCGTCCACACTAGCGTTTCACCCAGCGTTTCTGAACTGTGTATGGTTCTGACCGTACACACACTCTCTGGCATGCACTGCAGCGTGCTTTGAACACATACCCATATGAGAGTTGTGCACGTCAGACTCTTCATCGTGGATCTCCCGCTGGATCTAATCTCACTATATTTGTTAAACGTGATATTTAATTCATCTTGTTGTCTATATCTTACTACATATTCCCCGACTTTGGTCTTTTGAATCTATTACTTGTTCTCAGGTAATGTGTTTTGGCTGAGAGCAAATATAAGTTAGGTTAATATCTTAATGTAACCACGTACACTGATTCTGCACATCTGACTGATTGCTTGCCTTTATTTTCTCTATTGTATAAACTCATTGTGCGTTATACTTTTATAATGGCCATTATTAATTATTAAAACTGATATTCAATGAAAGATAGGGCATGTTTTGTATTTTTAATGACAATGAAAGGATGCAGTAAGGCTCTGTTTTGTAATAAATATGCATGAAGATGACTTATAAGATGTCTTATTATGCAGCTACACGATGCCTCAACATTTTTGATGTCTGTTAAGTTGCTAATATCAAAATGAAAATAGGCAGTTCCTCATATCATGTTTTCATTTTATTGTTAAGAAAGTGAAACAGCATAGCCAGGGTGATGTGAATGACTTTATAAAGTACACACCCGGGAGTTTGTTTTCCATATCAAACTTGCGAAGTCTGAACTTACAAGGAGAGGATGTAAGACTGAACCGTGTGTAGACTACTTAATATTGAGGAAAAAGCCCCAATCAGATAGGCGAATGTATGCAGCCCCGCCTCCGTTTTCAGATGTCTCCGTTTTCCATCGTCCACACTGAGACGGAGCAGCAGCGTTTTAGAATGAAAACGGCCTCTTAAGCATTTCCAAAACACTCCGTTTTCGGGGCTCGAAAACTCTGGCGTAGTGTGGACGGATGGCGTAACCGTAGCAAAACTTATGCGTTTTAAAACTAAAACGTATTAGTGTAAACGGGGCCTAAGACCACAAAGGGCTAGTTAACGTGAGAGAGCTGTGAGAACTAAGATGTTGTAGGAGTTCTTCTCATTATTTCTGTGTGTGGTTAACCATTCCCTCAAACCTCAGTACTTCTCCTTATTTTGAGCGTCTGCAGATGAGGGCTGATTTTGATGGAGGGCTCATTTGAGGTCATATAACTTTATTAAGAACAACTTGCAAAGTTTTTAATGTTGTTCTGGACCCCTTTTTGACGTGGTTGGAGTTCAACATGATCTCAGTGGCGTTCACCAGTTATATCAATGCATTAAGGAGAGATAGCCATTCAACTTTGTCACAATAAGAAAATCCTTAAAATGTACAAGTCTTTACTATGGATGTCAAAATTAATCGTTTCTATTATAAATTGAGTTTCAAATGTGGACGATTTGTACACGAGATGTACACGGGTGTAATTAATAATGCTCAAACTATTTAAAAGCCTATTTCTGGGCACGGAACTGGGCATGAGTTTGCTGGCACAGTCTTTCACTGACACCAGGTACAGTAGAACACATGACCCCTATGCCATTGCTAAAGGCACACTGTAAATAGCTCCCTCTCTACCACTCTTTTCAGCAAAACACAATGCTGAAGATGTTCTCATTTATCTTTGATATATTCAAGAAGCGCATTTCTTTGAGCAGGTAAAATGAAAAGATTTGTTTATATATCTGACTGCTTGTATTTAATAACACAATTGTATAGTCTATATGTGAAGTAAAATCGATAACTGACGATGCAGTTGATCGTCAATGCTTTGTGATATTGAATTGGACTGAAATCAATGCCATGACAATCAGAATCGTATCGAATCACACCCTTGGCCTTTACAAGATCCATCTGACTGTGTATTGAGGATGAGTGGATACTATGCATTGAGCCAGTCCTTGCTCCTCTGAGGACATCTCTTCTGCCATTAAACACTCACTAGACTGAGACTTCTAGAGTGTTAAAGAGCCAGACATTTTCTCTTCAGGGCTAGTCGGTGGTTGAAATAAGGGCTCAGACTGGTCTGAGAACAGTGATGTCACATATTCCAGAGATTTAATGTGAGTTTTTAGTCCAGCACACAGATTTACTATGCAACAGACAGGAAGCTATTAATATGTTATGGTTTATTGGCCGATTTTGGAGTGGGGATTTTAACGGGTCCCTTCAGGTGTGGGTTTGTTTGTTGAGAGATACTTGAGAGTGTCTGTGATTGTAAGTAAGAGTGGAAGTGGTCCATGTGATTGTAAGTAAGAGTGGAAGTGGTCCATCATTTATGTCCCATAATCGCAGAAGTATCGTATGTTTTCATAACTCACAATGTTCCTGTTCTTCTGCTGTTAAAGCCTCATGTGATCTGGCCGTGCATCAGTAACATTGCTGCCTGTATCGGCTTGTCTGTAAGGTTACACACTTTCATATGCGCATATCCGAATGTACACATCCTGGCAGGGTTTAATGTGTTTGTGAATGTTTGTGTCAGCGCAGACACACCCTGCCCATATCGCTGTTATCAAAGCAGAGTTTCAAAACAGAAGCAGAGAACATAATTACATGCTTTCTTTCTTCTTAATGGAATTAAAGTTGTACCTATCGAACCGGTTGCATTTCTGTAACCAGGGGATTTATATGATCCTGTTTGTGTTTTGAAGATGTCCTTTGACGTAAAACTTGTGAAGCACCGACAACAAATTGAGAGAAGAAAACTACTTTTTCTATTTCTGTAATAATGCAGTTTGTGTGTTGATACATTCATGAAATCAATGTCTTTTTTGATAGTTATCAGACAAGTGTTCAGAAAAACAAACCAAAGCTGACTTTTGATAACTTGTTCACAGGTCTCGTTCAGGTGAATCATATCATACTAGCTATTTTATTCACATTACCACTAACAAACTTGTAAAAATCAGATTTCAGAGGTTCCGGATCCGGCATGTTCCGGCACAAATTAAACCCTGATCATCAGGTCTCCTTTTTTCACAGCAGATGAGTCAGTGTACTGTTCCAGTAACTGAATAACTCAGGATATTGGTTTATTTCAAGTCATTCAAGTACTTACTGAAGACTCAAACCATTTCACGACAACTCCGTTCAGTTTAATGAACTGGTTCAACCGGATTACTTAGAAGATCTGGTTAAAACAAACGATTTATTCGCGAATAGCCCATCATCACTACAGACCGTCAGAAACAGAAACAATGGCAGGCCGGAGACTTATATTTTTGCAATGGATTCTTGTTTTTTTGAACTTATCGAAGAAAAGAAGTGGATTGTCGTTAGAAGTGTAGATTATGTGCAAGTAAAACTCTTGACAAACTCTTGCAAGAAACACAAACATCAAAAAACAAACAAACTGGATGCGAAGCACTACACCCCACCCCACCTCCAGCTAAACAACAAACAATTGACTTCAGTTCACGTTCTCCAGGCCACATAAAGCAATTTATTCAGTGTATAAAGTTCAAATATTTATTTTGATTTGGGGATGTTTTTATCGTCTTTTCATTTTGTTAAACATTTTAGAGGTTTAAAATCTGTTTTTGCCTTAAATTATTTTATGTTAGTATTCTTAGGCTTTATTGCAATTTTATGGACAATGGACAGTGAATTTACTTAATAACACAAAACATTCAAAAGTAGCAAACACTTTACATGTTTTATTAATCTGTATATACAGCATGTGGAGCTCTGAGCTCAGAAAGTTCTCAAAAAATAATTTTATCCTACATTTATAAAGGAAAATTAAGGTTGTAGGTTCTATAGGTGGTTGTTAAACGCAGAGCTTCTCTATAAAAAAGATGAAAAAAAAAAAACCCACAGTTTTGAAAGAGATCAAACCTCAGCCAGGTATGGAAAAATAGCACAAAAGTAACTCTAAAGTAATATAACGCATTACTTTTCAATAAAAGTAACTAAGTAACGCAATTAGTTACTTTTTGGGTGGAGGAACTCAATATTGTAATACACTACTTCAAAAGTAACTTTCGCCAACACTGTTTATGACATAGTAAACTAGAGTAAACCCTCCAAGAAACCATTGTGTCACATTGCATTAGCAGACCATCTGATCATGATATAATGTGGTTCATGTAAAAACACTTTCACTCTTGGTCTCATGTGCTTTATCATGATATTGAATCTCAGGTAGAAGTCTGTGGGTGTCGGAAGCTGTTGTTGACTCTGTCCATGTAACAAGTTGCACAGAACTGGATGTGACATGTCCGTACACCTTAATCAACTGGCATTAGCACTACTGCACCCCTCGCACAGCTCAGGCATGATCTAAAACATAATCGATGGCAGATTATTTGCGGTGACCTTCTGTGTTTAAGGGAAAGACTTTGTGTATCAGTATCATTGATCAGCTGTGACCAACTAGCGTCTACTGTAGAGGTGTTAGTACTGTATGTGGCACAGGCCAGCTAGCATGCCGGAGAAGTGGTTTTGTGAGAGAAAAGGTTGCAGAATAATAGTGCGGCTATTTTAAGAGGCTTTGATTAGGTCACGACGGCTGTGCGTGCTGGAAAAGAGTTTGTTTGAGCCTGACATCCCTGTCCTTGTCTTTTTTTTTATAGATTTTTCATTTATTCCTTTGTGTTGTCTCCACTCTAGCGCTTCAGTGTTCATTTTGACTCGTGGTTCTTCCTGATTTCTGAGCATTTTTTTCCCCTCAGCCTGTTTAATCATCTGGTCTCATATCTTTTTCTCTAGAATTTCTGCGTGCTCACCTAAATAAAGTATTGACCTTTTTTCATAACCGCTTCTTGTACACCACCCTCGCCCTGCTCTTGCTTTGCCTTTTACTTTGTCTCTCTCTCCCTTCCCAACTTTTTTTTATCCAGAGTTCAATTGACAATCTGACAAAACATTGCTGTCACTCTGATACAAGTTTTATTTATGAATAAAATTATAAAGCACTGCAGTGTTTGGATGTTCTGTGTTTGTCTGAGGTAATTAGTCTACCAAAATGTGTATATTCCATACAAAGTATGAAGCTGATCGGTCAGTTTTTGTCACGTGACTCGCGGTGCGCACACGGCATTCATTCAACTGGGAGCATCTGGAAGGCTCGAGCGTGTCAGGCCACTTGAAAATAACAAACTTGCACGAACTCTAGAAAAGATGCGATATGCAAACGGCTCCTAAAAGGCTGCCATCATTTGCGATCTCCAGCAGATGTTCTTCTTGCACAGACATGGTGGATTCATCTGATTTGTTGACAAATAGATTGCGGATCCATTCTTTGACAGTTCTTGTGTCCTTATCTAGTTGCAAAGAAACTTTCCAAAGATGTCTGTTTCTTGTTCATTTTGCTGCTTGTTGGTTAATGTAAGCAAGAGAATACGGTCGTTTTTCAAAATAAAGATTTTTCAAAATAAAAGACTTGGATAAAAAATAAAACTGAAATAATTTATGATTTCTGGTGCGGCCTGGTACCAATGGGCTATATGCACAGCTAGTGTTTTTCAGCCAATGATGAACTTCCGGTGACAGCTTTATGTGACTTTTCAATTTAATAAGGTTCCTTTTGATGCCATTGATGTTGTAATGTGATTTAAATACATTCAGTTAAATAGACTTCAGCATTCATTTGGTTGTTAAAGCGTAAAAAGAGACGAAAGGCCGTTTAAATGCAGGCGCCGTCATTAGCAGCAGGCTAGCACAGAAATTCCATTAAAAATACTGAGGTAAATTTTTTTTTTCATATTTTAAAGACACTGCAAACACATTTTACTGGACTGTCCTGCTTTTAATGATTTCAGAAAACGATTTTTTATGAAATGAACTCTCTTATGGACAGTTATTTTTAACAAAGTGACACCAGAAAATATTTTAGAATTTTTATCATGTATTAACACTAAAAATCTTTTTTAATTTATATATTCATTTGTTTGTTGATTTTTAATTGTGTATATATATATTATTGTAATGTTTCTGCCATGAAAATAGCCTTGGTTGCTGACATGGCAATAAATAAAAAAATTCAATACATTAAAGACTCGGCACGGAAAAATATTATTTAATACAGTGCTTCTTATTTGGTCCAATACCCACTTTATATCATATCTCAGCCAGGTAGTGAAGATCAGTTTTTTTTTTTTTTTTTTTTTTTTTTTTTTTTTTTTTTTTTTTTTTTTAAGGAAATCAGATCTTAAGCACATGCAGTGATTTTTGTATGGGATGACAATTAACCCGAAGCCCTGGGGCTGGCTGACTGAAAATAAAAGTCTGTGTGCATATACCCCATTGATTGCAGCCCGGTGGTTGAGGACTTCTGGTTTACACACTAGCTTGTTGATCATTATTAACAGATCTTTGACATAGTCATTGACTTCACATTTATAAACAAGACTAAATAAATAGTTTGTGATTCATACAAATTTATTCAACGATTTGAACAAATTCTCATTTTTGGGTGAACTATCCCTTTCCTCCTTGTCCTTCAGTAACAGGACCGGTATGTCTGTCTGTTGACCTGCAGTTGGATCTCTCTTTCTCTCTCCCTCTCTCTCTCACCACTGTCTTTCCTATTTCAATTCTTGCAGACTGACGTGCTGTCATCCCTGGGCTAAATTAGGTGAGAGAGTGCTGCATGTGTGTGTGTGTGTGTGCGTGTGTGTGTGTGAGGGGTTGGAAAGATGGCTAATAAAGCACTTCACTCTCTGTACCTGCTGTCTCTCTCACTATGTTAACTCTCCATTTCAAGCTCAGAGTCGTGTCTGTCATTATTTGACTCAAATCAGCAAGGGCTAGTTTTGGTTCAGACAAGACGGGTAGTAGAAATTATGCTGGTCTATTGGCAAGATAATGCAATATGAATTAATCATTGTGGATAAGAAAAAAAAATGCACACCAAGACTGCAGACTTCAGTGTCACTGTTCTAAGAAATCATTTTAATATGCTGAGTTGTTGCTCATGAAACATTTCATATCATTTGATATCACGCATCAGAAGTTTAATTTTTAGGTAAACTATCACTGTAATGACCGCAAATTTTTATAGAGTATAACGTACATTCTTTTTAAATTTTTATTTTCTCTATAGCCTTTGTTGTGCTCTGTTTTTCATATTTTGTTTTATATACAATTATTTTCTTACCAATTGTCATAACCTTTCAGGTCCAGCTTGATTTTATTGAATTATTTTTTGCACAGCCATAGTTCCTTCATTTTCCCAGCATTGGCATTTTGAAGCCAAATAAAACAGGTCACACTTTAAAATAAGGTTTTTACTAAGTTTAATTAATTATGAGCAACACTTGTACAGAATTTATTAATCATAGTTCAACATTTACTAATGCATTATTAACATCCAAATTCATGGTTGCTAACATTGGTTAATGCACCTTGAGTTAAAGGGCACCTGTGATGAAAATCAACTTTTGTAAGCTGTTTGGACAGAACTGAGTGTAGGTTTAGTGTGTCCACTATCATATTTGAGTGATATAAAGACAATAAGTCTCTTTTTTTTTTCATAACGTTAAAATAGGATCCAAATCCCAATGATTTTGAGGCCCACTGCGACGTGATGTAGATTGCGGTTTCCCCGCCCACCGAATTGATTGACAAGCACCATGTTTCTATAATAACACGCATACACATGTCCAAAGAACATTTTTTTGCAGAGAAACTGGGATTAAGATATTTGTTACAACTCTGTGATTTTTAAAAGTTTTATAAGTTTGGTATTTTTGACTAATGAGCTGTATTTCAGCTTCATCTGAGTCTGTCTCTATCACTGACTGCTGTTTATCTGACACAATGCATGATAATAAGCAGACACGCACGTGGGAACGGTGGGCGGGGTAAAGCAGCTCATTTGAATTTAAAGTCACAGGCACAACAGCTACAATGAATTCAGACACTAAAATGGGCAGATTCTGGAGGCTATAATAAATAACCTGATGGGTATTTTGAGCTGAAACTTTACAGACACATTTTGGAGACAACAAAGGCTTATCTTACATTTTGTAAAAGGGGTAAAATAGTTGCCCTTTAAAATACCAATTTATTTTTCATTGTTTGTTTATGTTAGTAAATGCATTAACTAACAATAGCTATTAACCTTAATGTAGTGTTACCATAAAATGAGTTCCTATCCACATGATCCTCATTTGGAAGTAAAAACATAGACAATTCTGCAAATGAAATGGCACAGACTGACATGTACTAGAGCGGATGTGACTTCATTCTGATTCAAGTCTCTAGCAGGCCTTTTTAGAAGCCAAGTTCCTCCTATTTCAATAGGAACACAAATAAGCCATTCCTCTTTTTTTCTGTCTATCTCTTTCAGTCTTAACATAATCTCAGTCTTTTTTTTAACATTGCGCTGAAATGTGCCAGGCCCGCTTTCCTTCATATAACACCCTGATCTTTCCATCCAATTGCTTACCCGCCTGCCTTTCTCTTCCTGTCCAGGGGAGATGTGTATGCTGAGTTATGTGTGTTTTCTCCTGGTCTCTGTAAACTCATTAGACCTTGTCTCCTGGCCGGACTGAATGGATGGCTGTTTTTCTAAAGCGCCCTCCCCTCAGCCCAGTGCACCATCAGCAGAACGGCAGTCTGTGAAAAGACTGGCAGGACACAAGCGAGAGAGCTGGAGCGCCTACAGTCCTGGCAGGCGCCGGTCACATTATTGGCTTGTTTAATTGTGGACAGGAAATCTGGGAGTCGTGTATCCCGTGTGACCCCCCACGGGATGATGTCTGGCTGGCACAGTAAGGCATTGGGGGAAGAGGGAGGAGCTAGTACATGTACTAAACCATCACTGTAAATGGGGATTCTATGCTTGTTAGTGCTGGTTTATGGTTATATCGTGGTTAAACCGTGTGTGTGACCTGGCCCATTAAAAACTAGTGGTGTTTTTGTTGTTTATTTGGAGTTCTTTCACTGCTGTGTGATGTTTTAATATTTGCGTTTCATTTTCACCTCAGACAGAGTAAAATCCAGTCATTTTCTCAACAGGCGGGTTGATTTTTAATGATACATTTAAAGACAGACCTGCTGTGGGCTCAGATGGTGTTAATCAATTGTACATGCTTTTGTTGAAGCCATCTGTTTGCATTATTTCAACATTTAAAAAAAGTTTAACAGCTGAATTAATGGTTGAAAACTTGATTAAATACAATTCTGTACAGAAAATACCACCAATCAAAGAATTTAAGCAAGTAAATGGTACAATTTGAATACATTTAAATTGAATTTTTCTTATAAATATCAGCAACCTTGTAAATAACAAATTTTATTTTGTTTATTTAATAGAATTGTATTCTCGAGGTAGTAGTTCCTAAGATTGGTTTGTACTTTTGTCGTTTAAAGCTGTTGTAATAATAATAATAATAATAATTGGTAAATATAAATAAATCTTAATACCTTTATTTACTTACTTTTTTACTTTTTTGCCCTATTATCATTGCTGTTGTTGTTGTTTATTATTATTATTATTATTATTATTATTATTATTATTATTAATCCATCCATTCATTCATTCATTCATTTATTCATTTGTTTTCTTTTTGGATTAGTCCCTTTATTAAACAGGGGTTGCCACAGCAGAATGAACTGCCAACTTATCCAGCATATGTTTTTACACCCTTCCAGCTGCAACCCAGCACTGGGAAACACCCATAGACTCTTGCATTCACATCCACACATACAATACGGCTAATTTAGCTCATTGAATTTACCTATAGCCAAAGACAATAGAATACACAAGACATGTCACTCATATCTTTTTGAATTGGGAAAAGTGTAATGGTCAATATGGCGAATGAAGCCCCGCCTACTAGTACAGGAGCCAATCATTAATCGCTGTATGGTGAACAAAGCCCACCTTTTAGTGCAGGAGCCAATCACCGATCGCTATAGACTGATGATACTCCGGGGGAGGGGCTCGGACTAGACATGAGCTTCTGCAGATTTTGTGTGATTTGGATGTTTAGAAATGAAACTAAACACACTTGTTTAATTTTATTGATTTTTCCTAATATGAAGTTCAATGGCAAGTTTGGCAATTACTGCCCGAAAGGCGTTTCAAAGATGGCCACCAAAGTAAAATGACTTGCCTTAAAGGGACTTTGCTATAGAGCAAGTCTTCAGACTATGGGGGAAACCAAAGCACCTGCGTAACCCATACAAACACATTGAGAACATGCAAATTCCATACAGAAATTCTAATTGACCCAGCCAGGACTTGAACCAGTGACCTTCTTGCTGTGAGGCGACAGTGGTAACCACTGAGCAAACGAGTCGCCTTTTATTATAATTTATTATTATATATATATTTTTGCTTTACACAAAAGTTTGTATTGTTGTTAATCACCTTGTTGGTGGATTTAGTTCATAGCTTATTAATATTTCAAAAATAATGAGTAAACAATGAAGGAATAATAATAAAACATAAATAAAACTTATATGGGAAAGAAATACTTTCAGAATCTACTCTGCTGAAAAAGCACTAATGCAACAAGATGTTCCTGTAAACTGTGAAAATAGCATCAACACTAACAGTTTGCTTATATGGCTCCTCCGTGAACAACGACTGTGGACGGCAGCATAAGCTGTTCAGCAGTAAACAGAGGCTCCTTTTAGTACTCGAGCAGTGGCACCAGCTGTCTTAACTGCTAATCTTTCTGAAATGGAAATTGACAAGTTACCAGGATGACACTTCTTTGCTGTCTAAAGGGGTATTGAATGCTTGTCATATTTCTGTCACATTTTTTTAGAACTGCTTGCGCAAAGATGGATTATGGATAGGCTGTTGTACAATTTTCCATGAGACATTTGTTGTCATATGCTAAATTAAAAATATGTGATTTGTAACTACTATGAGATCTGTTTGCGAACAAAGGGAAGTTACAGCGGGGAAAAACAAACAAACAAAATAAAATAATTTTATTGTGAGTAATAAATCATACTGGATGAAATTAATGCATCTTAGACTAGAGAAATCTATTCTGCATCGATTTTGAGATTTTTCAACATGAATTGCCATTCTTTCTTGAATCTATCATGAACTTAATTTTAAAGAGCAGGTGGCGCTCTGCCGTTTTTCCATTATACACTTAGATGCTCGTGAGACAGAATGTTTGTGCATTTCAGTCATGTAAATTTTATTTCATGAGAATAATGTAAACTATTCACTATAAACACAAATTACTATCTTGGAATTCACTTAAACCTTTTTAACTTTTATTTTGTGGTTTAAGTGGTATTCATAAGCAATTGAATGCAAGCAAAGTATGCTTGTTTTTAAAGAACACAGTGTTATCTGAATCGAGAGAATCAAGAGAGAATGAATATCGATGAATTTTAAAACCTCAGGATCGATTTCTTGAATATTTTTTTCTAATCATAGCTCTTGTACAGCAGCTATCAACCCCTGGAGTTCTGTCGAATTGTCCTACCTCCCATTCAGAAAGTAGGACATTTTGATGACGCAATATGCCACCCATCAGATTTTGTTACCAGTGTAAATTTTAATCTGAAGTAGTGTGATATGAAGCTGTAATATAGCCCTAACCTACCTAATCCCTAACCCCAACCACAGAACCATTCAAATACAGTGTTGGTAGCATAATCTGATGGGTAGGATAAAACGACAGGACACTGGCCCTCAAGCTTATCAAGCTGTATATTTTTCTTTTTATGCGAGACAATTTGTTTGTTCTAGTTCAACAACCATTTGAACAACGAGAACCACGATCAAGAAACGCTGCTCTTGTAGTAGATGACAATTGTAGTGGTCACACAATCTTCAGTTATTATTGAAGTGAATAATTATCTAAATGTTATTGTTTTGGTTTATATTTTGTTGCAGTAGAAATACTTTCCATTCCCTCTTAAAATGCAGAGATTGACACAGTTTGTAGGGAAATTTGCCTAAATATGAATAAAGCAGGGTGTAGTCCCAACCAACCATCACACAATCTCAGCACACATTATATTCACCTTATCCGTTTGTTTCAGACCAACTTTGCTGGTCTGTTTATTTCTAAAGTTAGCTCCGTTCCGTGACTTGAGAGAGAGCAGCATGTACCCAACACACAAGATGCTGTATGATTTCAGCTGACAGGTGCTGGCCTTATCCACAACGCTTGGCTTCCACTGCGCTCATGAATCAGCAAGTCACGCGAAAGCGATCCAGAGGCTAACGTGTGAATTTAACGGGAATGGCATGTGCTCCACTAACGTGCTACAGTTGCTTCACAGTTTAAAATGACGCACAGACGTGTAGTGACGAGGAGTAGTTTCGCTACATTAGTTGTACACTACTGGTTTGACAAGTTGTATAGTTGCATAACTCTGTGTTTCTAGGTGTTTGGAAGGGGGTGGGGGTGTTGTTTTTAATTGTTATTTTTTTAAGGTGCCAAATAATAGAAAGTGTGTGTGTGTGGCTGGAGGAAGCAGATTTGAGATTAATGTTGTTTTAAGTAAATTCTTGTGGATGTGACAAGACATTTACTTTGCATAGATGTTTAAAACTATCCTTTTGTTTCCTTGACATTGAGATCGTGCCTGAACGAGTTTGGCAGGTTAGATAATAAAGGTGTGTGGAGTTTTCATACTGTACTGCCAAATTATCAAAAGGTGTCTTATCACAATATCAAGTGTACTTAATGCTCAGCTTTCTTAAAGTAAGATTTAGTGGAAATGTTGAGATTAAATAATGCAGTCTTAGTCAGGACAACATAGTATAATAATATACAGTTACTAAAGAGTGTATTCACATCTGTCTTGTTTGGTTTGACTAAATCAAGCTCAAATTTGTTTCTTCCTTTGGTGCAGTTCTTTTGGGCAGGCGTGAATACAGCAATAACACTCTCCAACTCTTTGCTTATACAGTTTGTTTAAGGTGTGAAATTGATCAGATCTGACCTCTTTCTGAAACATTTGTATCTTTTGAGTTATCAAGATTTTATTGTTTGAGTTGTGCAGCATTGTTGTCTGCCAAGAGGCGACACGGTGGTGCAGTGGGTAGCACTCTCGCCTCACAGCAAGAAAGTCGCTGGTTCAAGCCTCAACTGGGTCAGTTGGCATTTCTGTGCGTGGGTTTCCTCCGGGTGCTCCGGTTTCCCCCACAAGTTCAAAGACAGGTGAATTGGGCTAAATTGTCCATACACTCTTAGAAATAAGGGTACAAGAGCTGTCACTGGGGTGGTACCTTTTCAAAAGGTACATAATTGTACTTGAAGGGTCCATATTGGTACCATAAAAGTATATATTAGTTCCTACAAATTTTAGAGGAACACTTTTGTACGTTTTTAGCTACCAATATGTACTCTTGAGGTATTAATATGGACTTTTTAGGTACAATTTTGTACCTTTTGAAAAGGTACCACCCCAGTGACAACTCGTGAACCTTTATTTCTGAGAGTGTACTGTATGTGTGTGAATGGGAGTGTATGGGTGTTTCCCAGTGATGGGTTGCAGCTGAAAGGGCATCTGCTGCGTAAAACATATGCTGGATAATTAGGTGGTTCATTCCCCAGATTAATAAAAGGGCTAAGCCGAAAAGAAAATGAATGATGAATGAATGAATGTTGTCTGCCATTGCTAAGCAATATTCAGCCACACTGTGTTTGTCTGAGATAACTGTTTTGACTGAAATGTGTATAATAGACATTTCACAACCACTTTGCTTTCTCTATGCACACTTCTACAAAGATCTTTGAAAAAGAATGATCCCTCAGAGGTACTGCAAGTGTTTGTCGGTGGCAGTTCTTTGGACAGCGCAACTGATGGTTTCTCTCCGTGCTACAGGGCCACAAGCTTTTCTGTCCAATAAACAGCTGACTTTAGCACATGTGTGGTTTTGTTTACAATTTCTGGCTCACTTGCAAAAAGGGCAGTGTGAGCCAAAAAAAATGGTCCAAGTAAAACAAACTAATGACCTTTCCTGATGTGAATATGCCCTTTTAATATAATTAACAGCTATAGTTCCTATTTTGGGTGTTTTTCTACCTGTGTAGATGCATGTCATATTTTGGCCAGACATGGGTTCTGTTTTAGATCCAAGAGTTAGAGTTTGGAAAGATCTTTTCCACTGGTTTAAAGTTAAAGAAGAAGAATCCACAGCTGCACAAACACGCATCAGAATAAAGCAAGTGGCGGCAGAGATGTGATTCTGTGCTTTGAAGTCTTGTCAACTCTGCATGGTCTGACTGGTTTCAGTCTTTAAAGTGCACACATAGAAAGTGAGTTCTTTTGTGCTTCATTATAGAGAGATTTCTGGATGAAGACGCTAGAAATACATTGAAAAGTCTGATTCATTTTAGCAGATTGGATTTTCAAACAGATTTATAGTGTTATTTCTGTGTTAATTTTTAGTGGAATTAGTATTTGGATGTTTTATACCAAGGGCATCCAGTCCTGCTCCTGGAGGGCCACTGTCCTGCATATTTTAGTTTTAACCAGCTCCAACAAATTTGCCTCGAATTTCCAGTGAGCCTTAAGACCTTGATTAGTTAGTCCACGTGTGTTTAATTAGAGCTGGATCTAAACTGCAGGACAGTGGTCCTCCAGGAACAGGCTTGGACAACATTGGATTACACTATTTATTGCTGTTTGAGTTCAAGCATACAGGAGGCTTTATTCATGTTATAAGTAAAGTACAAATGATTTGTGAATCAATCAGTCCAGTCTTTAAAATAAAGCTTTCATTGGCTGAAAAGAGGCAAGTCCCAGAGGAGATGTGGACGTGTGACTCTAGTCCAGATATTGACGGCCTCGTTTTCCTTTTGAACTCTTGAACACTGCAGGCTTTCAGCCCTCCCCGTTGTGAAAAAGATGGCAGCCATGCGCGACACCTGTGAGTGAGTGGAAAGCACGCTGGTACGGCTGTGGACTGCTTATCCTGCCACTGGCTTTGCCCTGCTGCCAGCAGCCGCTGATGTGGAGAAATGCCAGTGTGAGAAAGGGACACAGAGCAAGTCTTTGAGTGAAAAAATGGAGGAGAGTTCAACATTTACCACTTTGTTGCTTGAATTTGTAAATGCGTTTGGACATTTCAGGATAATGTAGATGGTTACCTGGGTACTAGAATTGAAATCTTGTCCGGATATCTTGCTTCAGATGGTACTTAAGCTACAGTTTAATTACTCAAATGCTTACACCCCGGTGTGTAAGCATTGTTTAAATGCGGTGTGTTTAAGCTCTGACACACATCATCGCTCATGTTCAGCTCCAGATAAGAGGGGTCAGAGGTCATGTGGGCTAGAATGACAGAGAAAGAGTCTCTTCTTACACCCTTGAGGAAGGAGAGAGAAAAAAATAACAGAAAAAATGAGATAAATGATAAAGTCTTGGCTCTTCCTGGTCATTGTCGACGATATCTCTCTGTTTTGTATTCAATGGATCTTTCCGGGACATGTTGGAAAGGATGTTTGGTAGGGCTTTCCTCCAGGAGAGCCCCAGACAGAGGAAGTCAAGGTTTTCACCGCCAGTCGTTCATAACCACCAGAACCTGGCATCGCTGTCCTGTTCATTTATTGATTCACTGAATGAGAGCTCTTTCCAAAATAAGTAATGATATTTTGGCAAGCATGCTTTTTGCACACTTGAATGATACTTTAAAATCACTAAAGGGAGACATTCATGTTTAAAGTGTTCATCATTGTGATAAAATTAGTAAACGCAATTGTATTGACTCTGCACTATTTTAAATCTTAAAAAAAATATAAAATAAATAAAATGTGTTTCTCTTATGTGCTGTTGAGGATGTTTTCAATCCACTCTGAGGTGATTTTTGTGTCTTAATTTGACCACGACTTTCTCTGTGTTTCAGCTAGCAGAATGACTTTTGGTGACAAATCTTATTTTGACACACATTTTAAGAAAAAGCTTTGAATTAAAAAATAACCTCAACAATACATTGTGGGCAAATTTACTATCCTTTGGTTAAGTTAGAGATGAAAACATCCACTTAATTAAACTGCTGTAAAAAGCATCAGATAAATATAATTATTTTTATATTTATAATATATAAATTATTATAATTTTTTTTTTATTTTTGTGTACATTTGTAAATCAACCTTAGTCCTGATCAAAACTACTAAATTGTTTAGAAAATTACAGGATTTTAACTCTTTAATTGACAAATTCATAAATGATGCTACTGGTTTGGTGATAAAAACACACAAAATGACCTATTTTCAATATAAAAAGTAATTGTGGACTGGATTTATTTTAACCTTTTATCAAAGTCTTGGACATCAGAATCAGAATCAGAATCAGAATCAGTTTTATTGCCAAGTGTGCTTCACACACACAAGGAATTTGTTTTGGCAACAGAAGCTTTCAGTGTACATAAAGTGACGAGTGACAACACAAAATTAAATACAAGAAAGAAAAGGCAATAAACATTAAACAGAGATGCAGTTAGTCAAAAAGATCTGGATGTTGAGTTGTATGTACAGATATGTTGTAAATATACAGGTTATAAGGTGCTGTGTACAAGTGCGTATGAGAAAGTATTGCACGTTTATTGCACAGTAGGGGAATATTTAACTGTTCATGAGGTAGATGGCCTGAGGAAAGAAACTTTTCCTGTGTCTATCTGTTTTTGTGCTTGGTGCTCTGTAGCGCCGACCAGACGGTAACAGTTCGAACAGGTAGTGTGCTGGGTGTGAGGCGTCCAGAGTGATTTTACGAGCCCTTTTACTCACTCTGGAAGAGTACAGTTCTTGAAGTGTAGGAAGGGTAGTGCCAGTGATTCGTTCAGCAGTCCGGACTATTCGCTGTAGTCTACGGAGGTCGGTTTTGGCAGCTGAGCTGAACCAGACGGTGATTGAAGTGCAGAGGATGGATTGGATGACAGCTGAGTAGAACTGTACGAGCAGCTCCTGTGGCAGGTTGAACTTTCTCAGCTGACGAAGGAAGTACAGTCTCTGCTGGGCTTTCTTTACAATGGAGTCTATGTGAATGTCCCACTTCAGATCCTGAGAGATGGTGGTGCCCAGGAACCTGAATGACTCCACTGCAGCCACAGTGCTGTTCATGATGGTGAGTGGGGGGAGTGCAGGGGGGTTTCTCCTAAAGTCCACTATCATCTCCACTGTTTTGAGCGTGTTCAGCTCCAGGTTGTTGTATCTGCACCATAAAGCCAGCCGCTCCACCTCCTGTCTGTATGCAGACTCGTCACCGTTCCGGATGAGGCCGATAACAGTAGTGTCATCCGCAAACTTCAAGAGCTTAATGGAGGGGTCTTTTGCAGTGCAGTCGTTTGTGTACAGGGAGAAGAGCAGTGGGGAGAGAACACATCCCTGGGGGGCACCAGTGCTGATGGTGCGGCTGTCGGATGTGATTTTGCCCATTCTGACTAGCTGTTGTCTATCTGTCAGAAAGCTGGTGATCCATTGACAGACAGAGCTAGGGACAGACAGCTGGGTCAGTTTGTTCTCGAGCAGTGATGGGACGATGGTGTTAAAGGCAGAACTGAAGTCCACAAACAGTATCCTTGCGTAGTTCCCTGGTTTGTCCAGATGTTCTAGGATATAATGCAGTCCCATGTTGACTGCATCATCCACAGACCGGTTTGCTCTATAGGCAAACTGCAGGGGGTCCAGCAAAGGTCCAGTGATGTCCTTCAGATAAGCTAGCATGTAAAATAACATTGCTTTTAATGCATTGTTTTTGATTCATTTACATTTTTTTCTCTCTTATTTACTATTTTTTGCCCAATTGACTTCCATTATAGCCACATTTTTTGATTGCAAAACCATGACACCATATAATTATGCTTTTTTGATTGTTGTTGCTTTTCCCTGTTGTTATTGTTGATCATTAGTTGGCACGATTAACCCTTTATAGGCCTGTGCAAAAAAAAAATATTGCATTTTATATGGTTTAAACAGCAAATTAAAGTGTGTGTATGTGTGTAAAAGTGTGAGAGTGACCTTTACGCACTTACCTTGATGTGTCTGAGGCCTCGTTTACACTAGTACGTTTTAGTTTTAAAACTGCGTTTTAGAATGAAAATGATCCGCGTCCACACTAGCGTTTCACCCAGCGTTTCTGAACAGCTCTCCGTCTACACTAAAACGGTGAAGACGCACATCACGTGACCCCACACACATTCTCTGGCATGCGCTGCAGCGTGCGTTGAGCACACAACCATATGAGAGCTGTGCACATCGAACTGTTCATCACGGATCTCCTGCTGGATCTAATCTCACTATATTTGTTAAACGTGATATTTAATTCATCTTGTTGTCTATATCTAACGACATATTCCCCGACTTTGGTCTTTTGAATCTATTACTTGTTCTCAGGAAACGTGTTTTGGCTGAGCGTAGATAAGTTAGGTTAATATCCTAATTAATGTAACCGCGGACACCACATCTGACTGATTGCTTGCCTTTATTTTCTCTATTGTATAAACTTATTGTGCGTTATACTTTTATAATGGCCTTTATTATTTATTAAAACTGATATTCAATGAAAGAGAGGGTATGTTTCGTATTGTCAATGAAAATGAAAAGAGGCAGTAATGTTATAGGCTCCGTTTTGTTATAAATATGCATGAAGGTGACGCTCATATTATGCAGCTACACGATGCCTCAACATTTTTTGAGTTCTGTTAAGTTGCTAATATCAAAATAAAAAAGGCAGTTCCTAATGTCATGTTTTCATTTAATTGTTAAGTGAAACAGCATAGCCAGGGTGATGTGAATGACTTTTTAAAGTACCATGTACACACTCCGGAGTTTGTTTTCCATATCAAACTTGCGAAGTCTGAACTTACAAGGAGAGGATGCAGGACTGTCACTGAACTGTGTGAAGGCTACTTAATATTAAGGAAAAGCCCCAATCATATAGGCAAATGTCTGCAGCCCCGCCTCCGTTTTCAGATGTCTCCGTCTACACTGAGACGGAGCAGCAGCGTTTTAGAATGAAAACGGCCTCTTCAGCATTTCCAAAACGCTCCGTTTTTGGGGCTCGAAAACCCTCCGGCGTAGTGTGGACGGATGGCGGAACCGTAGCAAAACATATGCGTTTTAAAACTAAAACGTATTAGTGTAAACGGGGCCTGAGAAAATCAAAATATGCATCTCAGCTCTCAGAACTACATGAAGTAAACAAAAACAAAGACTGTATTTATGCACCATCAAATGAGGTTATAATGGAAGTCAATGGGGCAAAAACAGCCGCCAACAGTATATTATGGAGAAATATTGAACATCTAGCAACAAAGCATCAAAGCCAATGTTGTTACTAATCGTTCACATGTCCAAGACTGTGATAAGATTTTTAAAATCCAGTCCACAATTACTTTTTATATTGAAAATATGTAATTTTTTGTGGGTTTTATTTTCACCAAATCAGTGACATCATTTATAAATTTGTCAATTAAAGTGTTAAAATCCTGTAATTTTCTAATCAATTTAGTAGTTTTTATCAGGACTGAGGTTGATTTTAAGATTTATGAAAAAAAAAATTCTAATGCTTTTTTACAGCAGTTTAATTCAGTGGATGTTTTCATCCCAAATATAACAAATGGGTAGTAAATTTGAACAGTGCACAAGGATAAATAGTTAGGAGCTACTGAAATAAAGAAAAAACACTTAAGCATATTTGGAGTACACCATTACAACACTTCAGTGCCCTTTTAATAAGTGGACTTTCATCCAAGCTTAACATCAACCCTTAAATGCATACTATAGATTTTTAGTGACCTAGGATATAATTTACTACCCTACCCCATTATTTTAAGCATTAGACAGCCCTGTTCTAAGCATTAATTAGTTAATTCATTCATTTTCTTTTCGGATTAGTCCCATTATTAATCAGGGGTCGGCACAGTGGAATGAACTGCCAACTTATCCATCATATGTTTTATGCAGTGCATGCCCTTCCACCTGCAACCCAACACTGGGAATCATCTATACACACTCTTTCACACACATACACTATGGGCAATTTAGCTTATTTAACTAATTCAATTCAATTCATTAATCAGTTCATTGATTCTAAATAAAATAAGGTAAATAATATGTAAAGTTAGATTTTTCCTGTGCAACTGTATTCAGAAATTTAATGACTCAATATTTTCATACAATTTTATTTATTTACATTTCAGACCACCAAAAGTGTTTGTAAAGAACTACCAAGAAGTATAATCAATTCAAGTAACAAACTAAAATACCCTAAAGACTGCATATCAACATAAAGCATGGTCTTTTAGTTGATTTATGGGTATCAAACGTCATTTAGCAGCATGTCATCAATAACGTGCCTTGCTGCTTTTTCAGTGAAACCTGGATTGTGGCTCTGGGGAAATTCTCTCAACATGCTTTTTTCTCCTCTTCGCACAAAACAGAATCAGAGTGAAACCTGACTTGCCCTTGCACACCAGTATTAATTAAACAGCATTGTTTAAACAAGGTGAGCATAATCACTCTTGTCAGGGGGGCTTCAGCACGATTCAAAGTCAGTGTTGTTGTAATTGGTTTAGTGGTAGAGTAAGAGAGTGCCAAGCAGCGCGCACACACACATCATATGCTAATCACACATTTGCACCACATTTTCTCACTGTAGTTGTTTTTCAAAATGAGCTGATTTCCTACTCGCCAAATACTTAGTTGAAGTTAACACCTGCAGCGTTGGCAATCACACCCTCTGCTAAGACTGTCGGATCCTCTTCACTTTACTTCTGATATTCAGCAAATGGCATTGTGATTTTTGGCATTGTGACTTTTTCTTGATGTTTTTGAAAAATGGATGTGAACATGTACCATGTTGGATAAATGTTAATTGAATAAAAAGCCATTGAAATCATTACTACTAAAATAAAAGGATACTTAATGGCCTGTTTCCACTGAGTGGTACGGTACGGAACAATACAGCGTGCTTTAATGGCCATTTACACTGTCAAAACGTACCAAAAAGTGAGCGGTACCACTTTTTGGATACCCTTTCGAAAGGGTACCTAGCACAACAAAAGAGTACCAAAAGGCGGAATCAGATGCACAGCTGAACGCTATTGGTTTACAGAGAAATGTCACTAGTGTGTACACAAGCCAGGAGAATGAAAACAATAGAAGCACCATTTTTAAATACACAGCAGAGACATTACACCTTTAAAATATATACATAACAGCGAGCCATGGTCGACCCGAGCTTTAAACAAATCTTGTTTTTGTCTTGATGAACAGCCACAAAGCCAAGAAGAAGAGCAGAATCTACCTTGTGCCCTGTTTTTGTTTACAAGGTCATATGAAGCACCAGCAGTTTCACTTTCTCACGTGAGCTTGCCGCACGTTTATATTTAAACTTCTTGAGCTGATGATAACGTGTGCCTGATTATTGAAGTGCTTCTGACATCAGACCCTTTCAGAAACAGACAAACACGAGATGCCTGACAAAATAAAGGAGCAAAGGATTCAGCAACCTAAAAGGTGAACAAACTGCCATGTTTAACTCTTATAATCTCCTTTTGGACTATTCTGAACTTGGAATGAGGGAATTAACCTCTAACAAGAGGTTACATCTGCTGGTAAAGATTTAAAGATACAGATGAGAGGTTTGCACTGACTGGGCTATATGTTGCGTGTTGTTATTAAAGCCAAATAAGGACTAAATGTATGCTGTTTGTAGTTTTTCTGTAATTTTTAACGTATCAGAGACTGTAAAGGTCTGTATGTTTTCATATATGTTGCATTTATTTATGTATATAATTGCACATGTTACAGTAGGCTATTTGGCATCATTGATCTGGAGTTATAATCAAATCATGTTCATAAAAAGGTTAGTAATGAACATTCATACACAAGTATTTATGTGTATGAAGCATCTGTGTTGTGAGAAGTGCTTATTGCATATGATATGGGGACGACCTGTACAGCTTTGACATTTCCTCGAGCGAGAATGCTGTGACAAACTTTCTGTCATACACCATGCCATTGGTACGCTTCTGACAGTGGAAATGCAAGCCTGATAAAGGTGACCCGTACCGACCCTTACCATACCGTACCCAAACCTCGCATTTTGGTACAGTCTGTGAAACTCCCGGCTTGCCAACTTTGGTACAGGCCGCCCGAAACACGCTCCATAGTACAGTTACTATCACCACAGTACCTGGTTCTCAACAGTGTTGTTCAGACACCTCAGCCCCGAACCAAACCCCCACCCAGGGACAAATGTTGGCAGGTATGACCGTACCACTCAGTGGAAACAGGCCATAAGTGTACTTGGGCTGCACCTCCAGGACAAAAGCACAGACCAAACCTCAGTACATTACTAGAAAGTGCACTTCGTAATAATGTCCAATTATACTTTTTACTTTTACCAATAAATGCATACCAGGGGTCTTTAGTGACCTGGCACATCATTCATTACCCTCACACCCAAACATTTTTTTTTTGTGAATTAGACATTAATAGTGTTCATCTATTTATTATAAACAATATAACAGTTTAAAGTGTACACCTGCAGAACTGGTTATTGCCCACTCCACTGAGACTGTCGGATCTTCTTCTCTTTACTTCTGAAATTCAACAAATGGTATTGTGATTATTGGAAAGGAATGCCGTGACTTTTTCTGACATTTTGAATGCTGAATGCGAGCACGTAATATGTTGGATAAATGTTGTGGGGGAACTCTATAGATTAAAGGCCATAGAGGGGTAACCTTTCTTTTATTCCCAAAGTCCATCCTTTTGGGATTGTGGGACCCCAGAGGGATTCTTTATTTCGTTTTCTTTTCATTCTTGGTGAAATCCACACCACTTTGTCATGCAAAGGCTCTTTTCTTTTTCGGGAAGGATGAAAAGAGGGCTGCGGGGGGTCAGATCAGCCCGGAGGGGAGGGGCTAAATCACCCACCCCTCATAATCAATCTTGATTGACAGGCTCTTTGAGCAGTGGAGCTTAGCCATTCGCTGCAAGCTGTCTGGTGGGTGTGACCTCTAACACCAGGAACACCTGGCTGCCCTGACCCCTCACACCCACGCATGGACACCCCAACACGAGCAGGACTGATGCTTCCTCTTCGCTTGATTAGCCTTTGTTTGCAAGGACATTTGCTTGAGTAAATATACAGATCGTTTAATAGGTTGCAAGGGAATGAATGAACAGGAAACACCCAGTGATAAGACAGTCGCTACAAAAGTCAACATGTAATGGAAATGGACCTGTTGTTTTCTTAAGGCGAGACTGGTGGGATGAATAGATTGAAAGTGGTGACTACAGATAACTGTACTTCCCAAATTTATTCATTAATTGAAGTTTTCTGAAATATTTGGGATGTTTCAAATGTGATAATACAGCAGTGTTTAATTCAGCATGTACCATTTCTAATACATTTTAAAGGTAGTTAAACATTGAATAAATGCAGAATTCTTATTACATTTTATTAGCATCACCAGATCTATATATGTATACTGTTTAGTCACTACATAAATAAACAAATGTTGTCTACTGACGTAAAACAAAACACCATTTTAAGAATGAAGGGTATGAAATCAGGCAAATAATAATTGATCAAGACCTTCTTTAAATAAAATGTAGGAAATACATGCATAAACTTATTTGTTATTATTTTATTATTTTTATTTATTTCTTGACATGGACATCACAGTTACACTGGACAACCAAATGCATTTGTTTAAGTGTTTTAGCAGACTTGCTAATTCTTAACACCTGTCCACATGAGGCTTGACCTAAAATGAAAATTTAATTGATACATTTACAATTTTATAAACATTAAAACACATTATAAACATTATAATAATTTACATTAAATTGCTATAAGGCAAAAGCAAAGGTGGCATGTTCAACACACTAATAGTAAGCTATTTGTGTAAACACTGCTGTTCTGTTTTTACCCACTTTTTAAATACACTGCTAAAAACATTGGTAACACTTTGTTTTGATGATCCTTTTAATTATAAGTAGACTGTCTGCTTAATATCTGCTGATACTTCTCCTTCAACAGACATTGAACTGACTATATGAAACTTTGCAAGTACATGTCAACTTACACTAACCCTAACCCCAACCTAACAGTCTACTTATAATCTAATGAGAATTAGTTGGCATGAAGATGCAATGTAACATAAATTTAACAAACAGACCATCAAAATAAAGTGTGACCAAAACATTTATATGACTTTCTAATTTTATGCTAACACGTAAATCATTCCACAATTTTGCTCCCTTAACATAGAAAACGTCTTACACTTTGGAGCAGGACAATCACTATTAGCAGTTGCATGTGACTCTGTGAGGGTTCAAATAGTGGTAATTGAAATCTATAAACACAAATGGCATTATTATATTTACAGTTGAAGTTATAATTATTAGCCTCCCTCTTTATTTTTTCCCCCAATTTCTGTTTAATGAAGAGAAGATTTTTTTGAACACATTTCTAAACATAACAGTTTTAATAACTTATTTTTAATAACTGATTTATTTTATCTTTGCCATGATGACAGTAAATAATATTTTACTAGATATTTTTTAAGACACTTGTATTTAGCTTAAAGTGTTATTTAAAAGCTTAACTAGGTTAATTAGGTTAACTAGGCAGAATAGGGTAATTAGGCAAGTTATTGTATAACGATGGTTTGTTCTGTAGACTATCGAAAACATATATAGTTTAAAGGGGCTTAATTTTTTTTTATTTCGACCTTATAATGGTTTTTAAAAAAATGAAAAAATGCTTTTACTCTAGCCGAAATAAAACAAATAAGACTTTGTCCAAAAGAAAAAATATTATCAGACATACTCTGAAAATTTCCTTGGTAAACATAATTTGGGAATTATAAAAAAAAGAAATAAAATTCAAAGTAGGGCTAAGAATTCTGACTTTAACTGGTATATATTTGCATGTGTTCACCCCAGTAGTGGCTTTGACTTTTAAGCAAAAAAGTGTTTTGCACCTGTTATTTTTACCCTTCAACGCAATGATGATGTAATAATGTAATATTTTTATGTAATAATACAATGAGCATTAATAAAACAATGTGTGCTAATTAGTTGGTTCACACACTGTAAAAATGCAGTGTTTCACACAATTCATTAATGTTGTGCCAACACAAATCAATTAGGTTAACAGTTTAAGTGGATTGAACATAAAACAATTAAGTTGTCTCTAAAAACTCAAGAATTGTGTTGTTTGAACTCCATTAGTTTCAATAAGTCCATTTAAATTGACATTTTCGTTTATTATTACTGTTAAACAGTGCTGTGCAGCTTTCTATCTTCCACCCATGCATTTAAAATGGAAATCTCTATGGACTAACTGTTAATGTTATCTAATTAACCTAATAATTGGTCTTTAAACTATTTATATTATTTTCATTCACACATATGTCATTGCACTATGAAATCAGAGCAATCAAATATTGTTTCTTATCATTTTGAAGTTGCAGTATTGTTCAAGGTTGACTTTAACCAGCCACACTTGCGTTACAGCGACTACCACACGTGTCTGACTTCATACTCAGCGGGCACAAATCTTCTCACTGTCCTTTGCTCATGCTTTCTTCAAATCCACATCCCCATAGCTTTATATTTCACTGTCTTTGGTGTGCTGTGAATTTTTTTTTTGTCATGTCTTGTAACTTTCATCTTACTTTGACAATTTAATAGATGAATGGAAAAGCCACAGTAGTGGAAAGAGGCAAACTTCATTTTGTATTGGACTGAAACTGGGCTGTTATGTCAGAGAGAATAAAGCCGTCTTTTTGGTTTGATATCATAAAATGACCACAGCAGCGATATGAAATGCACAGCTGCTGCTCTGTGGCATTCTCGCCCTCTATGAGCTCTTTTATGTTAGTGTGTTTCTCCCATAAAATCATTCATTTGCTCCCTTCAGTCATATTAAGACCTTCTCAGGTTGAGGTCAATAATGTTTTGGCTTGTTCCTCTCTGGTGATTTGATATCAACTGGAATATTTATGAAGTTCGTTGGAAAGGCTAAGTGTTTTATTTTTCATTTCATTTACATTTTCCTCAAAAAAAAAAAAATAAAATAATGTTCATTGTACACTAGGGCTGGGTGATTAATTAAATAGTAATCAAAATCAACATTCAGAACCTATAATTGATAATTTTTCCAGCTCAATTTTTTCAATTACTTTCCCTACCATGTGTGGAGTCACGTGACCATGCTTTGTCAAGGCTAATTTATACTTATTATAGTATGATTTATGCTTATTATATTATTCTGATATTATACTTCTACCAAGCGCATGTGTACGGTCTAGCGCAGTCTTCGCATACCCTCACGCCTTTTAAAAAAATGTAACTACACGTCACAACGACATGTAGCACAAGCATTGTGATTGGTCGGTTTGGTATCGGTGACGAGGGTGGGCGGCACAGAGAGCCACGTTTTAGGCAATGTGTGTTTTAATTTTAGTTGTTCAGCATTGATGGTCAATAAATTATCATAGATAATGTGTGTTTACTTCAATTATTTTTAAATCAAGTAATCCACCCTACATTTAAAAAATCTCTCACTTGTAATATGTGAGCATATTTACTGTACAAAGCTTGTCAGTAAACTATGAGGGCAAAGAAATAAGATAAATAAATAAAAAAATCGTTCATTAATCGTAAATGAGTTAAAATGACGAGATTTAGATTTTTGGCCAAATCGCTCAGCCTTATTTTACACCAAATTTAGTCTTTCCATAGATACTTGTTTTGGGTTTTGTTTTGGTTTTGTGGTTTTGATTATAATTTATCATATTAATAATAATTATGCATCATATATGTTAGCCTCGCAGGTGACTTTTTGTATTTTTAATCATACATTTGTCATATTTCTTTCTTTGTAAATATTCTCCTACGCAAAGAGATGTTTAGATTTTCAAACTTCCTAAATTGCCCAGTTGGTTAATATCACCAATTTCAAGCTTTTAAATCACATACTTTATATCCCATTTGCTTGTGGTTTTATGTGTGTGTGGGTGTATGTGTGTTTTTAGTGGTCACCATATGTTTACCTTGACCCCTGTTGCTCTAAAGTAATACTGGCCCATATGTATCCACAATGAATGATAGAAGCTGCGTGTGGATTGTGTGGAAATGCTTAACTTGTGTATGTGTTTTTGTTGGTCACGGTGGTGTAGTGGGTAGCACGATCGCCTCACAGCAAGAAAGTTGCTGGTTCGAGCCCTGGCTGGGTCAGTTGGCATTTCTGTGTGGAGTTTGCATGTTCTCCCTGTGTTCATGTGGGTTTCCTCCGGGTGCTCCGGTTTCCCCCATGGTCCAAAGACAGTATAGGTGAATTGGGTTAACTAAATTGGCTGTCGTGTACATGTGTGAATGCAGAAGTGTATGGGTGTTTCCCAGTATTGGGTTGCGGCTGAAAGGGCATTCACTGCATAAAACATATGCTGGATAAGTTGGCGGTTCATTCCGCTGAAGTGACTGCTGATTAATAAAGAGACTAAGCTGAAAAATAATTAATGTTTTTTTTTGTGCTCGTCTCTGTGTGTGTCTGTCTGCCTGACCCCCTCTGGGTTGAGTTGATGGGGCAAGAGAGGATTTAATTACATCACTTGTAAAGGACAGAACGGAGGGCATAGATGTGGTTATGGAGACTGTGTGTGTGTGTGTGTGTGTGTGTGTGTGTGTGTGTGTGTGGATTCAATAACTGCACTCTCACAGGTTAACTAAAGGTTAGTTGATCTCAGACATCTATGGCGTTTAACCCCGCGCACACTGGGTGTTATGGTTATTCAACGGTGCTGTAAAACCCCGCCGTGGCAGCTGTAACGATCACATAAAGTAGACTCATTTGCATTTAAAAATAGGGGTCATGGTGTAGAGATGATCCTGAGCTAATTATTAGTAAGGCTAATCAAGTAATTAGCATGTCAGTGGGGTAATATTGGTGTAAGGTGTCCATTGTGTGTATTTATGGCTGGATAATAACTGTTCTTTAGCTGACACACTTAAAACGGTCAACGTTGTTGGTGTATCAACATACATTTTTAGTGGATGATGCTGGTGTAAAGCAGGATGTGTGATGGATTATTTAAGTCCTGTGTTTTTATGCATTTTACATGGAGTATGAGATTTGAAAGACAATAAAAATGACTTTTTGGGTTGTTGTTGTTGTTGGTCAGAATAACAGAAAAACGGTCAGAATAGTAGTAAACTTTAATGTCCATTTGTTATAAGCATCATATTGCTGCAGAAATTCCATAAAAACAAACAATAAAAACAGTACAAAATACAGTAGTTACAATGTTTATCATGCTAATTAAGATAAACTCTTGTTTAATGAAAGTCGTACAAAGGATCTCTTATATCGATTTAACCTATAGGCACTGTAAGCAGTTCATAATGTGGAAACAAAAAATTTGTTGGATCATTGGACCCAATTCTTATAAAAAAACTTGAGGATTAAAATATTCATTGTGCCCAACAATTTCCCATTCTGTCTTTAAGAGATGCATTAATGTACAGATGTGATACCATACCAGACAAATGCTTTTAAGAATAGTTTTTATAAAACAACATCATAAGCTTCTCGTTAACTCCAAAATGATGTAACCTCCGTACAAAAATACCTGGTGTAAAAATCAATCCCACTCTATGTGTGTTTTCCATGTAAAAGAACTGTCAATGTAATTGCCCAAGTACTTATCTGTCTCTGACTGAGTAATAAGATGGTCATGTACAACCGCTTATTGATGGTCACCTATACACTTTGGGTCAAATACCATCTCTTCTGTTTTCTTAGTGTTTATTAGAATAGTGTTTTTTGATATTTCTTGTGCTTGAAAATCATGGTTATTGACTTAGATCAGAGATTTAATTTAAAAAACCTATGATTTGGTCGGTAATCCCTTCTGAGAAGAGAGGGAGAATGGTGGAGATGGCTTCGAAATTGTCAAATTCAAATTTAATGTAACCCTTTTTTTGTTTTGTTTGTTGTTTTATTGTTAAAAGCTAACTGAAATTAAATGTTCTAATTAATGATGGTGTAAATTAATCAGATTTTGTTTAAATGTACATACTGTCACCTGACAATCCAGAGACTTTGGTGAGCAAATCAAGTCAAAGGCAGATTCTGCTTGACAAGTGTATTCAGCATTGAACTCCACTGTGTTGTAAGTGTGATTGTTTTTATTGCAATAAGTTATCATGTTAAAAAGTTATACTGCATTACTATGATTTAAAGTAATGCTTTCTATAAATTTAGAAATTTTAGGAAGTAAATTAGGAAATTACTTATGGCAACTTTAATGTAATATTGTTTGGTATAATTACGTTCGGCTTTTAATGATATTTGGTTTTTGACTCTTCATAAGAAAACATTTGTCCTCGATAATATTTTTTAGCTCTTCCAATCTTAAAGCATTGGTATTGTATTATCTAAAAGTGAATAGAAGCATGTCTGAAAACATGAGGGAAATGCTCTAAATGACAAGATTTTTATTTAGTTGGAAAACATGTCATGAATTGTTTATAGAAGAGCGCAAAAACTTAAGTTCAATATGTATTGAATGTCAGAAATAAAAACACTTTTCTTTTTTTTTTACTTTGTCATTAATTGATAAATCTTTAATTGAGCTGATCTTAGTAATGATCTAATGCTTGTAGCCCTGTTATGATCTCTATACTCTATTTTTGCATTACACAAGTGATTTATTTTTATCACAACAATTGGTGTTTTTGTTTGACAGTCAACCTCCAGATATTATGTGTATTACATAACAATACAGTTTTGCCTCCTTGTTGATATTTCAGTTCCACAGTAGTGATAAGTCGTTCTAGAACGATTCATTCATTTTGAACAAATCTTATGTATGAATCGAGAACGATGAATCCTCTTAGGGAGTGATTTGTTCATTGGCGCATGTGCAAATTTGTGCAGCTGGAGTAGAAGATTAGTTCATTTTTCGAGTCTTCTATCGGGTTTGAGTCATTTGTTCATCACGTGAAAGACAGAAGCCAATAATATGCATTTAGAGCCAGAAAAGATTTGATCCGTTCATTTCTCAAGTCCTCTGGTTTGAGTAGTTCTTTCATCTAGTGAAAGACAGAAGCCGATCTGCATTTAGAGCCGAAAAAAGATTTGAATTCTCAAGGTTTCTCCTTGGGTTTGAGTCATCTCTCTTTAGATGCTGTCACGTGATGAACAAATTACAAAAAAAAAAAAAAAAAAAAAAGACTCGAAAGGTGAACTAATCCTGGCTCCTTTCGGCTCAGACTGTGTGCATTGGTTAAGCTTATATGGGACTGTCAGTGTGATGTGAACAAACCACTCAAATTTAAAGAGCTGTCAGAAGAGGTGAGCTACAATCATAGACAAAAGAGCAGGTAAACAATGAATGATTGTTTTCTCTTTCTTATAGCATTCTAGTCATGACTTGTTTGTAGTGCGATCAACGTTTGGTGTAGTTGTAGATGAGTTTGGAAGCATTTCAAAACATTTTACCAATATTTTAGCAAGTTGAACGAAATTAACTAAATGACTCAAAGATTTGTTCATCTCAATTAACAAGACTCAAAGGTCTGATTCAGTGAAATGATCCGAACTTCCCATCACTGATCCTTACAAAGATTTGTTTGTGCATTTTGTGCATTTATTTATGTGCATTTCTTAAATACACTTTTTAATTCAAGCATTTATTCCTGTTTTTGTGGATCTTCATTTATTTTTTTGTTACACAAGTACATTATAAATGACTGAATCATTTAATTGGATAAGTTTTAGATTATTTAAAGTCATACTTTTTAGATGTAAGTATCAGTATTATTCATTTTTAAGATATCTATAAGCTAGTGTGTTTCAAAACAGTGACAAAATTTGCATTTAGTAGATATAAAACTGATATAAATGTATGAAGCTACTTCCGTCCAAATGGATCAACGATTTTATTCTTTTTTTTTTTTTTTAATTCAAGAATGAAAATATACAACCACAATCAGGAGAACAATATAAGAGAGATACAAAAGAGGGAAAATACAAGCTACATTAGCTGCAGAAAGACAAAAGACTAAAAAATCAAAGAAAGGCGTAAGTAAATTACAATTGTATAAAAGTGTATAACAATTAAATTAATTAATAGCATTACAGGAAAGCTATCTAACTCAAATCAGAGTCAATAGACAACAGTTCTTCATAAGAATCTGACACATTTTTTGTTGTTACACATAGGGAAAGATTTGAGCAGTGAGTCACGATTTTATTCACACTACAGTTTCTTATCACATCCTAACCAATCAAATGCTCTCTAGTATCTGACATGCCCCGCCTCCTTTAACACGCTTCCAATTTGCTTTTCATTCATGCACTTAAGCTCAACCACTCTCACTGGCAGAGTTGTAAATAAAAACAAAACTGTTGGCTGTTTTTAAAAAAGGGGAGGATCTACTCTATGTCCCACCCTCTCATCGTGTTTTGGTTAAGATTGCATCAAACACTGAATAAAAATGCAAATTATAAAGCACTTCACGAGACCTTTTAATCCATTTTGATTTCCTTAATTGATTGATTCAGCCATTTATTTGATAGGTTTAGGCATTTATTTATACCTCCATGCATATATAATTGTGCAGCCTCAATGATATTGTAGTTGCCGTTTAAAAGCTGGTAATAAATTAGCTTAGTCACTTAAATTTGCATATTTTTTTTCTTAACAAATGAATAAAAAAATGCTAAGATCATTAAAAGAGTATTTAAAAAGCAACATGGATGTTTTACAGTATTAACAGTATAACCAATTCTCCAACAACTGACACTTTTCTACTGTAATATCCATCCTCATACCGGCCATCTCTCTAATTCAAACTAAATTATCAATCGCTCCCATTTTGCCCTTGTCTTCTGTATATTTCTGCAAGTCTCAAAGGTGTAATGTTTCCTGCATAAACAGAAGGGTGTTTTAGGTGTCTGTGATGGCGGGTGGACTTGCCCACTTCTTTGTCTTGTGATTGACATGGGGCCCGGTGTGATGCGGCGTGCCAGCCATGTAGGTAATGAAGCGGGGAAATGCTCCTGAAGGGAGCGCTTGTTACTCCCTGACAGTTAAAGCACCACTCGCTCTGCCAAGGTGTCCAAATAACAGAGCTGATGTATATTTATGAAGCTTGTTAGAGGTGGAGGGATAGAAAATGGAGGAAGGAGAAAAAGTGTGAGAGGAAGGGTGGTATAATGTTTCTCTAGGGCTGGACTTCTTAGTGCATCTTTAATGTTTATGCTTGAGCAAATAGACCTAGTGCTGTTTGCGACCCTATTTCAGAATGTTTTATTATATATATATATATATATATATATATTCTTGTGTACGAAAACAAACAAGCTCTTTATTTATGAAGATTCTGTCACAATGGACTATCAGTTGAATCATAATGATCAAGTGCTGGAGGAATAGCAAAAAGCTAATGCTAAGTGATATATTGTTTACAATGTCCTAATGTTTTCCCATGGTTTTAAACACATTAGATGTGGGAGATTCATTCCTGTTTTTACTTTGTTCTATAGCTAGTTAGTGGTAAAGAGGAAGCAATGATTGCATTCACTTGCTGACATTTGAATTGAAGTCTCTATACAGCGATTTTTATACATATATTACAGACATATTAAAGTGCATTTATTATTTGAATATCAAAAATGTATGGATTGAAATACAAGTTGTTGTTTTTTATTGATAGTTAAATAAACAATGCATTATTGAATGAATTGTTAAGTGTTATTTATGAATCAACTAAAACCCTGTTGACTATATATACTCATATATACTCAATACATACTCATATATGCTCAATATATGCTCAATACTCAACCCTGTTAAGT
>CAIGQZ010004625.1:17284419-17294792 GCA_903798205.1 Danio tinwini | reverse complement strand
TTTTTTCTCCTTAAGCATAATCATGTCACTTTGCACAAATGTTATTGAACAGTTTATGAATCACATTTCAACAAAGTCTTCAATGTTCTGCTGAACAACAAAATGCATCTACATATTGCATGCCCTTAGGGTGGGTAATTAGCAAATGTTCTTTATTGAGTGCGCTGTCCCTTTAAGATCGACTGAGAGCTGGTTGAACTGTCACAGCATAAATTCAGGATCTGTTTTCAGTCTGTTTTGTGTCAGTCTGTCGAAGTGCAGTCTCTTGAGTTTATAATGTGCCGTCTCTCAGCATTCAGCTCCAGCTGTCCAATTTGTCTCTTATTGCATGAGTCAGGAGTGTGGCCTGGCATAAACACCTCAGTGCGTCTGAGAGAGCGAAATCTTGACTAGATGGTGCCAACCTCAGGAAGGCATCCCAGGACATGGTGCTTTGTTTGCCCTGCTGCCATAAAAATCCTCAGTGAGCGGCATCATGGTGTTTGTGAGATCTTTCTGCCCTGCAGTTGCCTCTTTCTTGCCAATGCTTTGGAAAATATTTACAGCAGCTGTGAGTAGAGGAGTTAATTCTTGCACGCCGTGCCATACTCGCAAGCCTCTCAGCCCCATACAGGGCACACATTGTCTTCACCCTGTCTCTCTGCAACTCGTCTTCTCTCTCCTGTCCTGCAGCAAAATGTCTCAACAAATGACTTATTTGAAAGTAGTTTTAACATTTAAAGATGCTACAGTGGGTCACATATTCCCATGGCTAATTTGGAAATATATTTTTAATCAAATGTCCAGTTCTCTCAGTCTTTTGAATTTTACTAAAAAGTTGAGGCTTTATTTATTTTAAATTTTTTCCAAGTCAACTCAAATCAAGTGGCTAGGAATGAGCTTTTTACAGTGTCTGGTGTAATGTAGTGTCTGTTGATGTAGTTTCATATGGATGAATATGGCCATGGTGTAAATACACAGTACAGTTACGAACTTATTGCCGCATTATATCATTATGATAACATGATACTGTTGCCTTCAGTGAGTTCCTGAAGATAAATACAAAAAAAAAAACACAACTGGAATAACCACACCAGTCACTATCATCGTTCTCATATAAAGTATGAGCTCGCGATGACATATGATGACGTGTGCAGGTGCTGTGGTGGTGTCGCATTTCTTAGCGGTAAAATGTGAAGCCCTTCCTCTTCACACTCTGTTTCAAGGGCCAAGGGGAAGGGGTAGGGTTAAAAAAAATTGAATTGGGATTGGGCCTAAGTCTTCATAACAGACTTCATAACATAAAAAATAGAATTGGATTGGGCCCAAGTCTTCATAACAGACTTTATAACATAAGTGTTTTAACATTGTGCAAAAAGAGTGTTACTACAGGTGGTTTGTATTACCCATTTACTATGTATTGCACTTATGAACCCTGTTGTTAAATATTGTTTAGACGAAACTAGATTTACAATGTAACATTTGTACTAATAAGCATCAGCAGGTCAAATTTATCTGAATAATGCCCTTAATTTTGCTCTGTTTTGTGCCACTTATATCTTAACATTTTATGTTGATAAGCCAATGTTTTTTTACCCTCTGAGGCTGCAGTAATCAGTTTTAGTCACAATGCACAAAAGAAGGCGATTTTTAGGCCCCATTCCCATTTTTTTCCATCCGATCACAGGTTGAGGAGTCTAAATAGAGGTGTTAATTACAGTTAGTCTGTATGAAGTAGCCATTGTATTGAGTAGCCTATTCACAAAGCCTGTTTAATTCATCTGGTAATTTTACCATTTTTAGTTATTTATTTTTAGTACAGTATGAAATTTGCTCTAGCTTTTTCACTAGCTTTGGCAGATTGAACAATTAGAGTAAGCCAATAGAGAAGTGGTTAAAAGTGTGTCGAAAGTGGACTAAAGAGACACGTTTAAATGCAGGTGATGTGTCTCCTTTGCCCACTTGGGATTGAATCAATGAAAATGCATTTCAATACCAGGTGTGAACAGGGTCATAGATGCTAAACATGTATTGGAGGCACTAAATGTTATGAGTGATGGTGGGGAGATATCATGCATCCCCACCAAACCCAACATCTTGGTTGGTTCAGAATCACACCTGATGACTAAAAAGAATAACTTCAGACAATTCTAGACATAGTTTTTGTGTGGACAGTGATGTTTTTAGCCGTACCAACCAGCAATCATGGACATTTGTACACTTTCGACAATGACAATGGGTTGTTCTACACTCTCAGAAATAAAGGTACAGGAGCTGTCACTGGGGCAGTACCTTTTCAAAAAAAGACATATTTGTACCCAAAGAGTCCACAGTGGTACCTCATAGGGGCATATTAGTGCCCAGATGTACCTAAAAAGTACCTTTGAGGTACCATTATGGACCCTTCAGGTACAAATATGCAAAGGTACTGCCTCAGTGACAGCTTCTATACCTTTATTTCTGAGAGTGTAGTCATAAATAATTAGTTCACATTTCAAAATGTACTAGAGACATAGTTAGGTTAATGAGTGTTCATTCAAGAAGTTAATTTCTTCTTTTTTTTCTTCAGTTGAAATAAAATTTTTTGAGGTAAAAAAAAATATTTTTTTCTGTTTGCATGACTTAATATCTGTAGTTTCAGTGCAGCTTCAAAGGGCTCTATACAATCCCCACCATTAAAAAATAGATATCATAGAAACCATAAAAAAATAGTCTTACCATGCAAAGGAAACAGTCATTTTCTTCAAAACAATTATATATAATCTCCTACTATATTTATATCAAAGAAAAATATATTTTTTTGACTGAAGAAACAAAGACATAAACATCTTGTCTAAATTTGTTTTTCTTCTAAACGTTATAACTAATCTAACTAATCCTTTATGGAAGGAAAAAGAATATCGAGCTTCAGTCTAAATGCTGAGGATTAATGGAGGCAAAACCGAGTTCTGAGTTCTTTCTCAGTTTGTTTGTCAGATAACTTTTGTTTAAAACTGTTTCCAATCATGTCCCTGAAGCGTAAGTTATGACTTGAGATATGCCCGCTGGCAAGCTGTGACCTATGGAGGTTGATGTCAGCAGCAGCACTGAAAAGGAAATTGCTTTACTCGAGTTTTGTTGCGTTTGCAGTCTGAATAAAGTGTGATGAGATGAAGGCTATAAATGAAAACATGCTCGCATCAGTCTAATGAATTTCTTATTGATGTCAGAGCAGATATTGAATTTAAGTCATTCGCTAACTAGATGTTTATATGGCAACATGCACACATTTACACAAGGGCTTTTTTTAGATAAATAGGACTGACGAGTGTTTATAAGTGAGTCCCTGTGCATCTTTGATTTTCAATTTCACTAAGAGGTGGAAAACAGCTCACGTTTGACATTGACAGTCTGCTCATTATAGTGATGTTTATTGTAATACTGCTATATAGGCACTGCTGTTTGTCATATGTGATTTCCAAAGCTTAAGATTGCTTTGCTATATGCATGTATATATGGATTAGAAAGAATTATATCAAAAATAACAGTGCAGCCCCAAAATACTCATTAATTGTCACTTTAAATCTTACTACTTACTTAATGTACTTTGCCATATAATTCAGTTGTCAGCAAGACATTTTTTAATTGTTTTAAATATAATAAAATTAAGTATGTATTGCCTTCTTGTACACATTTCAAGATTTCAATGAGTATAGGTCAGAATAAGTGTTATTTCATTTTTACGGTAATATATGTGTTCATTCATTCGTTTAGCTCAAATAAGCACAGCATATTTTGAGCACTGTGCTTTACAGCGTATACACATATAAAAGAGATAAAACAGACATCAAAAAATAAAACTAATAATCCCTGTGTTTGTGTGGGTTTCCTCCGGGTGCTCTGGTTTCCCCCACAGTCTAAAGACATGTGGTATAGGTGACTTGGGTAAGCTAAATTGACCATATGTGTGTGAATAAGTGTGTAAGAATGTTTCCCAGTGATGGGTTGCGGCTGGAAGGGCATCCACTGTGTAAAGCATGTGCTGAATAAGTTGGCGGTTCATTCCGCTGTGGCAATCCCAGATTAATCAAGGGACTAGGCTAAAAAGAAAATGAATGAATGAATAATTGAAAAAAATAAAATAATATTAATAATAATAATAATAATAACAATTCATTTCAAAGAAAGTTTTTGGAAACATTAGACTTGTACTTGCATTTAATGTGTTTTTTGTAAACATTAAATCACAAGTTATTTTGATACAGATACCAAAGTAGAATGTCTCAACATTTGACCAATTGACTCAGTTTGGCTTTATAAAACACTATAAAAAACTAAACAAATATTTTAGCTAGTTCCAAAGGTGGCATCTGAAGTTTTTGTTTGTATATAATTATTTACATTTTATTTTATTGTTTTTTTAAAGGAGCTAGAATAGTTTTTAATGGCTATAATAGAGGAGAAAAACAGCTAGAAACTCCACTTGCACACTTGGAGGACCTAAAAATAATGCAAAATACAATTTGACAATACAGCACACTTTCCATACAGTAACATTTGGACTTTAGCTTTGAGAATGCCTTTAGTTCACTTACTGATTTTGTTTAACCGAAACATTTTTTAATTGTCTTTCAAGACTAAATGCGAATCCCTCAGTACTTTAGTACTGGACTGTCAAAATTGTTCGATAATGCTGTCGATTTTCAGTGGTTATGAGCTTATGAGCACATTTCATACATTTTATGACTGGTTTATGGGTCCAGCTCTTCTGTTATTACGCTGTAAATGGAGTTGAGATGTTTTAGCAAAGATGTTTCTTTCTGGTTTCTTACTGACTGTCTGAGTCAGTTTTGGCCAGTGTCAGCAGAAACCTGTTTTACTGTCACCTCACGTTCTCTCTCTCTCACACGCACACTGCTCCTGGCGCTGCTCCAGTTGGCAGGAGCTGGTACTGAGGTAACAAGCTAACTTTGGTCAGTTACAACAGTGTCACAAAGAGCAAATAGGGGAACGAATGGAGGTACTGAGAGGAGGAGAGGTCAGGGTCATGGAGAAGTACATGTTAGGCATGTTGCAGAGAGCAGGTCACTGGTTTCCTGAGGGGAAATGGGGGAAAATGTGTGAAATTAAACCAAAATTTGTACTGAGAGTTATAGTTGTAATGTATTTGTTTAAGTCATTGATTAAGTTTCAATACATTTATAAATTTTGACTTGCTTTGTTACCAAATAAGTGGATCTAATTGGATTTGCATTGTCAGCATTAATAAAAAGTTAGAACTGTATTATTTTTATTTCATATATAAAGTTTTTAGTTATGATACTCCTAAAATAGTTCAGCATAAAGCCGCAGATTTTTTTTTTTATTTTTTTTTTATATATATACACACACACACATACACATGTGGTACAGGTGAATTGGGTAGGCTAAATTGTGCTAAGCTAAGTGTGTATGGATGTTTCCCAGAAATGATTTGCGGCTGGAAGGGCATCCGCTCCGTAAAACATATGCTGGATAAGTTGGCGGTTTATTCCGGTGTGGCGACCCCAGATTAATAAAAGGACTAATCAGAAAAGAAAATTAATGATATATATATATATATATATATATATATATATATATATATATATATACAGTGTATATATATATATATATACACTCAATATCGCATACAGACCCTGAGCATGCGTCAATAGCACCGCCACATTTGTACAGTGCTCCCAGGGCAAATGTCATTCAACAGCACTAGTTAAGATTAACCTTTTTTTCTAAATGCTACCTCCCGTTGACCTGTCTCTCCCTGAAATGTGATGTTTGTGTATGGTCGGGGGTGTCCAATTTCTCTATATGTCAGTGTATGTGAATACATGGAGGTATATGTGACAAATAAAGGCTTGATTGATTGATTCTTTTTCATGCACACAAACACACACTCTTTGTCAGCAATGCCCATGTGGTCACTTATCCATCGTTGTGGAAAAGTGATGTAAAATTATAATTTTTGTAATTTAAAGAAAATATTTGCATTCTGACCACCGGGAAAACTCCTGATCATAGATATATGTATATATGTGTATATATCTCTGGCTCTGGATGGCCAGTCCTACACGGCACCTTGGTCTCACATTCATTTCAAAGGAGCAACACCCTGTACTAAATTGGCGATTCTATTGATGGATTCCTTCTAAAAGACAGCAATAGCGTAGGCGACATCTAATGTAAATATCTATGAGCCTGACAAAAGACTTCTAGCATAAATGTATTAATTTAAGCATGGATTTCGAAATGGAATTTTATATTTATTTTTTGATTGTCACAAGTCCCCCGGGTGACAGAATTAACGCTTGTACCAAAAGTTATCATCCTTTTTGCAGCTTTAGAATCTGTAGAATTCTTCAGAAAAGCCGTTTTCTCAGGAACAATATATGCTCGATTAGCATATCTAAGTGAAATCGCTTTGTGGAGGATTTAGATGATTCTTTTCTCTATTTCTTTCTGAAAATAATAAACACTGTAAGGGAAGGAGTGTTTTAACAGCTGACTTTTGCTAACAGTAATGAGCGTGCTGTGTTTACTTGTTCTGACTTCTCTGCAGTTACCCTCGTGTTAGCAAAACCATGTGTTTCCTTGCGCCGATTCCCCAAAGCCTCCACTGCCAGCTTAAACTCTTACATATGACTCGGAGAAAGTCATGTTTGTCTGTGTGTATGTGCTTGAGCATTAAGAGCTTCCGCTAGTTCTACATGCGATCTTTAGAGGCCCAAACTGAGCAAGACATGTTAAGATACATGAAGGGAGATTATAGTTGACAGCTATGGAAGCTGAGATGTTGAGAGATAAAAGCTGATTTTTTAAATCTTTTGTGATCCGTGGTGATGTAGCAGTTTTAACCAGCTTGAGCCAGATGGTATATAACAGGTCGAAACCAGATCTGCCTGGCTGGTAGTCAATATCACTTTAGACCAGCTAATGAACATAAATGACCTAGATTATTGGAGCAGCCAGAAAACAGCAGCTACCTTGCATTAGCTTCAGCTTGAGTTTGAGCTATTGGGATTTAAGATGAGCTCTTGGAAACATTTATCGTTTTCTTTTTTTTTTTTGTCTGTTATGCTTTACATTAAGTTTGTATTAGTTAAAGGGGCAGTAGGTGATTGTCAGAAACATTTTTGTCGTGCTGGTTGAAAGTCTCTTCACATTCCAATAGTAATGATTAAAGTAAATTATATCAATGTATTAATATGTATTTTTATATTCTGGGTAAGGCATAAGACTAAAAAATGTTTGTCCAATTCAAATTTGTCGGGTCAATAATTCCCATAGTTCTGATAAGTAGCCCAAACTGTCTATCAACAAATGTAGATTTGTACATCTGCGCACCCCTGTTTTTGCAATTGGAGTTACTTTTGCACACTGGATGAAGGATGACACCATGGCTGAAGTATTTTTTTTTTAGACAGGTAATGTTATGTTTTGAAACTATTTTAGTTACGCAAAACTGATGTAGATTTTCTTGTTATGAATGCGTTATATGTACAGAACTGTTGTTCAGCCTCTAAAATCTTCCGGCGAAAGCTTGATGTATGTTTTACAGCATCGATAATGTAGATTTCTATTTAGTTTAACAACACAACATAAGTAAATAGCGCTATTAGCCTAGCCTGCTTTACTGAAGTGAAGTTGGTTTTACATTCACATCACATTGGTTTATTTTTGGACAATGACACTTTGTGACGCGGTCCTTATATTGTTTGCCATCCCACATAGCAAAATTTCTCTGGCCGAGATCTGACCCACACAATCAGCTTTTGCTTGGCCCACAGCCGCAATGAATTAGGGTACATGATTTGACCAAATCTGGCTTTCATAGAAGGGTCAAACATGGACCATATCTGAACCTAGTCTCAGCCAAATAAACAACCGAAAACTGGTGCTGAACTGGGCCAGATATGTTGTTGTGTCACGACTGCAATGAATTCCATAAACCCATGAAGCATTTCGCTTTATGGCCGCACTTTTTCTTGAAGCGACCCGATTGGTAGAATTTTTACTTTACTCAAAAATTATTTAAACGTATTTTAAAATTGGGTCAAGTTAGGCCAAACTTACGTGGCCGATATAGGAATTTTTAACATCTGGGCTAAATACTACATTTGATATCTGGCCCAAGTATAATGTGCCGTCTTAAAGATGGTGCCACCTCTGCCAAACCCGAGCCATGTTTGGCCCACATGCTGTATGCCAGTGCCAGACGAATGCCTACTGTGCCAGCTTTATGCCAAATCTGGACCAGAATTCTTTGTTACCTGGGATGGTACTTTGAATATTCGGTTGGTAATAAGTATAATTCTTGCACGCCGCTGATCAACCACTAAGCATAGTCGCTTTAAGACAAAGCACGTGAGAGAGTAAGACCAGCGATCCTTGCATGCAGAAAATATTGCACATTATGATACGTTTTGCTTGCTACACAACTGAAAACATGCTAGATATAATACGGTTTATATATATATATATATAACGCTACACGTTCATGATTTCAGGAGGCGAGGCTTTGGACTGCAGGGCTGGGACTGTGTTTTCAAAGCTATTATGCTAACGGTTAGCATTTTGGCAGATCATCTACTGCAAATGTATACTAACATGAGCAAACAATGAACAATACATTTATTACAGTTGTTATTCATATTTTATCATCGTTATTTTAATGTTAACTAACATAAGCCAGCAAGAATTTGGATTTTAGTAATACATTAGTGTTATGTTGAACTAGAATTAATAAATGCTGTACAAGTATTGATCAGTACCCTGCTGAAAAATCCAGCTTAGACCAGCCTAAGATGGTTGGCTGGTTTTAGCTGGTCGACCAGCCTGGTTTTAGAAGGGTTTTGGCCTTTTCCAGGCTGGTTTCCAGCCATTTCACGCCTGGTCTTAGCTGGTCAGGCAGGGAGTTGACCAGCTAAAACCAGCTTAACCAGCCAAAACCAGCTATGTCCAGCTTAAACCAGGCTGGTCAAGCTGGTTTCAGCTGGTCATTTTCCAGCCTGACCAGCTAAGACCAGCTAAGAAATGGCTGGAAACAAGCCTGGAAATGGCCAAAATCCCTCTAAAACCAGGCTGGTCGACCAGCTAAATCCAGTCAACCAGCTTAGGCTGGTTTAAGCTGGATTTTTCAGCAGGGTATTAGTTAATGTATTTGCTAATATGAACTAAGATAAAGTGTGACCACATTGTCCTAATTTTTTTGAGGATATTTTCTTAACTTCCTTTTTATTTTCTTTAAATCTTTTTATTATATTTTACGAAGGTTTGTAAGATGACTTTCAGAAACAAATGTTTGTTGGTACATCTATATTTTTGCTTGGCTCTGCTTTTTTCTTATTTTATCTTAATATATTTAGAGGTATTTTCTACAATCTTTCAGCAGAATATTGTCGTTTTTCTATCTCTCCTTTCCATTTTCTTAATAGTTTTCTATTTTGCTGTTTTGTTTTCTTTTACTTTGCTTTTGCTTTACAATAGATGTTTGTTTCGCCTGTTTCTAATTTCCAATGTCTTTCAGCAAATCGTTTTTTGAAGTCGCCCCTTTGAGTTTGAACGGGCATATTGCTTTTGTCAATCATCTAAGCCCCGTCTTCAGCACAAACCAGTTCACACACTTGAAGATCTGTTTTCCTTCCATCTGTGTGTGTGTGTGTGTGTGTGTGTGTGTGTGTGTGTTTGTGTTAGGGTGGGTGGCATGGCTGTTGTGGGTTTGTATACATCTTCCTGTGCCACCCAGGAGAAACAAGAGTTGCATTTCCTCTTAAATCCCTCCATGCTGATTACACTCTTTGATTTCAGCTTTGTTCCTCTCCAACATGCTGCTGCAGTGGAGAAGTCTCTGCGTTTATTTATTAAAGGCTCGCGCAGGCTGTGGGGCGACCTGTCAGATCCATTAGACCATCTCTCATCAAAAGAAAAGAAAGGGAGAATGTGAAGGAGAGGTTTTATAAATTGTGGAGGGGAAAAAAGGGTGTTAGAAAAAAAAGGGATGGAGAGGTGGGGGTTTTGGAGTGTTTGGTTGCGGTGCTTTAAACGTGTTTAGCAGAGGCGCATTAAGACTTCACACAGCGCAGGCAGGAATTCTCCAGTTTTATAAGGCTGATCTCTGCACCAGCTCCACGGGGCGTTTTCTCCACAAATGTCATCTCACTCGCACAGACTCAGACTTTCACTCCCTCCGGTGACCACATGAGGACACAACTGTGTGTTTGTTTTGCTTGACCTTGCTTTGGAAATTAACCCTTTGTTGAAAAACATTACTGACTAAAACTTAGAGCTTGTACATTTGCTCCAAGGTATTTAAGTTGCTGCAGTTTTATTTCTGCACTGTAAAACCCAACAGTCAACTTTATCAAATGAAATGAGTGTAG
>CAIGQZ010004625.1:17257950-17280611 GCA_903798205.1 Danio tinwini | reverse complement strand
TTATTATTTTTTATTATTTTTTTTTTTTAATGATAACAGAACTGTTCATAACAAAGGGTGTCCAGCTCTGCTTCTATATGGGCCAACGTAAAGCCAGGAAGACCTTGATTATTTTAAAGTCTATGCACACAATGTTAGTCTTTGGTCTGATTTTATTAAAGCAGCCATATCACCCTGCAGCCCAAGACCGGTTACTCACTAAAGCTAAGTAGGACTATGCCTGCTCAGTAACTGGATGGGAGACCACATGGGAAAACTAGGTTGCTGTTGGAAGTGGTGTTTGTGAGGCCAGCAGGGGGCGCTCAACCTGCGGATTATGTGTGTCCTAATGCCCCAGTAAAGTGAAGGGGACACTATACTGTCGGTAAGCACCGTCTTTCAGATGAGACGATAAATTGAGATCCTGACTCTCTGTGGCAATTAAAAATACCTTGACACTTCTCGTAAAAAGTAGGGGTAAAAACCAGGTGTCCTGGCCAAATTACCTTCATCGGCCTTTACCCATCATGACCTCCCAATCGTCCCCATCCTAGAATTGGCTCTATTAATATCTCTCCACTCCCCCTATAGCTGGTGTTTGTTAAGCACACTGGCACCATTGTCCTGTGGCTGCCGTCACAGAGACCCCCTCATGATTGTGAAGCGCTTTGGGTGTATGGCCATACCCAATAAACGCGCTATATAAATACACATTACGTTACATTACATTACAACAATTAATACATGTAAGTTAATTCACTGTAAACAAATCAAAAAATGTTTGTTTTGGTAATCTTCCATCAGTCTGACCCGGTGATTCAGTTTTTGGACTGGTGGCCTTTCTCTGTTGATGTCAGTTTGACGGCTTCAGCCACAATATTCTTAATCATGCCACTCTTACCGTTAGTTTGCTATGAGGAAATGATGCACAAAAAGAAAGCCCTGCCCCTACACAATATTCCATTTCAGTTAGAAATACATCAACCCTGAAATAAAAGTCTTAGCAACATGTGGTTCACACTGGACTTATTAGTTTTGGTATTAAGCACTGCAGGAAGGAGGCCTACCAGAAGCAAGATTCGAGACCTCTGCCCTACTTGATCAGCAACTAATAATCATATCAAGCACTGCTCACTAGATACATCTGTGTTCCTTTCCAAATCATTGTCCTTCCCCCTTATATTTTAGCTTTTTTGAAATGCATTTTCAGAGGCTGCTTGAGGTACTGGTTTGTTTTTGTTAATTTGTCAGCATTAGCTTCTATCTTTTGGTTGCTAGCAGACGTAACCAGTGGGGCCCCAGTCTGGGTCTATTGTGTATAGGGGTTTTGTTGATAAAGCCTCTTTTTATTGGACCAGCTGTAGCTCTGACTGTGGCCAGCTCTCCTCTCCTATAACCTGTAATTCAATCTGGCATTTATTTATTTCTGTAAAATGGAAACGCAAAGCTCTCTTATAAATCTATTACATTTTGGCTGTTGGTTTCCTCTTGACGTTGCTGACTGGCGATGGCAATTTGTCACTCAAGCATGTTAAACTCGGTTGTGCTGTCCATCTGTGGGCTGCCTGTGGCACAGCGCCAGTGTTGAGCTGATCAGTGGAGCGGAAAGGAAATGATAACCGAGTCTCGGCACAGAGGCTTGCTTTTGCTGCCCTGCGCTGTCGCTGCAAGCAAACCCAGAGGACGGAAACTGTCAAGAGTCCCAATCTTTAAATCTGTTCATTCACTTCATTTCTAACTGCCCACCAGTATCCTCGCAAACGTTTAAAGCACTTTTCTTAATCTGGACTAAATGTTAAATATCTGCAGACCATGTGTTTGTTAAAAGCAGCTTTCCTTATTGGTGACCTTTGAAAGAATCTGTGTATTCTGACAAACATTTGAATGTTAAACCATTAGCTAAGATGCAAAATTTCATAGGACAGACCTTTTCTTTGGACACTTGGCTCTGCAGTGAAGCATGCTGCGCACACATTCCAATGTCATGAGGTAGAGGGTGTAATGGGGTTCCTCTGTCGGTCTCCTGCTTCAGATCACCTCCTGCTTCAGATCACCTCTCTTCTTTTCTTTTTTGTCCATTTCACAGATTGTGCTGAAAGCAAACAAAACCACGTTCTTGTCATGGATGACTTTAGCCATGCTTTGCTGTCCAACCAATGGGCCTCAATCAGCTTCCAGCACACTCAGCCAATGCAGACGTACGTTCGGTTGTGCTGACCCACATTTCAGGCAAATACCACTGTGTACGCTTGTTTCCTTTCATCCTCCAGCATCTGGAGGACATGTGTACAGAGGAAGAAGCGCTTTAATATTTTTGCTCTTTAAGGCCATCTCTCCCGGCCTTGTTTTCCCCTCTTGCTTTGTCTCTTTTTTTTCTTCGAGGAATTCATGTTATAACAAATTTCTTGATGTTAAGAGAAAGATCTCTGTTGGCGCTTGGCCTACATTCTTTGTTGACGAGATCCAGGACTGTGTGGCTATATTTAGTGTCGTTCTTATGAGCAGGCTTCCAGTGCATCTTTAAAAGAGCTCCTCTTGAGAGTTTGGACCTTGTTCATGCCTGCTAATGAATCAGTTGTCATTACATATTCATCTGGGAGATGTGCATGAACTTCATGCTTTGAGATAAAAAGTGTGTTCTTTTCATTTTTCATTCAGTTTTAGTTTGATAGACATTAAATGTATGAGCTGATTGACTGATACCTTGGTAGAAAAAAAACAAGTTGACATTAATGATCTAGCACCAAGAAAACCAAATGTGTTTTCAACTGTGTCTTGACCAAAAATCTGCATGTGAATGCATCAAATGGATGACAGACCATTACAACAATAATGTATGTTCTCTGTTATATGCCTGAATGAGAGGAAGTACATTTCCATACCCGCATGTGTAAATGGGGGGGGGGCAGCAATTATGTATTGTTATTCCATTGTCCTTGGAAACTGGAACTAGTGTTGCACATATATGAACCGTTACCAAAGCTGTTTACTTATTATTTTCTCACCATAGAGACCAAGACCAAGAGGTCCTCTCACCATAGAAGGATTTGCTCAAGCAAACGTGTCTGAAAATCAAAAAATTCATATAATTTGTAAATATTTAGGAAATGTGACTTGCATCTACACTCTCAGAAATAAAGGTACACAAGCTGTCACTGGGGTGGTACCTTTTCAAAAGGTACACATTTTTACTCAAAGGGTCCATATTGGTACCTTAAAAGTAAATATTAGTACCTAAAAATTTTAAGAGGAACATTTTTGTACTTTTTAGGTACTAATATGTACTCTTCAGGTATTAATATGGACCTTGTAGGTACAAATTTGTACCTTTTGAAATGGTACCACCCCAGTGACAGCTTGCATTCCTTCATTTCTGAGAGTGTAGGGGTGTCAAAATTAATTGTTTCTTCTGTGCACTGCGATGTGGACAATTTGGTATCAGTTCGGTAATAGATGCCAACTGGTTATTACATACTGACGTCATTTATCACATATGCGCTATATTGCCGTAGCTTACTATAGTGAGTAAGGCAAACGTGAGTGATTAAAACGCTCCAACTACTTAAAACGCAGAAACTCTGCACAATTCACTGCGTGTGTGTTTGCTGGGCAGTCTTTCACTGACACTGAAGTTACAGCAGAAGCCCTGTTTCATTATAATGGAGAAAATGAAGTAAACTCAATTTCTCTCTCTCTCGAACTTTGACCAGCTTGTGTGAGGTAACATTTTCTCTCCTTTCGGTTGTCACAGCGATACTTCTGGATACAGACACAAGCACGTGTCTGCAGAGCAAGTTTTCTTCTTCTCGTCTATCATGGATCAGCTGTGATTGCCACTAACATTTATCAGTGTCACTTACCGGTGAACAGTGCCAGATTGTTAGAGCCAGTCGCAGCCCTTTCTGTTGAGTGCGTGACCAATCATAGGAACTCGCTTGAAAGTGAGCGGGATATTTACATTTGTTTATTTGTTATAAATGCCCATGATGTTCTGTACATGTACTTGAGTTTTACAGTTCATATGTCTGACTGTTTGTATTAAAGGACAAAATTGTATTACAAATAGTATATAAATATATTTATACATTTTAATACAATAATTCTTGTGCCGTGAAGTAAAATATAAGTGTCGTCAGTGCATCAGGATGTTCAGAGATATCGAAATGAACTGAATCGATGGCATGATAATCATAACCGAACCAAACTGTGAGACCAATGTAGGTTCACACCTCTACTTGTGTCATTTGCTTGGTTTCATCAACTTTTGTTGTCACTCTCTGATTTGTAACTAAACAGCCAATCAGAACGCTCTCTTTAACTGATGGCTGAAGCTGATTCTACATGCTGAATCAGGCAAACTGCCTCCAACATGAGCCCAATTAGAGGCAATTTGTGGAACACACCACACAAACTAGCATGACAGACACTCGCCAATGACCTGATGCTGCCCAATGCCTGACTGTCAGCTTGGTGTGTGCCGGCCTTTACATATTTCTAAGGGAAATAATGTGTTATTGCTGAACTGTTTTCATTTGGTGCTAAAAATAAATCGGTTATTTAAACATTTGAGGAAAGAATGGTATTTTTACAGTCATTGCTGCAATCTTACAACAGTGGATTGTTACAGAAGCTGTATGTTTGTGGTTGTTACACATTCAAAGGACTTTAGTGTGCTTGGCAGATTATTACCTTACAAATATTTACTGACAAACTGTACATTTAAAATAACTGTTCTAAAATGTTTCCCAGTACTTTATTGCAGCTGGAAGGGCATCTGCTGCGTAAAAGATATGCTGGATAAGTTGTCGGTTCATTTCGCTGTGGCGACCACTGATGAATAAAGGGACTAAGCAGAAGGAAAATGAATGAATGAACAACTGTTGTTTAAATATTGAAACTAGTCTTTGGAGGTAAACGAATCTGTGTTATGTACATTGTCATGCGTTCACATGCTGCAAGATTCAGATGCCTCATGGTCTACAAATGCTGCTGGGCAGCCTGTCTGCAGGGGATGATGCTAAAACGATTGCAATAAAAAAAAGGTTGTACAGGAAATGTGTGGTTGCTCTCTGCCTCTGGTTGCTCTCTAAACATTTCAAAAAGAAACTTCACTTACCTAGAGCAAGTGATGTCATGTGTCTTGTATCTGATTGACTTGCATCCTCATTGCGTATAACCTCATTGGAATTCTGCGACTATGCCAGGAGCCCCAAGTCCCATTCGGGCCATCTTTGTGATGGGTGTGTGTATGCATGAGTGTGTGTGAATGAGCGACATTTCTCCTCGCTCTGTCACACACCCATGTGCTCCTAGTGCTCATTAACGAGTCTCCGAGCTCCTTCAGGATGGAGCAGAGGGGGTTTGGGGAGGCAGGGTGAGTGTTCGTATGTGTGCCATGGGTAAGTGGCATCTCTTAGCTTGTGCCAGCTCTCAGCGTCTCGTCACATCTGAGTACCGGTGCTGCCAGCCAGCTCTGCCAGTCTATAAATGAGCCTAGCATTGTCACGGTAACTGCCAGGAGAAGCTTTCTGATGCTTGTTTTTGTGACCAATTTTGTTTGACAGAAATGAGTTTGTGTGTGTGGTTGTTCATTGTGAACAGACAAAAAAGCATGAACTTTAGACTTTAAAAGATTAGTTTAACACAAAAACTTCCTGATAATTTGCATTCCAAGATGTTCATTTCTTTCTTTCTTCAAACATAAAGAATTAATGTTTTTTGAGGAAAACTTTCAGGTATTTCTCAATAATAGTGGACATTTGTGGTACAGTATCTGCATTTTTGGACTTTCAAAATGCAGTTTATATGCAGCTTCAAAAAGTCTCTTACCAAGCAAAACAATTGTCCATTTTCTTAAACGTCACTAGATTGAGAAATTTCCTGAAATGCTTTCCTCATAAACAATAACTGAAAAGAGAACAAAAATCAACATTTTGGATTACAAGGATGTGAGTAAATTCTGAATTATTTAGTTCTGGAAGTGAACTACTCCATATCCCTTTAACATATTGAATTCTTGTCACTGTGAAGGTAACATACGTGTACACAAAGAGTGACCTTCAAATCCCTTTGAATGCGTTACTCAGTTAGCTAGCTTTGAACATGTTGGCAGTTTAAGTTAACTTTGCATTTCTTGCGCAGCATGATCTTCAAATTGTTGCTCTGTCAAGATGGTAGACATTTTTGGACACGTTTATTGTGAATTCCCTCTATTGACCTTATTCTTCAGTGCGGAAGTGCGCTCGTTTTTGTGATTGTTTTAGAACTTCCGATTCAGCTGCCTATGGGAGAAATGACTAGTAATAATAAACGGATAAATAGAAAACGGACAAACTACTTGCTCTACAAACAAGTGTTTGCATGACTATACAGACAAAGCAGAATCATATTATATGAAAATATCAATTTGCAACATCAAGCAGCATAACAAGCTGTTTTTAATGTCTAAAATTGAATGGAAGTGAATGAGACCGGAAGTCTCAAGCCAAAAAGATTCAAATGGCTGCGCCCGTTCATACAAGAAGAATAAGGTGAATAGCAGTAGCAGTCCCTGTTTTTTTTCCATAAACATGCACGATATTGAAAAACTTTGACATTGGAATATTTTTTTCTCTGCGATTTATATATTGCGATTTTACAATAGAATATATTAAGAAATAAATTCACCAGATGACTTGAATAGCTTTTTTTTTGCAAAGACTTTGATTGATTGGGATGATTTTATAGGGGAGTGAAATATAAATGTATTTTTATGTAATTTATTTTATATATATCATATAATAAACAAAATACACTCGAATAAACACAATGGAGCAAATATTCAAGTGAAATAAACAGTGATTCACGATTTATTGCAGAGAGTCTAACAATATTGAAAACTCAAATGTAAATTAACGATGCATAGTTTTCACCATATACATTGTTTATTAAAAATCTTTATTAAACTTCTTTGTACTGCTCTGGACTGTCTTAAAATGCTTACATAATCACAGTCAAATTGACTTTCTATTATGCCTAAATTCTGCAGAGTCTCCACAAATCTAATGTGTTTTGACCCATGATTCCTGATCATTTATAATTCCAACTCAAAATTGCCTTAGTGTCCCAACAGTGTCGATATACAGCCATATCACACTGCTACAAATGTGAAATTGCGTTTTATAAAACGGTTCGACGGCTTGTGTATATAAAAAAGGAAATCAAACACAGAGAGTCTAAAAGTCCTTTTGTATGTTGAACTACTTTCCTCCACCATTTATTCACATCTGCAGCTGACGTCAGAACTGCAGAAACTGTTGATCATTCACCAGCATCGCTTTAGGGCTAGTATTTGAAAGATTCTTTAGTGTAATGTCTAAAGTGATGACAAAACAGGTGATTTTGCTGACATATTAAGATTATAAGGTTAAACGGCTTGAAATGCCATCAGTCTACAAAGATATCCCAGTATTTCTCTGTTGCAATCGGGGTATCACAATAATTAACCCCAAAAAGCCAAAGCAATGCATTTACTAACTTATCAGATTACTGCTGTGTTGCACATTTACTTTTTCGTTCTGTTTACTGAACTAGTCTGCTGTGGCGAAAACAGGAGTTATACAAAGAGTGGTCAACACAAAATACATACATTTCTAATATGTGATCCCATCTCACACTCAACACACTACAGTTACTATTGTATAAATACAGCATACAAAAGGGAGAGATCGACTGAGGTAAATTTACCTGTTTAATAATGATTTGATCAGCTGTAGTTTATAATTACGCGTGGTTTTTCCTCCTCTAAGGGCTTATGCAGTCTCTGTCGCTTGTGGATGGCGCTATATCTTTGAAATTATAAATAGTTAAAATAGGCACTATCCTTTTAAATAAACTGCATAGTTGAAATCTAAACAACTACAAGCCTCAAAAGTACATTATATTGTCCAACAGCTGCAATGTTTGTCAAACTGAAGTGAGTTGATTAATCTGCTGTCACTCTATGTGGGGCGGAGTAGTACAGAGGGTGAGGAGGAGGCTGTAGGAGTTCTGGTATTGTAGAATATTGCACTGCCATCAGCCAATCAGATTTAAAAACCAGACAGAACAGTTGTGTAAAGTATATATAATATTAAATAATATATAATATTATTATTATATCTAAATAACGTTCTAACTACATACCTTTTTTAATGCTAAACTCTCTGTTTTAGAGATGAATTGTAAAATGACACTATACAGTCATATACAGTTGACTATAATGTAATGCTCAGGGAAAAAAAAAAAGTGAATTGGCAGTTTTCCAGATGTTCAGCTGTGCAACTGGTCAGAAATGCACAGTTAGCTAATGTGCTGGCTCCTGGAAGCCTTGTGTTAGTTTGCACATCAATGGATGCAACAGAATGCAAGCTAACACAGAATATCTAAATATCTGCACAGCCTCTGACTTGTTCGTTTAAATGCTGGGGGCCGAAATATTCTTCGAATCAGTGTTTTCATTGCAGACTAGTGATTCGTACTGTGCTTCTACAGCTCTGTTAACACAGTATCCAGCTCAGCATTTTTTTTTTTGGAGCAGGAATGCTATATGTAGCGCAAGAAGGAAATAACTGTGGCGGCTTGCCAAGCTTTGAGGGAATGCGGGGATGGAGAGGAGGGTGGGAAGGAGAAAAGAAAACAAACTTGAAGGCAAATCGTTCGCGGTCGGCTCCCAGAGTTGAGTGAGGAGTTTTTCAGACGCGAGAGGTGTGTGTGTGTGTGTGTGTGTGTGTGTGTGTGTGTGTGTGTGTGTGCACGCACTGAGCAGTAATAGTCTATTCAGAGAGCAGCACTGGCACTGTGCCAGACCGCGAGGTGATAGCGAGCATGGGGTAATTGCTGCCTACCCAGCAGCCTGCTGGATTGTGCTCATGGGATCCAGTGACAGCATCACGCCTCTGAGTGCTTCAGCCCACCTTGCCCGTCTGTGCACACTTGCACGCTAATATTATTGACGTCTTTTTGGCATTAGACCCTGCCGCCATGCATTAGGGCCCGTACTGTGTAGATAATTCTCAAAACTGACACTTTGTATTCTTTACTAATTCTGTTGTCTGTGAGAACAGCTCTGTGGTTGCTCTGTGGCTTTGCATGCAAGCTATTTTGAGCCACGCTCTGTCTGTGTGTGTGCACGTCTGCAGGTGTGTGTGTGTGTCTGTGTGTCTCTAACGAGGTGCTCTGGTGGTTTCACACACCACACGCCCAATCAGATGCTGTCAGGCTTCTGCAGCGCATCAGTGCGTAGAGCAGTCTCGAGGTGTGTGTGTTTGTTGACATGTCTGCTGGGAGATCTGATGTTCAACTGTCAGTGTCAGCCCCCGCACAGGAACCTGTGCGCGCACACACACACATGCCTTTGTTTCCCTAAGCTCCACCTTCTGCTTAACCCCATAGGACACAATGCTACCATGCAAACCTTACACTTCTTGGGGCTTTCTGCCAGATTTGTTCAGATTATTGTCTTGAAGTCATTAAATTCACAGAAGTCTTGTTCAGTGTAGTAATTTAGTTAAGTTTAAGTCCCCCATGTACTCACAGGAGGTCTTCATCACAATGTAGCGCTGTCTCAGCTTTAACAATTCATTCACTTGCTGAAGGCTTCAGCATTTAGAAGGGTTTTTGCATTGTTGTAGCTGTCTAACTGATGCGCTGCTCCATCGGTAAAGTAACTGTGAGTAACAACACTCCCCCCATCTCCACGGCACAGGAATGTGTGTAGTTCCCTTCTCGTGATCTGTGCTCTGAGATGGAGAAAACAGTTATTGCCTGTGGGAAATAACTTTTTAACTGGCTTTCTGAAAGGTAACGTGAAGGATGCTAGAGGTAGCACCTCATCTGTGAATGAACTCGGTTAAAAAAGCTCAATACTGTGTTCCATAAAAAAAAAAATCATTACAAAAATGTATTTCCACGAGAGTTAATCATTTAAGTTAATGTTTCCTGTGGCAAATTCTAATTGCTGTGCAGGTTTCCTGTTTCAGTGTACAGTTGCTGCAGCGATCTAAACATTGCATTTATTTAGATCTAATAATTTTAGTTCTTTCTTCATTTAGACATGAAAACTGAGAAAATAGTGTGACAAAAATACATCTCAGTTCCTCTTTTCTGGTGGCTAAACCATCACAATTAGACATTGGATGATAACCTGTTTCAAGGTTTGCCATGGTTTGGTAAAGTCAAGGTTTTAAAACCGCTGAAGTTTTCTCTTTTGTTTTGTTTTGTCTTATGTTTTGTTTTTTGTTTTGTTAAGTTTTCTCATGTTATGTTATGTTATGTTATGTTTAGGGTTTTTATATGTTTTTTTAATGTGTTGTAAAGAAATCCGTGTTTTTGAAAATAATTAAAATAGCAGAAGTCAATGATTTATTTTAATTATTTAGCCTGACATGTTTACTGTTCCACAACATTTTAAATGTTTCCTAAAATAAAATATGCTGTATTGAGTGGGGATAAAAAATAAGTTGCCCAGAGATACCAGAGTAAATTAAAATGCCCTGAGATTTATTAATAACTTATCTGAGAACAGTAATCACAATACTGTAAAACCAATATTTTTATGCAAGGTTATCATACCATCAAAAACTTATACCGGCCCAGTCCTAATCACAATACACATTTCTGTCAGTGAACGGTATTAAAAGTGCACATATGCTACATATGCAGTGTTTTGTGTCTTTTTGCGGTGTACATAGTTACCCTAACTTATAATTAGGCCCACACGGGATCTGCGGTTATCCACAGATTTCCGCAGATTTTTAGCCCATCATTAATTCTGTTTGTTTATTTGAGTAAATGTGTGTAAATCTTTATTTATTCAGTTTTTTATTAATTACAGTAATATTATTGACTAATAAAAATGTTTGTCTGATTTATGTACAATGCAGTTTGTACAGTAATATTTTCTTTCTTTTAGTAGATATATTATATGAGAGACTTGCTTTGTTTACAAAATAAAGTGGATCTAATTCGATTTCCATTTTAAACATTAAATAAAAGTTTAAAATACATTATTTTTTATTTCACATATTAAGGTTTTAGTTTTTATAATTCCAAAATAATTCTGCAGAAATAAGCAGATTTTTACCAAAATTCTCAGCAGAACTAGCAAAAAATGTCAGCTGATTCCGTCTGGCCCTACCTATAAGTTAATTACAGTATTGACACTTAAATGGGTGAGTGCACAGCAGCGGAAATATTAAAACACATCTACAGCAAAGTTTTGCTATTTATATCCTACACGTGAGAATCTGACCTGTGTGAGTAATGTGGAAAATGATTCTAGATTTAGAAATGTTATCAAGGATTGTTGTCTGGAAAGGAAATTGTATTTTTTGTAGTTTTTTTTTTTTCCAAAGGAAGTCCTTGTCTTTGTTCCATTCTTAAAACCTCTCTAAAATTGATGCACTGTTTGAAATAGGCCAAGATCAAACAAATCCATGATGCTAAACTCGAAAATGCGAAACACCACAATAGCACCATTTGATGTTTTGCTGAGAAGTGTTTTTTTTTTTGCACGTTTAAGTGTGATTTGTGCCAGCAAAGTGCTGTAGATTGATTTCATTTGTTTACTCAAGCAGCTGCATTGATGTTTGTCATTGTCTTGAGTGCTGATTAGGCATCTTCTATAATGCTGATCTTTTTCTCTCTTTTACAGGATGATAATGATGGGATGCCCTGGTCGGAGGAGCGAGTGGTGCGGAAGGTGCTTTATCTCTCGCTGAAGGAGTTTAAGAGCGCACAGAAGCGCCAGCTCTGTGATGGCATCGGCGATGAGGGAAAAGGCCCTAATGGTAAGAAAAGTCTTTAATCTGTTCTTCACTGAGTATCTGAATTAGAGACAATTCTATATAAAGTCTAGGGTGACAGCTGGTACATCTGATCCAATGAGATATAAATAATAATAAAACATTAAAGAACAAGTAATATGGTTATGTGGAACGAGCACTTCTCTTCAACATTCTTGTTTCTATTCAATGGTGAGCTGTCAGTATGAGCAGTCAATACAATTCAAGCCTGCAACTGCAATTAAACAGTTTCTGATTGGTTGATACTCATCACCCCTACCCATTATACTCGCTCACCATACCTGAGATCCAGTTCTATTGGTTAAAAATCTTGATATTTTCAAATGTCATTAAAACATTGGGTTATCTCTAGACCTGTGAGTTATGTTAATACAATATTTATGACACTATTAAGCCTGGTTTATACTCGACATGTCCGCTAGTTTGCTTGAGTGTGCGCGGCAAATGTGACATCATCGCGGTGTTTGCAGAGGTTCGCTTTGAGTGCGCACAACATTATTTTGGCTGGCATAGAGCACACATTTTTTGAGACTCGAGCTAACTTTTTTGAGATTTTGTCTGAAACAGGCACGACTGTACAGTTCTGTCATAAGGATAACCAGATGACCAATAATCATTGGCTAGAAATTGCAACAGCAGTGGGAAAGGAGGAAAGTTTTTGTAAAGGTTTGGAAAAACCTGAAGGATAAGTTTGTTAAAGCCAAAACTGATTATTTAATATGCACAGAAATATGCTTTTTTTCACCATAAATTTTGAATTTAAAATATTTTAATAGTTACAAAACTATAATTAAGGAACAAATTATTTATTTGATAACTGAAAAAGAATATTTTACCCTATTGGTTTACAACATACTGTTGCCCTGTTTTTCTGGATTTTATTGGTGATAACGGTTTATTCTTTCTATAATAAAAAATATATTGGTAGAGCAACCCATGTACTGCTGTCATTGATATTTTAATAAACTTTAATAGGTAGAACTGTCCGAGATATGAACACAAGCAAATGATGCATCAAAGTTTGATTTAAAAATAAAATCTTAAATAGTTATAAAAAATCTTTAGAATCATTAAAATAATAAATAAAAATAATACAAATAATTAGTTAAAAAATCTTGAATGATATAAATATGATATGATGTAATTCCGAAAACTGCTATGGTTATCCGTCTGATTTTACAGTGGGTTTCTTTTGACCGCCCCCTGTCTTTTTAAAAAATATCACAACCGTGAACGCATCAAGTATAAAAACCTTGTCCGTTTCATGAGGTGCGATTGCAGTCAATGGAGGTGTCTGATGTGACACCAGGCGAAACTTTAAATCAGGCTTTATAATGACAGATTTATGACAAATTATGTTGTATTGGTAATGTCAAGCTGTCGTGACAAAGCCAAAGATCGGTTATTATGTATTTGGTTATGTCAAGTTGTTATAACAAAGACGTCTCAAACAGTGTCACCTTTCCATTTAAAATGACATAACTGAATGAATGACAGTTAATAACTGTTGTCATAAGCATGCATAAAATCTCATTTATATTTATGATGTGTTGTCATATGAACCTCCTTCAAGTAAAGTGTTACTGTATATTGTTCCCATGTACTTGGTATTGTCTGGACTCGTCCTTAAACAAATATTGTAGTTATATTCTGTTTGTCTATACATTCTGTACTATAACTATATTTGTTATGCATGATGAACAAATTCTTAAATTCACGTTTTAAATTTTAATTAACGCATATATATTTTCATATCATATTATTGAGCTCCTTTTCTATCAATCAAAAAAAAGGTAAGGCTGTTTTTAGCCTTGTATTGTAAAATGATTTAGTACTTTAGCTTGAGAGTAGACACTTAATATATTATATTATGGTAAGATCATTTCATTTTAAATTCATTTTCAAGTTCTACTATCTTTACACATCCAATGATCTAAAACCCTCATGTAACTTTATTAAACAAAACTGTTCTTTCATCCTTTTTAAGAAAGCTATTGACACATCGTCCGTCATATTTTCTTTGAGTACAGTGCAAAGCTAAATTGGTTTGATTTAATCTGTTTTTATCTGGTCAAAGGAATTTCCTAAGGAGTTTTCCACTGTGTATATGTGCAAAAGTGGCGTATGATCCAGGTTATTTCAGAGCTTTGGAAGTCATCTGATAGCTGTGTGTCTGACGCTGCAGCTCGGCACTCTGGGACTTCACTTCACACGGGCCTCAGAAAGCCAGAGCTTGCACTAAAAAGAGCTCTGAGACTCTACAGGGAACAAAGAACCGGCCTTATACGTGTGAGTCTGCACAGCCAGATGGGAAGACAAGGGAAAAATCCTTCTCTTGATGTGGGCTCACCCTTTTTTTATCACTCAATTGGGAACGAAAAGGAAAAATAAAAGTCATACAATAAATGTTAGATGTTATTCTCTTTCAGTAGCTGATTGCTGCTGTCAGGAGTGAGAGGTCGCTTCTTAACTTGAAGACAGCAATTTTAAAATGATATGAATGATACAAGACTGTGAGAAATATGTTTTAGCGTGTCAAAATGTGTTAATTTTGTTTCGATTTGAGTGTACACTTAAATCACGCTGTCACCATTTTAAAAAACGAAAGTGAGGCTGCGGTGGGAAGAAACATGGAAGTAAAGGATCAAACATTGCAACAACATAATTTGGACTACAAACTTCCAGCTGATGCCACGATTTCAAAGTGCAGATATAGTGTAAACCACTTTAATATCATTCAGTTAAGTGTAATTTAAACAATTAAAAGGATATTAGGCATCAAACAAAATCACAATCTCTTTAAGAGTCATACCCTTAAGTGTCCTCCTAGGCTTCAGTTTATGACACCAGGTAAACCACACTGTGGGGACACTTCCCATAAAACAATGCAGTCCTCTTTAGCACACTCTCGTGTTGTCTGTAATAGGGTTGTTCCGGTACAGAAATTTAAAAAATATATAATTTTCGGCTAACTTTTATGCGCAGTTGAGCGTGTTCTTAAACACTGCTGATTTGTCATAGTATTCACCAGTGCTCAACAGAAATGACTGTGATTGGCCGTGAAGGTTATCAGTTTACCGCTTTTCAACGAGTGCAAACACATCGTTTTTAAGCCGCGAAGATCTGTCGAGTCATCAGCGGATCACTCTGAAGTAAAATATCGGTGAAGTGCAGCGAACTGTTGACCTTCACAGCCAATCACAGTCATTTCTGTTAAGCACTGGTAAATACTATGGCAAATCAGCTGTGTTTAAGAATGTGTTCAACAGCGGTTAAATGGATGTTTTTTTTTTTTTATTTCAGTACCAAAATTCAGTATTGTGACAAGTCTAATAAAGTGGAAGAATCAGTTTGTTGTGATTGTGATTGAAATGGCATCTAAAATGTGTGTTTGGGAAAGAAAATGTTAGCTAACTAGTGCCATTTCCCTTATCTTAGCTGAACATGAGGTCTGATATTTCATTTTATTTTACTTCTCCATTTAGAATGGACCTTCAGGTTACTTGGAAAGCGGTGAAATTATAAATTTGTTTTACTTTCTCTTCGCTGATAAGATGTACAGCAATACGACATTGCGGACACCGGATACTTCCAGTTTCTTCCACCGACAGCCTTGCTTTCGCTTTTAAAATGGTGGCCGCATGAAATCAGTCTGTTGTTTTACAAATATTAGAGATAATTGGGTGTCCATGGGGTCTTAAGTCTTAATGTCTTACATTTTTAAAAACTACATTTTTTTTTTCCTGAAATATTAGGAAAATCCTGTCGTAGGTTTTAAATATTTTTACACAGGTCTTAATTTCCCTTTGATTTACCAACGCGGTTTAATTATCTTTACTACATCCTTACAATAACATTTGTTTAAAAGTTATCCATGTATTTATGCATAAACTTAGTTTATTATAGTTTTTAAAACTTGTCTTTTTTTAAGAGAAAAGTTATGCTAATAAAAATATATGTATGTAACTAGAGTTTGTTTGTTTCGACACATTATTTAAAATATGTGGCTAAGAAATAACTGAAATTTAAGTTTAATGAGGGAAGAAAAAAATAATTCCACTGGCTATTATAATGGTCTTAAAGTCTTAAATTTCACTTGGTGAAACCTGCAGAAACCCTGGTCACAGAATACACCCACATGTTAAGTTTTATGTTGCTTTGAAGGTCCTGGTTCAAGTTTTATTTTTTAACGACAGTGTGTTGTTTTAAGCAAATATTTTTGAAAAGATTTTTAACAGTCTTTAAACAATTCAGTGTTTTGTCTGCTAAACTTTTTCATGTCCATATAGCTCATTTTAAACAAAGACCAAAAAAAACCCCACCTTGTCCACTTTATTCTTACTAGTTTTTACCATGTGGTTGATCAGTGAAGGTGAGGTTTGACAACAATAGCAGGAGTTCAAAACAAACCTCATTTGTCGCATGCAAACATGTAGAAAGACTAAAGCTGATGTTTTGTTTTTTTTTTTCAGTTCAGATGACAGCAGGAGACTAGACATACACTGTTTGAATAAACTCTTACACTGATAATAAGCTCTTATCACAACAGCCTTTAATCTTGTTTTCTTGTTGTCGTTTGTGTTAACATTGTGTTGCTACCTCAGGGCAATGGTAATCCCTTTGAAGGCTGGGTGTTTATCGAAGGTTGATACACGAAGACTTGTTCACAGATGCAAATGCTTTGGCACAAAAGGATCAGTGTCAGATTTAGTTTCCCTCCGTAAGTGTGCAATCATTTACGATTTTGACTGCTTGAGTACTTGACAGAAAAAATCGGCCTCTTAAACAAGATGGGACAAGTTTATACTGAGACATTATTATTTTTTTATTTATTCACTGGTATGGTTTGGTATTTTTTTAGTTCCTTTTGTTTTTGTTTTGATTGGTTGTTTCATTTATTGTATTTAGTTTTTTTGTTGGTTGGTTTTGTTTTAGTAGTTGTTAAGTGGTTTTGCTTAGGTTTGTTGAATTTAGTTTTTCATGCTTTTTTGGGAGAGGGCATAGTTTTTGTTTTTTGCTCAGTTTCATTTTTATTTGTTTGTTTTACTTGTTTGTTTAGTCTTATCATTGTTTTTTGTTTTGTCTGGCTTTGGTTTGTTGGTTTCTTTACTTTTATGTTTGATCGTTTTGTTTTGGTTTGTTGTTTTTGATTGGTTGCTTGGTTTTCGTGGAAGGTTGTTTGGTTGACTGCTTACTAGTTTTATTTAGATTTCTTTTGCTTGTTTTTTGTTGATTTTTATTTGATCTTTTTTGTGGTTGTTCATGTGTTCATTGTTTTTTATATATTTATTATTTTATTGTTTGTTTTCATTTTGTGTTTGTTGCTTTTATTTATTTGTACATTTTTGTTGTATGTTTGTTTGTTTATTTAGTTTTTTTCTGATTTAAGTTTGTTTTTTATTTTGGGTGGCAGGTAGTTTTTTTGTGGGTTTTATTGTGTTTCGTTTTATTTTATTTTGTGGTTGCCTTGTTTAGGTAGTTGGCTGTTTTGTTGTGCTTGACTGCTTACTAGTTTTGTTTTGATTTGGTTCGTTTTATTTTTGTGTGTATGTGTGTGCTTTGTTTTCATAATTCTATTCTTGAAGCTCATTATTGTCATTGCACATATCATTGAGTCATGAAGTATCCACAGGTCTGAAGGAACCAAGCAGATCACCACTAGCCTACTCTGTTTCTGAAGCCAGACAAAAGGGGGGAGTCAGGGGACGTGTTTTAGCTTTTGTGTTGCAAACAATGTGGCACTGGCGTCCATTTTGAGGCAATGTTAATAGGAAAGAAACAACCTGTTTTGGCCAAAGTGACTGCTTCTTTCATCGTAGGCCAAATATTGTTCTATTGAAGGAAACATATTCTACACTTTCCTAACATTTATGCAATTGTGCATAAATTTTGTGTGTGTGTGTGTGTACACCTGTCTCTCTGCTGCTCTGATACGGTCTCCTACTCTGTTACTCTGATGATCAGTAAATATATACCTGCTATAACTCACGGAAATTCACAGTTTGGAATATTCTTACAAGAAAATAATGCCAATAGCCCACACAAATCCTTTGTTCACCCCTGTAAATAATTTAGACACCCAAATGGAGCAAAAATATCCAAGTTCATGTGATTGCTCATATTTATGCGTTCAGAAAAGTCTTGTAATGTAATCTAATTAGATCTTTATAACCATGCAAAGGTCTACTTGAGTAAATTGCATATAAATATCAGTTGTCACACTATACCTCATTGTAATACATTTTAGTAAGCTATTTATATGCTTGTTGTATGATCAAAGCTATTTTATGGTGAGGGGAAAAACGTATAACAAATCACAAAGATTTTTTTTCTATAAATGTTTGATGCTAATAAATGCTGTATGAATCTATTAATTTTAATTTATTTAATTAAATGCACTCAAAATTTTGCTGCTTGTTCAAACTACCTATTTAAAATGAGCTGAAACACAATTCTTGATTTGGGACAGCTTAATTGTTTTACAATCAATCAATTTAAATTTGTTAAATTAATTTAATCAATTTGTGTTGTGACAACCATGAATGAATTGTGTGGACCCTGCATTTTTTTACAGTGCACTTAACACAAATCGATTGATTTGACTTAATAGTTTTTTACAAATATAAATGAATTGAACATAGTACTATTCTTACTTTTTAGAGGGCAGCTTAATAGTTTTGTTTCAACTAATTTTATATAAGAAGTTATATAAAAGCCTGTTTTGAGTTTGTGGTGATGTTACTAGAATTATACAAACTTATTCTGCACACAGCTATCCTAAATGCCTCCTAAACAAGCACAATGTGTCAGGTTCCCAGCAACAAACAACTGATGTGTCCCTTAGTATTTTAATTCACTCTGGCTGCTTTTTGTGATAAAATGATTCTTTAGGCATCAATTATAAGAGCACACATTCCTATATGCTATTTTTCTAGTATTAACTAACTGGTCGCACGTCAAAACACACTCTCAGTGGAAACCAGGAGGTGAACATAGCGAGGCGTTGGGCTTAGTTAAACACGCATAAATATGATTAGAGGCCCTGAAGGACAGACTGTTGATAAACCGTCACACACTCTCTCGCAGCCTAGAGAGAGAGAGAGAGAGAGAGAGAAAGACAGGGAGAGAGGAAAAGAGAAGACGTTTGGCTCCACTAGACTCCGACTGTCTTTCACACAGCCACTCAAGTGAGACCAACATATGTAAAACACGGCGCGGAAAGCGAGCAGCCCGCGTTAAGCTGTTTACATCTGATCCCTCTCCACCCACGTTGGCTTGGCTTGGCCGGCTCTCCTGGGTTTTGGCTTCCCGTGTCGTGATGAAGGCAGCGGCTTGCAAGCTTGTTTGCTCTTGCACTTAAGGAGTCGTTTTGAATATGGGACACCAATGGGTTTTTTTTTTCCTCCTGCTTTTCTGTTTGGAATCAAACCATCCCAACTTACTCAAAGACAATATTTGTCCCGTAGACTTGGATTGGATGCTTTGATGTCCAGCCACACTGGTCTGGATGTAAGAGAAAAGCACTTTTATAGCTTTTCATGGATGTGTTGGAGAGCAGCTTTATTGTAGTTTTCCTCTTCCCAGCTGTTTTTTTTTCTTCTTTCTTTCAGATTTGAGGTCCAGATCTGGGAATGTTTCTTGGTATTCACTTAACGAATGTTGCTAAACACTGAAATTAACTGAGCTGAGTTGTGTAAATAGAGATTTAACTCTATAATCCTGGATTCTCTAGTGTTAATAAGTGCTGTGGATGTTAGAATGCAGGTTTTTCCATGGTAAATGCTCAATATACTCATGCAATGCAACTCATTCAATGCAACTATAATTAATGCAAAGTATTCATTATTTACATCAATTCACTTTTAACTGCCTTATTTGTAACCTTTATGTCTTTAAGAAGTGTTATATTTTTATCTATGATAAACTATGAATACACTGCATCATTTGAAATGATAACTCGTGGATTATGGATTCATTTTAAGTATTATTTATTATTTACGCTATTTATTTAATTAATTTAAAAGATTATATTTAAGGAATTTGATTTTGGATTAAAAAGTTAACATTCTGCTATGATGAGACAACATTTTAAATCCACAACAATGATCTTATGGTAACATATGTCACACACACAGTTTCTCACTTTAATTTCATGTCTCTGTATTACTCTCTATCATAAAAGAGTAATCTATAACAATAATAATTAACAAATTTTGAGGGGTGCTGTTTAGCTTTTAACATCCTTAAATTTGTCATTCTCTATATAAACTTTTATTTTGGTAAAGGAATTATAGAAATTATTACTTTTATTTAGCATGGATCTTTTACATTTATCAAAAGTGATGATACTGTACTTTTTTGCACTATTTACTGTTTTGCATCTGCACAGCTCTGGTTTGCACTCCTTGTCATTTGCCCTTAAGTGTAATTGTGTTGTTCACAAATTAGTATTTTTACTTCTATTTTTAGATTATATAAAATGTGTAATGGTATTTATTGTAATTTTTAAAATTCTACTTTTTGTATTAATATTATATGTTAGGCACCGAGGGTCTGAGAATAACACAATTTCTATTTTCTGTATGTTTTGTACATGTGGTTGAATTGACAATAGATCTGACTTTGACTAAAGACATTTGTAATGTTACAAAATATTTTTGTTTTAGATAAAGTCTGTCGTTACGATCTTTCTTAGTCTGAAATATTCTATTCAGCTGTTTTCATCAATAATAATAATAATAATAAACAGGTTTTTGAGTTGCAAATCTGAATATTACAAAGATTTCTGAAGGATCATGCGACTGGAGTAATAATGCTTAAATTTCGCTTTGAAATCACAGTAATAAATTAAATGCTAAAAGATTTATTATTTTATATATATTTAAATAATAAAATATTTCTTAAATGTATTGTTTATGCTGTACTTTTCATGAAACAATTGAACACAATTGTTCACCAGGCCTGGTTGACTTGGATTAGTGTTGTTTTTATCTGTAAGTGACTCAGTATCACGGATTTAATATACTGATACACATGCAATTTCTTGCCTGGTTACATTCACAAGCATTACCAACATCAATACTCATGCTTTAACATCTGTAATTGTGCACTTACAAAGCTGTATATCAAAGAGTTAACCTGACCAGGCTTTCATTGTAACTGGCTTACACCCAAAAAGGCATTTACAATATGACAATCAATGATCAATAGACTTTTAAGCTGAAACTTTTCACATTATAGAAACACCTAATCTTGACATAGTATGACCCCTTTAATTTGCTGATCGATTGTCATTAGGTCACTTGCAGAACTACTTCCGTCAGCAGTTTTGTGGAATTGCGTAGTAATTAATTAAAACAAGTGGCGAAAAAATGTTTCAGCGAATGGGGTCACCCAGAAAAATGATTGTGGATAATTTACTATGCGCAAATTCTGACTGTACATTTTTAACCAGAAAATAGTGTTTGTGCTGGACGAGCTTTCAGTAAATCTGATTTTGTCTCTATTGTCACGTTTCAATCACCATATCTTTCTTTTCCAGATGCTGAAGTAAACCATCTCTCTTTTTTTTTCTCTTTTTTTTGTTCCCTAGTGCTCCAATTCACTTTACATTGCATTGTTAAAGTAATCCAAAAGAGTGGTGATTAATATTTTTAAATTAGTGTTGAATACATGACATGCTTCATATGGAGGTTGTTACTCCTTCTCATGTTTTCTGTTTCTGTTATTCATCACAGCTTCCTTGTCAAATGGACAGCTTAATGGGTCTAAGGGAGGACATAAAGAGGACGGATCTCGCTCTCAGAGGAAAGATGGAGGAAGCGAGTATTCTGTGGACGGTCCGGCCAAAAAGAGGTTAGTGACGTGCTCTTGTTTGCTCCGAGGTCAATGTTAAAGAGTTGTTTGGGTCCCCGGTGGGAAACTTGAGCTGAGATGTTACTTTTTGAGTTTATTTGAAGAGAGATGACTTTCTCTGAAGCACTACTTTGCTGAAGATGTCACACATTCAGTTTTTTTCCTCTTCTTCATTTGTTTCTATTTTTGGCTATGTTTAGCAGAAAATGACAGTCAGAAACGGCTTCATTAAAAGGAGTCGAAGGACCTTATAACAAGTGATAATTCTTTGAAATGAATTGCTGTCATGGTTATTTTTAATTAGTCACTTTAAGACATGCTTAAACATTTTTAATGATAAATTAAAAAGCTGTAGAGTTAAAATATGTCTAAGTACAGTCAGTAATTAACTATTCAGCGTGTAATTTCTCAGTATGTTGTAATCTGTGATTTGGTAATGCTCTAGAGAGAGAGAGAGAGAGAGAGAGAGGATGCAAGCAAGTTGGAGGAAAAAAAATAATAGGCAAGCTTTTTTCAAACTGTGCTTTTGAGGCTGACGCTGCCTGGAAAATAGTGAGAAAAACATAAAAATCATAAGCTGCTAATTTTGTCGGCCATGCTGAGCTTATAATGCACTTTCAGCGCTCTCTGTAGATTTATATTTTTTTCATCAAATGACCTGGTTGGGTTTGGATTCCAGCAAAGCAGCTTGTTTTGTCGTTTGAACGATATTTATTGGAAGTCAAGGACTCAAAGGAAAAGGGCAAAATGCAATTTCTGTCATTTATTAGATCATCATTTCAAATCGGATGACTTTAGTGGAACATAAAATGAGAAATTGAGAACAATGTACTGGTTATTCTTTACACTGTGTTTCCAATGAATCAGGATGAACGCTTTGACAGAAATGTAGACCGTATTGAGCAATAAAAAAAATCTTATTAATAAATGTGTATACAGCTTTCATATAGTTTCTTTCTTTCGTTCTTTCTTTCTTTCTTTCTTTCTTTCTTTCTTTCTTTCTTT
>CAIGQZ010004625.1:17236681-17253625 GCA_903798205.1 Danio tinwini | reverse complement strand
ATTCATTCATTCATTCATTCATTCATTCATTCATTCATTCATTCATTCATTCATTCATTCATTCATTCATTCATTCATTCATTCATTTATTTTTAAATCATATAGTTGAGGACAAAGGGAGATAGGTCTTTCTCAGTATGCTCCATAACATTACCTAAAGAAATCAGTCATTTTTTTGATTGATCTTTTCAAATATTTCTATTATTTTAACGCATTGGATAAAATATGGTTCTTTTCTTAATTATTTGTGTATTTGAGCTGTCTGTGAAGCACTTTGTTCAACATTCATGTTGTTTTAATGTATTAAAAAATTTAGTTTGGCTTAATATCTAGTGAATGTTCTAAATGTTCAATAGCTAAGTTTTTATTCACATATTTACATGTACATTTTGGATATGCACATAAAAAACGGTTACTGGAAACGCCAAGATCTGCATAAATTTTTAAAAAGCGCATAAAAGACATGCGCGCATAACTGAGTAGGATAAATGTTTTGTTCGATAAGAAAAGATGCGCATAAACTACGATGGAAATACTTTTACCGAACAAATTTCAGTATGCGCATTAAAAAGGTCATGTGGTTTTGTTATAAGAGATCATGTGATGATGAAAATGTGTGTGACTGGATAAACTAGCAGGCTGAGCACATTGTAAAACATCTAAAATGTTATTTGGGTCATTCTAAAACATCTTAACCATTTCAGTATTAGTGTTATTATATTATTAACTACCTCCAGAACTGTCAAAAGCATCTGTGTCCCCCGAGTCTTAAGCTTTTAAATGCTACCACACATTCAATGTGCGTCGGCATACTGTCTTCTGAGGCACAAGTCATTTATTAAATAAAGAAAAGATTGACACAGCTTCTTCTACTGCAGCAAACTACATTTTTACTGTTGACATTTAGTGCCAGTTAATCAGGAAGTGACGATTTTGTTTTCTTTGACTGATTGGATGGAAACGCTGCTTTATTTGCACGTCTTTTTCTGATACTCCTGTTTTGCTCAAAAATTTCATTTGCATCTTTGGATGGAAACATAGCTACTGTTGAATGAACTAATTAAACACAAATCCAATCATTGGTATACATATTATAGTTAAGCACTGTTGACCATTTTTTTGTATGTATGTATTTTCCATATACTGTAAGTATTGTAAAAATCATAATAAAAACAAAATTATACAGTATAAGTAATTTGTAAGAAAGAAATTGAATGAACATAAAAAAAACTGTGAGACTAATAAATAATAATTAGTTTAAGCTGAAGTTTATATGCATTTACCAGCTGAAGCAAACTTTGGGAGTAATTCATTAATTTCTGTCATTAAATAATCATTTAAAATCAGTATTGTGTAAGAGTGTGTGTCCTCCATTTCATAGAAAAATAAGTGATACACCAGGATAATGCAGAATTTCAAAAAATCTACACAGTGGTCTAGCAACATATCACAGGTCACAAGCTCAGTCTTTATTGAGCATATGATGCATAATGACAACAAAGAATGTTTTTGAAGCAAATTTATTATTTATTTTTTTGGTCTGACTGGTTTTATCCAGTTTCCACTATTCATGTTGAACAGGTTTTTCAGTTCACCGTTATGTTCATATGGCGCCAGGCTGTTACAATGAACCTAGAAGGACTAGTCTACCTAGTTTAAGTAAGACATGATATTGTGCTTTTAAAAAGATAAAAGCTTTGTTTAAGAAACTCAAAAGCATGAACAGGATATCCGTTTGCTTTGTCCATGGGTTACATTTGAATTGACCAGAACATTGACATTTTTTCACAAATGTTCCTGTGATATTGGTTGTAGCTTGGAACTCAGACAGTAATTTTGATTGTGTGTGTATAATTAATTTAGCTTGAATTAGCTGCCATAATTTGAATTATAAATGAGTTATTTCACTGCCAGATCCATTCTACATGTTATCAGACCAAATTTGTCTCGCTTATGTTTGAGGATGTTGCTGTAATTCATAAAAGACAATAGACTTATGAAAAAAAAAAAACAAAAAAAAAACAGTCATGTGCATCACATGTGGGATATTTTGGTACTGCTAGTTTGAATTATACAGTGGAAAGTTCACTTTTGTCTTTTCAACAAGTGCTTCAGGAACCAAGCTTTGTGTACAGTAAAGTTTCCAGTCACTTGTTAGACCTTCTTGATGTAATCATGCATTCCATTACTACAAGCATAGTAATGGATGATTGATCAGGAATGGTTTCTTGCATCACAAAATAAAATTGTCAAATTGACATTGTAGAAGACGAAAATATTGGTGTTTGAACCTGGCTAAGTGACACTTCAGAAATAATATTATTATACTAATTCTCATTACAGATTAAAATGATTTCTAAAACTCATTTGCTCGCTCGTTTGTTTATTTGTTCGTTCGTTCGTTCATTCGTTGGCTCGTTTGTTCGTTCGCTTGTTCAACATTTCAAACATTCTCACAGAGCTCTCTCTATTTTTTTATTGACTTTCGGGGAAAGTAATTTGCTAATATTTTTAGCTTTAAGTTTTATCTCTAGATACTTGTCTCTGTCTCTCCTGTAGGAAATACTGCTTTTCAGTGCCATCCTGCAGACCAGCTAAATATATCAGTACTGTAAATAAGATACTGAGTAAGATACAGTAAGATACTGAGTATTTTAAGACAGAAGTTAACAATAAATGCAGAAAACTGTTGTGAGTGATCCAGAAACCCACATTTAGCCATTCATTCATTCTTTTTCTTTTGGCTTAGTCCCTTAGTCCACCACTTCTCCAGCATATGTTTTACGCTACTGCTACCTTTCCAGCTGCAACCCAGTACTGGGAAACATCCATACACACTCATTCACACACATACACTGCAACCAATTTTGTGTATTCAGCTCACCTATACTACGTGTCTTTGGACTGTGGGGGGGAAACCAGAGCACCTGAAAGTAACCCACACAAACACGGTTAGAACATGCAAACTCTATACAAAAATGCCAACTGACCCAGCAGGGACTCGAACCAGCGACCTTCTTGCTGTGAGGCAACAGCACTAACCTCTGAGCCATTGTGTCGCGCACCAGTATTAAACACATTTTAATTTCAGTATTTCAGAATTTTCTGATACCAAACATACATTGTTACTGCAGTATTAGTCTTCCCTTTCCCACAACACCTACAGCAGACTTTCCTAATAATGAAAATCCTAGAGGTGATTCAGCAGAAATCTCTCCATCTCGTTTTATGCTTGAAAAGCTCCTAATGACATTGTGCTATCAGTCTCTTCATGTTTTATGTTAAAGTGCTGTGGCTGAAGATGCCCAGCGTCAGTGTGCATCAGTGTGACACCACACATGAGCAGCAGACGGATGTGTTAAAACAGAGGGAGGGTGGCGTGGGCCCTCAGCGTCTGGCTCCGTGCCAGTCTAGACCACCTGTCTGAGCGCAGCACGTCTGCTCTATTGTTAAAACCACACTGGCTGGGTTAAGTTGCAGCCCTGTATAAAGAGTGACAGACATCTTAAGTGGGGACTTGGGATTTAGACAGGGATTTTATAAGAGTGCTGGTATCTCTGACTGCTTTTTTTTTTCTTCTTCTTCATCTCTTTCTCTCTCTCTCTCTCTCTCTCTCTCTCTCTCTCTCTCTCTCTCTCTCTCTCTCTCTCTCTCTCTCGCTCTGCTCAGCTCACGTTTTGCATTACATAATAAATAGCTTTCAGTTGGACTGAACTGATCACTTTCATCATCATTTTTTTCATACACCTGTCCATTTTTGAGATTTCAGGTCTTTTGGCTTTACAAAAGTCTTTTTTTTCACTCTAATGTAAATAAAATTATTCTCTTAAGTGTTTTCTTTTGTCACATTTAGCAATTTGTACATGTAGATTTCAATTGCAATACACATTTCTAAAGGCCATTTCTTAAAATAGTTTTTTTTCTTTTCCACTGAGTCATCCATCTCCACTTAAGCAGCGCTTGCAAACAGAAAATTCTGCCATTTACTCATCCTTCACTTTTTGAAATGTCTTTCTCCTGTTGATCACAAAAGAAGATATTTTGAAGAAAGCTTAAAGGTGCAGTATGTAAGTTCGACACCCAATGGTTGAACTAGGTATTGCACTCCTGGATCATAATAACCCCACACAGGGATGCCAGATTGAGTACAGAAGCGAGTGATTTAAACTGTGTTCTAAATAAAAGCAACGACACGTAATAGAGGGAATGTTTTCCATATTAAAAGGAGTTTTGGTTCTAACCAACACCTCAAATTGATATATTAGAAACGGCTTCTATATCTCATAACTGAACAAAAGAAAACTATGACAGTGATCACCTCAGGTTAACCTCTTGTGCTTCAGTGCTAAATGCTAACAATGCGAGTTTGAATGCCATTTTACATGACATTTATTGCCATTTACTGAAAGCAGATAAGTTCACCTCAGATCTTGAAAATACAACAAACCGTTTAAAATTGAACTTTAGAACTAAACACATATGAGTGATTCAGCATCTATGTTTAATGATGTTAAAGAGGGTTAACATGTATTAAATAGTTTCTAAACCTTACTGTTTCGTGAGTGAGTGCATATTCTGTGCTTCTAAATGGCTGTATTAAAATTTCTGTCATTTTTGGTCTGGTGCAAACAGCCAAACTGCTCATCACTGCCCATCTCATCATAGCGTGTTGTTAGGACACGCTGTTACAATGTAACCTGCTCACGTTTGTAATATTTATGTCATTTGCTATTTAATAACCTCATGTGGAACTGAATCTGTCTCATTTTGACATCTGATGCTGTCCACTGACAGTGTCGCATTTCGGTCACGGATGCATGCTTTCAGAGTCTTTTTAAATGAATGAATGAATGAAATACGCGGTTTTCCAACAAGGGAACCCAGGGTGCTGAAATATAATTGGCTAAACTGGCATTGTGCAGGTTAAATTCACCTAAACAAAGACAGCCTTCTGGCACAGAAAAACCATTTTCAAAGCAGAATATCTGACTTTAGCATTGTTTTTCAGTAAACAAGAATGTTCACTTGGGATGTTTCTTAAATATCTGCACACATATTATGGCATTTTTATGCTTTAGAAGAGTCAAAAACGTACATACAGCACCTTTAAAACCTGTAACCATGTACTTCAATATGTGTTTTTTCTCACAATGGTAAGAGGTTTTTAGTTTTCTTCCAAATAACTTTTTGTGTGTTCAACAGAATAAAAGGGATTTCATAAAGATATGAGACCACATAAGTATTGAGTAAACTTAAATTTTTGGTCTATCTACTGAAATATGAATTGTAAAAATTTTATCACAGGACAAAATACAGTTAATATCTTAAACAATGTCAAAAAGCAACAGCCAATTTTTTTACAATTATATAAATAATAAAAATAAATTAAATAAAAGTGTTTGCTTTTTTTGTTATATTTTCATTCATTCATTCATTCATTCATTCATTCATTCATTCATTTTCTTTTCGGCTCAGTCCCTTTATTATTCTGGGGTTGCCACAGCAGAATGAACCACCAACTTATCCAGCATATGTTTTTATGCAGTGGATGTCTTTCCAGCTGCAACCTATCATTGGGAAACATCCATACACACTCATTCACACATACACTACAGAGGAAACCCACGCGAATGCAGGGAAAACATGCAAACTCCACACAGAAACACCAACTGACCCAGCCGAGGCTCGAACCAGTGACCTTCTTGCTGTGAGGAGATTGTGCTACCCACTGCGCCACCTTTATTTTATTTATTTTATTCATGCTTGTGACCTGTGTAAAGTGTGTTTATGTGAAGTTAGCAAAGCCTTCAGTTGCTTTAAGTGTCTTTCTGTTAGCCTGGCATACTTCGATCGAAGATAATGTAAAATGATTGTGGTGCTGAGAGAAAAGCATATATCAGGCTTTTAGTGGTTTGATGCTTAACGGTGATGCAGTGCACTTAAGCAAAAACATGATGGCTTAAACATATCTACCTTAATAATTGAATCGCTCGTGTGTTTAGCTGCTAAGGGCTTTGTGTTGCACAAAATGAAAAATATACTTTTTTCTTTTAAAGTGCATGCTAATTCTATATCTGTATTTTATGTGATGAACGGTGACATTTGAGTGGTCAGGTTTGTGTGTTTTTCTTTGTGACCTCTGTGACCTCACATCTTTGGACTTTGAATAATGAGCTGATATATGGAGGCAGAGAAGCAGGGTTCAACATTAAAGGTCAATCCAATACTAAAGCATCTTTGAGGCTTCTGACCAGGTAACTTGACTCAGGTAGGCAGGAAAGCAATATAGGAAATTAGTTAGAGTGTATTTGCAGGTCCAAATGTCATGTTCTGGGAAAACATCGGAATCAAATCCATTTATTTTCCAGGTCAGGGTCAGAGAAGATATTTCTGTTGTCTTTTGTACTAACGCAGGCTGTGTCAGCTTTCTGTATTCTGTCAGAGGAAGAACAGAAGTAATATTTGAGTTTATTCTTTATTACACTATGTTTTTTCTAAACAAGGAAATATTTTTATTTGGCAAGGATGCATTAAACAAAACAGAAATAAAAGTAAAAGCATTTATAATAAATATATTTATAACGATTTTTAAAATGTCATTTTAATTATGTTCTTTTAATCTTTTTGTTCAGTGAAGGTGTTTTTTAAAGTTGTTGTTTCAAATTGCAAGTAGCACAGCCGTTAAAAAAAATTTATATAAATAATATTTTATTATAAAACATGTTTGAGCAGCAAATCAGCATTTAAAGCGTTACGAAACACCAAAACGCATTTTTTGAGATGTTGACAGTCATATACATGTCCCACATTGCTAAAAACACTATTAGGACACATGTAAAAAAAAAAAAAAAAGTAAAAATTGCTTGTATTTGTGCTGTAAATTCGCAACATCACGGCGATGGGATCATTGTGGAAATTCTAGCGTGGAGATTGACTGTCTGTAGTGGCCGGTACAAAGTGATGCCATTGAATATTCATGACAAAGACTTGGTTCGAACCAAACAGTGCACTCTATTGTGAACGAGATGCAACTTCATTAATATGTATGATATAGCTTTGAAGACTCCTTTTACCTGTTACAGTGTTCAGAGAGACGCCACGTTGTGTTGCCAACCGTAATTCAAACAAGTAAAAATAGAATTGTTCGGGACATGGGTTATAAATGTGCAGCAACAAAGGTTTTGTTTCCATTTCCCCGCGATGAGAGCACAGCTTGCCTGGGGAACCACATGTGTGGATTACAGTGGTCTGCTAACATGCCACAAAAATATGTTTGTAAGTAACTTTTTTTTTTTTACCAGAGAGCTTTTCAAATCTAGAAATGGTGCAATCCGGATTTGCTACTCGTCTTCTTTTAAAAAAGATGCGGTTCCAATTAGTGTTGATTGTCCTGTCTCTATAGATTTGGTAAGTGTGTGGTTAGTGTTCTTTGTTTATGTTTATTCAGATGGCAAACTTAGTATATCCAGCAGTACTCTTTCAGTTTTTAAAGACATACCCAAGTCAAAATAATTTAGGTACCAAGTTTACAGTAATATCACTACAATATTATGGACTGAAAATCCTCCACTTTCACACAGCTCTCTGATCTGCTGCAAATGCTGCTCTCCAAATCACTGTCTATCTCCTCTGCGTTTGTGTTTGTTGCCGGTGTGGAAATCAGCTGTAGTGCACGTAATGATACTCCCCTTTTCATGCAAACCCTTACCTCTTTCGCCATTCGACACTCCCACCTAAACAAAGCTGGAATCACCCATCATGGCCCTTTAAAATCAAAGGTATTGTTCATCTTAAACAATATTTATTCATCATTTACTCAAATGCGTCCAGACCTTGTTCTCTTGAATGCAATAAAACATTTTTTATGTTTGCTATTTAATGGTTATGTATATGGATAGTAAAATACTACCAAAATCAATGGCTTATTAATAAATCAAAAGACCTAATAATTGTATTGAACATCAATTAAACTAACAAAATAGTTGTAAAAATACATTTATTATCTTCCAAAGCAGCAATGCATTTAATGTAAAGACTGATATAAAGGCTGCTGAAAATTATTTATCGGCATCACATGGAAAATTATTCAATGTTTATTCTGTTTTGTGAATCATGTCTTACAGCTGGATCATTTAATGGAACAGGTTAATATATTAATTGTTTTTGTCAGTGCATTTTTATTAAAAATATCATAACACATTACATTAAATAAGTATCAGTGTTGTTTGCTATTGCTTGATATTTTGCAACTCAACTAAATCATTACCTTGCACATTTTTATCTAATCAAATAAACAATATTCATTCTTTTTTTTCGGCTTATTCCCTTTATTAATCTGGGGTCGCCACAGCAGAATGAACCGCCAACTTATCCAGCACATGTTTTACACAGCGGATGCCCTTCCAGCCACAACTCATCTCTGGGAAACATCCATGCACACTCATTCACACTCATACACTACGGACAATTAAGCCTACCCAATTCACCTGTACTGCATGTCTTTGGACTGTGGGGGGAAACCGGAGCACCCGGAGGAAACCACACGAACGCAGGGAGAACATGCAAACTCCACACAGAAACACCAACTGACCCAGCCGAGGCTCGAACCAGCGACCTTCTTTCTGTGAGGCGACAGCACTACCTACTGCGCCACTGCATCGCCTATAAACAATATTTTGACACATTATTTTACAACTCTGTTTCCCACCTGAGTTTTCTAATTAGACAAAAAAATACTTCATTATTATTTACCCTATTTATTTTATTGACCACCCCAACCTGCTCTCTATGGTTCTGCTTTGTCATCATTTTGTAGCGATTATCATTTCAGCACAGTTTATTGGAGCTGAATGACCCAGAATCGGGGATCCCTGTGCGCTGTCCTGGCCGCCGTGGGCTGCTCGGCACATGTGCCTCTGGCTCCTCACAGCGCTCTCAATGCCAGCTGCTTCACACTGGCAGAGGCTGCTGGGAGACTTTATCAGGACCATGTGGCCCATCTGGAACTGTTTAGTTGTAACGGAGCGCAAGAAAAAGAGAGAGAGAGAGTGAGCGCTAGCATGTGTACTAGAAACAGCAAGCCAGCAAAAGAATGAAAGATGTTTGACTTTACAGAAAAATGGGCCCATACCTATTTGTCTTGCAATACTTCACCTTTCTCTGTCTGGGAACATAGTTGTATGAATAGTTAAGTTATGGCTGTTATTTTACCATTAAATGTTTATTTGATGTAATAAATTATCAAGAAAATAATGTGATTTCAAAAAATGACCACTATTAATCATAGCCCTATTATGAGGATTTGCGTGCCATTAAAAGGAACTTCAAAAAGGAAGAAAAAATTCAGTTAATTTACTCTGTTAGTCCATGTAGTTGACACTTGTCTGCAGTAAAATGTTAAGATGCAAGTAAATTGCTTTTGTATATTTGGAAGTCAAAATAATTTAGGTTAAACCAAATTAATGTCTGTCTCTCCTGACAATACGCTTGGGTTTCAGAATTAGATCTATTTATGGGAATAATTTGAATAGTAGTTAAACATGAGTCAACTGATTATATTATGTTGGTCAGCAGTGTTTGTATAGTCTCAGTCTTATCCCATCAGATAATAAAGCAAAGTAAGTGAAATTCAGCGCTCCGTCCACAAGTTCGCTCATGTATTTATGCTTTGTATGCTGTTGAATTTTTTTTGATTGACAGGTGTTTGTGTATGTCTATCCAAGCACTTATAGTGAAGCCAATAGCATAGACGGAAGACTGATTTAGCTATGATGAGATGTGTATTGAACAGATCTGAATGAGTAGATTTAGTGTAAACAATGTTAGAGCTCACAGTCAATCTGCAGGATTTGTTTGGCTTTTAAAATACAAATCAGATAAACTGCATTTTACTCAAACACCTACTGTATGCTGAAGACCATGAGTGTCTCTTCTGGATTTATGTCATATTGTCATTGGCCATATATAAAAAGATTATAGGATTTGTCAGTTAAGTAAGGGTGCTTTTATCTGTGGTTCAGTTTATTTGGTCTGGACCAAGGGCAACAAATGATACATTGTGCCATTTTTTTGCCGTTTTGGGGTCTGTTTTTACACCACACTGATTGCTTTGGTCCGAACCGGTTGAAAAGAACCAAAATGTAGTCATGTGACAATCCACATCACTTATTGGCCAGATGTTATTGAACATATTTCCTAAACTGCTTTTCAATTGGTTAGAATTAATGTGTGGGAAAATGCCAATGGAACTCTCGCAAGTAAAAAAAAACGGCAGACACAAAATGTCGCTTTTGACTATGAAGGGATGACTGCACTGGCTGAATGTATCCCTGGTCATAATATACTATATAGTTTGTATACATTACTTTAGACAAACTATACATTTGGAGAATTAAACGTGACTGCGGCTGGAAAACAATGTTTTAATGCATTGCAAACGGTTAGGGTGCATAGCAAGTCAACTCAGGAGGCGTGAATTAATTTAGTTAAACTCCAGGTAATGCCCCCCCCCCCCCCTCTCTCTTTCTCAGTGTGTTTAAAATTGTTGATAAAGTGCTGTCAACAAATATTTTTCCTCCTCATCCCATAATGCACAGTGCATCGGACTACGGTAGCTAAATTTTTCCAAAAAGTCGAGGTACTTTTTTGTGGTTGGGTCTTTTCTAGTTCGGATCATGTTCACATCACAAACGAACCGCTCCAGGGATTGTTTGAAAAGGCTCAACAAAAGCAGACCAAAAAAGTATCCCGAGACCTCCTTGAAGTGGTGGTCTCGGTACGCTTTTTTGGTCTGCTTTTGTTGAGCCTTACCATTACCAAAACGTGACACATACACGCAGCTAATTACTGATTTGTCCAAGAGAATCATCAATACAAGTGTTATTGGATTTGTGATACTACAAACCCACCACATTTAAATAGCCGGCAGGACCCACTGCTGTATTGTTTGTTCACATTATTAAACCCTTTTTAAATCACCACAAATAACAGACACCTAAAATGGCAGCATTGTGGTCAGTAGAAGAGGTTCTGACATTCCTCTCTTTGTTATCCAAGGAGTGGATCCAGCGAGATTAAAGACAGTGCAACTATCCCATCCACTTTAAGCAATAGTAAACTGGAGTAGAAATGCAAATCGAGCCAAGCAAACCAAGCTGAAGTGAATCGAACCGTGCTGTAACATACCCTGTGCAATGGTATAAAATGCTATATATACCCGTTCAGACAGGTTTAAGTTGTATTCATACCAACGCTTCAAAAAGATGCCTTTATTTACTATGTATTCCTTTTTTCCATATATCACCTTGTTGGATTCATAAGGGTAGGATACCGATCCTGCTATCTCAACGTTGCCTCCATGTTAATACATGCACATGACGGAAAACAGGCCAAATGAATCAGTGTTGCACACAAAGGGTTTATATACACCCATCCTCCCCTTGCTCTCTTCCTAAAACTCAAACATCTCTGCCCCTGGGGTCTGTCAGTGCCTGCCCTCACTTCATGGCTCCATCCATCTCTCTCTTGCAATCATTCATCTCTTTCTCCCTCCCTGTGAGCTTCTCCCCTGCTCCACTCATCTGATCCAGAGAGAGCCAGAGCCTACTGCTGAGATTAGGAGTGACTCCAGCCGCTATGGAATGCTTTGATGCTCTGGGATTGGGGGTGCGGGGGGAGGTGCTGACACCGGAGGGGTCGTCCCTTTTACCTCTGGCGCCACCAATGTGCTTTTGTTTGTGGAAGCCCTCCAACTCTTCCTCCGGTTTGACACAATTTGGTACTCTTTTAGAGGAACGTCAGCCTACAAAAGTGACCCCACAAACTAAAGTCAAGCATTCAGCAGAGTTCCAGAGGGCTTGCAATACCTGTCTTGCTTTATCTTCATGTTGCATGCTCATAACTGTTGAGGGAGATCATGTTACCAGAGATCAAACCAGCAGGGATCTGGGGTCTTGTCCACTTAGAATGAGGCTTGTGTTTAATAGGTTCTTTACTGTGTATACAGGTGGAACAGCTTCAATTGTTTAGTGTTGAAGATTGTGATTAGAGGCAGATACGTTGAAAGTCAAGGTTTGTGGTGTGAGTGCAAAGGGTGCCTAAGCCCAAAACTTTGAGCGTTAAAAGTTGTGAATCTGTTCGGCAAAATATTTGACTGCATGTCACTGCATCCCAAATTACTAAAACGATATAACAAAAGCCACTGTGCGGAGCCTGTTAAACCGAACAGCTGCATCATTGATGACGTAAATGTGCTCAGATTCAGAAGGCAAAATGCAGTGTGAGTGCAGGCTGTCGAGGGAGAGGTTTAAACCACACTTATACACTGTTCAAGGCAACGGCACCTAATGTGAATATGCCCTTAAATGTTGCTAAAGTATTTTGTCACCCCCCTCCCCTTGCTAACAGCCAACAAGTCCCAAGGATCCAGTTACTGTTCCTTTTTGCTTTCTTGTGGCTCGTTTCCACTGAGTGGTACAGTACGGTACGGTTCGGGTTGGTACGGGTCACCTTTATCAAGCTTGCGTTTCCATTACAAAGGGTACCCTTTTGGTGGGTGTGGTGTACTACAGAGAGTTTCAGTCGACGTCATTCTCGCTCGAATAAATGTCTACAGTAAAGATGTACAGTTCGTTCACATTATATGAGAAGCTCTTCTAACAAAACAGATGCTTTAAACATATTAATACTTGTTTATAAATGTTTATTACTAACATTTCTATGAAAATGATTCGATTATAACTGAAGATCAATGACAGTGTTACAGCCTACTGTTACGTCTGCAATTATATAAAATAAATAAATAAATGCAACATATATGAACACATACAGACCCTTACAGTCTCCGATATGTTACCAATTACAGATAAACGACACAGCATACATTAAGTCCTTATTTGAGTCCAAAAACAACACGCAACGTATACAGTAGCCCACAGTCAGAGCTAACCTCTCATCTGTGTCTGTAATCTTTACCAGCTCATGTAGCCTCTGTTAGAGAGTAATTTCATCATTCCGAGTTCATAATAGTCCAAAAGGCGATGATAAACATGGCAGTTTGTTCATGATTCAGGTTGCTGAAACTATTTGCTCCTGTCGGGAATCCTTGTAATCCTGTCGGGCTTCTCCTTTTTCTGTGCTTCACTCTCGCGTTTGTCCTTTTCTTTCTGAATGGATCAGATGTCGAAGACGCTTCATTAATCACACACGCACGTTATTATTATCAGCTCAAGAAGTTCGTTACATCAAATCTAGACGCGAACGCGGGCTCCCTGGAGCAAGCGAAAAACCGCTCGCACTTTTTGACGGCCTCATAAAACAACAACAGGACACGGCAGATTCTTGGCTTTGTGGTTGTTCATCAAGACAACGACAAGGTTTGTTTTGAGCCCGGGTCATCCATGTATCGTTATTATATGCATATAGTTGTCTCGGCTGTGCATTTAAAAACTTGGCGGCTCCATTGTTTTGATTCTGGCTAGCTCCACGAGATCGTGACGTATCTCTGTAAACCAATCAGCATTCAGCTGCGCGTGTAGCTCCACCTTTGGGTACCCTTTCTCGTCTTTGGTACCCTTTCGAAAGGGTGCCGAAAAAGTGGTACGGTACGGATCGGTTCGGTATGCTTTTGACAGTGGAAACGGCCATAAAAGCGTACCGACTCGTACCGTACCACTCAGTGGAAACGGGCCTTTATAGGGCTAACCCAACTACTTGCTATTGCTGCTGTCCAGAAAGCTAATCAATGACATAGAAGACTTCACATATAACACCAGAGCAAGACGTTCTTTGAAGGGTGAGGCATAGGGATTAGAGGTGGATGAATCGGGACATCCTGCAATAATCCCTCTTTTTGCGCCTCCAAGCAGGTGCTTGCTCTTTGCTTCATTCTCCTTTTGGTTGTTTCCCTTGACTGCCCCTTCTCCACCTTAACCACTCCACTTCTGTCTGGTTCTCTCCACAACTTGGCCAGTTGGGCTGATCTCTATGAGGCCTAGTTTACTCTAAGCTCATTGTTGCTCCTCTATACATGGCACATCTTTTCGCACAGGCAAAAGAGAGAGAGAATTTGAATGCAGAAGCAATAAAATTATAGGAAGAAATTGTATCTTTGTCTTTTGAATGCAAATATATTAAAAACTTGAGGCAGATTGTCATGCAGGTTTGTCTGAACAAACATGTAAAGCAATTTGGAAGTTTAGACATTGAAAACTGAAGACTGTTACTGAAACTAGGTGAAGATTTGAAGGTGTATATACATTGGAACTGGAGGTTGAAGCTTTAATTAGTATATTAATAGTGCAAGTCAAATTTGATTGTGGATATGTTGACTGTTTTTTGAGACAATATTTTAAGACCTAAAAATGAAGCCAAACAGTTGAAGGTACCAAATTGAAACTTCAGTAGAGTAATTTAGAGGTGGATTACCTTAGAATTTATAGACAGATTTACAATGTATATATCTTAAATTGAAGATTTATTAGAGCCAGGAACCTTAAAAACTATTGATGCAGTAAAATGCATTACAACTGAAGGGAAATGTATGGTAGATATTTTTAATACTGAGGCAGAATTTGTTGCCAGGTACATTGGAACTTGTCTCTTTGGAGGTAGATACACTCTGGGATGTCTTCTAATAATCTCTGTTCATACCAATCTGCTCCCTGAGAGAGATTTACATAAATGAATCCTGTACCCTTTAAACTTGACCTCAGTCGCTACTCTTCATCATGAGTTTTTGGCCTCCACGAGCTCAATGGTAATAGGATCAGAGCCCTAGTTCCTGGAGTGACCTTAGCCCGTTGTGGTTTTTATCAGCTGTAAATTATGCATGAGCCTCTTGTTAAAAGACTGGCATTGTAAGAGAACCCATATCTGTCCCATTAAGGATTGCACAGGCTGGGAAGCTCCATGGGGCTATTGTGTTGCAGTGTCTCTTGCCCATTGAGGAAGGATACGAATAGCGGAACCGGAATGCCCAGAGCAGTCAATCTGATGGCCCCTCTTTACCCATCCTGTCTGGAGGATGTGGTTGGACCCCATCTCCACCCTCCATCAGTCATGTTGCAATTTACAGACTCCCTCTCTCAGAGCATTCAATATATATCATACTTTCCTGCTTGAAGGGAGAGTTTTGAAGTTAAGACAAAGTTCATTTAGAGCCTAGCTTTATTTGGAAGGAGCTGTTAATTTGTTCAGACACGCTATAATTGGGGACAGCCACAACCTCTGCAAATAGTCATGGGAAAATATGCAGAGCTTCAAAACACTGGAACTCTCCAAAACTTGTTTATGTGCTGTGTATCCAGTCAAATGAGGTAGCTAAGGTAACCTCTGACACGTCATGATCTTTCAAACCCTCAATCAGCAATGGGCTTTGTTTCTTCCAATTTGATGATATAACTGTTTTTATCAAAGGTTTACAGTATTCCATTTTAGATAACATTCTAGGAAAGTTGCTGTTCCATGGTGTTTTCCCAGGACTTTTCCCATTTCTGTTTGACAACTGTGTTGTATGTCTCCCTCATCTGTTTGAGCTTAAATCATACGAGTCTGTATTTAGACTGTACAGATGTGGTGACAGACATGCATTAAGTTGTAAGAGTGCTCTCTGTGTAGTGTGTAGGGATTACGCTACAGAACATCTAGACAGCTATCCCAGCATGCATTTCCATCTCTGTCACCGGATACTTGCATGCCAAACAGTTGGCCATTATACCCTGTAATGAGGAACAGATAGGATAAATTGTCCAATAAAAGCAGACCATCTTTGAGATTCAGAGCAGTCTAGACTGACTCGATGAACCGTAACGACATCCTTCGTTGTTTTAATGGATCTTTTTTCCCTGCACAGCTGCATCAGAGCTACTCTAGAGCTAAGCTATTACTTCTAAAGTAGAAGTTCTTAACTCCTAAAAATATTTAGGCTTTTTATGAAAACCTTGGTGAGAATAACAGAAGTTTTCTTTATTTCTCTTGTGAATTATGACTCCTCCCCTCCTCCCCATCTAAATGAGGTTAAACCTCTTGCTTGAAACACTTTAGCAATCAATAAGTAATGGGGCAGTTGGCCAGCTTTAAGTGCTCCATTGAATATCTAGCAGCAACATTAAAGGCTAGGGGTTTTTTATGATTGTGTTTTTTGGCTGAAATCTCACTCAGCTGTCATCTAGAGTTCTCCAGCAATCTCCAGTGTTACGATGAACTTTTTGCCTGTGTTATGTCATTAATTAATGTCAATGTTTGGGTGTGGAGCTATTTCAATGGATGATGCTGGTTTATAGGTTAACTGTAATTTCTTGTTTATAGCCAGGTCTGGTCAGATATTTCACTCTCTTTGTTTGTTTTTTCCATGTTTACTGGACTCCAATACATTTATTTGCCAGATCTTCATTGTTTGCTTTAATAGTTGAGTCATTTTAGTCCAGGAGCATTATTGGTGGGGCACTTTCCTGATGAGTTTATCTCCACCTTCTCTTAGCGGGTTCAGATCTGTTTAATTAGGACCAGTGATGGGAATAACAGTGCTATAAGTAAACGGCATTACTAACGGCAATATTTTTTTCAGTAACAAGTAATCAAATGAATTATTGTTTCCCGCATTACAACACGTTACCGTTACTGACACAATAAAATACACGCTACTATAATTGTGATTACACACTACTATAATTGTGGGGGGAGGGGACATATAACCAACCAGTGATGATGATTGGTGTGTCTGTAAATGTGGTGTAACTGACTATAGACCATTTTGAGGGATGTAAACAAAAACAATGGTCCCACTGTATTTCCTGTTTTACATTTTTAAATTCTACAGCTTCCAAGAATCCAAAAAGAGCCACATATTGCTAAATGATGTTATGATAGCTGTTTTAGCATTAAGATATGATTGAATTGCCTCTTGTTACAGTTATAAAATAGTTTGATAACAAGCAGGAAATGTTT
>CAIGQZ010004625.1:17222604-17236281 GCA_903798205.1 Danio tinwini | reverse complement strand
TATATGCAATAAGCAATGTAAATTTGTAATGACATGAGCCATCTGGAATAAAAAAGTTACCAGCATAATTCATATTTAAAACAGTACGACAGTGCTTGTGTTTACAGTATATATAAAGTTATTATTTAAGTGCACCTCCACCCCCCTGCTCTGAATGAATTAAATAAACTATTGTTGCTGTACCTGCTTATTTAGACTGTTGTTTCCTCTTTGAAGTGTTTAAGTACAACTTTATTTCAGAATGTACGTTTTTAGTGGGTACACAATAAAGAGAATCGGCAGATGTAGCAGCATTTTCGCATTTCCATTTTTTTTTTGTGTGGCATAACATAGGCACTCATGCCATCAGTCAAATGACTGAAAAATGAAAAAAAAAGATAAACAATCTGTCTGCTGAACACAGCACTGGTGAGAATTGATTAGCAATGCTGTTGCAGCTCCGTCAAAGCTGCTGGGGTTTGGCAAGTCGTATCATGCACGGCCCTCTGATTGAATGAGATTAATTTGTACAGGAGTGAATGGTGTTTGTCTTTTACCCATCCCCCTGATTTTCTTTAATTCTGCGTGGGGAGAACATATTTGGCAGCAAACATCAGGCGTGGACCAAAGGGAGTGCGTGTGGGTAAAATGATGAAATGCAGCTGAAACGGAAAGTGCGTACACGCGTGCCTCCACTGGCAGCACGTGGAGGAGGAGGAATTGAGACGTATGACTTTCCACTGTTTTTTTAGTATTTCTTGCAGTTTCCTTGGGAGAGCTGAACTGAGATGTAGAGTCAGTTAATAAGCCATCTTCAAATGGAGAAGCTGCAATGAGTGAGAGGCCTAGAAATTAGTGGCTTGATTTATCCATAGTGTTGAAGTCTTCACAATGCGTAATGGAGAACTTAAATACATTGCAAAGTCTTTATTAATTAGAGGCTAAACAACATCTCGCAAGTGCTAAAGTGGGAAGGACAACAGTTTAGCATAACTTTAATTCAACAGCTTGGAGTGCAATCTTACAATTGAATAATGATGTATGAATCGGTGTAAATTCAGTCACTGTGTTTACATGTGTTCCAGTAGTCAAAGTAAAAGTAACTTGATCACAAGAATGTAGTGTTGTCACAAGACCCGGTACTTTCCCAGCAGGCACCGGACGTCAACATGACATTAGATTGACTTTGTACTCCAGCGTCTTGGGACCTTGCATTTTGCTTGCAATTTAAAATCTGACATCAAAACTCAACGTCAGACTGACATCAATGTTCAACGTTAGACAGACGTTACATTTTGGTTACTTTCCAAAGCAACCTAAATACAACCAAATATCAATGTCTAATGATGTTACAGCTTGACATTGTGTGGTAGTTACCAATATGACGTCTATCAGGTGTTGGATTTTGGTTGCCATACCTGACAAACAAATGTAAGTATTTGACGTCAATGTCACGTTGGTATAAGATGTTGGCTCGACGTTGGATTTTGGTCAATTTCTAACACAACCTAAAATCAACAAAATATCAATGTAATTTGACGTCATTATTGGACATCAAAATAACATTGTTCCTAGATGCAGGCGATCTAAATCTAAACTAATATTAATGTCTTATGGTGTTGTCTCTGCTGGGTTGTTACCAAGTTGGTAATAAAAAAAATTAAACAATATGTGACCAGGTTTTAAGTATCTGAATACCATGGACCTGGTTGAAAATGCAATAAGTGTAAGTTGTGCAACTGCGATGTGGTGGATCTGAATTAAATTGTTGATAAGAAGGAAGAAAGCCACAATATGAACTTTTACCACCACAAATAGTGTTCCTGTGTTTAATCACTGTGCTATTCTGCACTACACTCAAGCACACAAACATTGTCACTTACTCAGAGATCGCACTAAGCATTGAGCTACAGAAATAGCTTAAGCTAAGTCTTAAATGTAGCCTAATATACATACTTTATGTTTAAACATCCCTTTAACATGTTCCAACAGCAGCGCAAACCACAAAACATTCGAATTCAGTTTTCACATGTCAGCACTTCTGTGAGCTGCATGAAGCAGTGTGGACTACAGAAGGCAGAGAGCACATTTAGCCTGTGCTTGCTTTGATTTAGAAAGGCATGCAGTTTTGTATTGTTGTGCATCTATAGAAATGAAAACAATCCATTTACAAATTTCGAATGATGATTCTGGCCCGTACATCCAAAGATTACTTGCGTTGTATTATGACAGAATTGGTTGTTGATCTAAAACATGCAAAATATCTCAGTTAGGATTGCAAACTGGTTATCTCAGCCGGTTTCTCAACAGAAAATGCAGTCCAACATACATGGAAGTAGTTACACTGCTCAACAGAAATGCTCAGATGTAGGCTACTCTGTGCAGGTTAATGTAAGCCCTGCCTAACGTGCTGACACATTTTGTGCAGATGAGAAAAATCCTCCAGTTTACATGCAACTTTCATTATTCTGATTATTTGCTTAGTGTAGTTATGTTTACCTAACTTTTAGATTATTTACACCAGAATTGAATTGTCACTGTTTTAATCTTACTTAAATACTAATACATTTCTATGGATGGTTATTCAGTACCATGATTAACATTTCATCAATTGCTTTGCACTCTGCCTTGATAAATGCACACAGCTAAAACTGAAAATAGCTAAACTTTACATGAGGTAAAGTTTAATTTGAATATTGCCAACATTCCACTATAATCACATTATGAGCGTGCATGTAAAAAATGTGTTTGGGTGCACCATCTGTTTAAGACGTTTAAGACGCATTTTTATATCTTATCAGTAGAAGATTAAACATGAGTGAGTGCCGCTCTGGAAAAGCAAAGAAAATAGGAAAAAATCCACAATGTTGTAGTCTGTATTGTTTGGTTGCTCAATTCAGTGATCAACATTTAAATGATTATCATAAAAAGCAGCTCTTGTGTACTAATCGGACCAAAAACATGTTTGAATTGGATCCAGATCGACAAAATTAGCCACGGCAACAAGCAGGCCCAGGATGTAGTTTTAGCATCATGAGAACAAATGCGTTAAGAGGAATTTGTTGCTCTGTGAATTATTTGGGTCCCAGTGCCAATTGAGGATTTATTGAAGAGGTTTTAGCAAGGTGTACATTAAGTATTTGTTATGTATTATAGAGGGCAAGAGTATTTAAAATCTATTTTTTTCTGTTCTTTTTCTCTTCAGGCCCAGACTGCATGCACAGAGGAAATTTGCTCAGTCTCAACCCAACTCTCCCAGCAACACACCGGTGAAGATGGCCGACCCTTCTCTGCCCACGCCGCTCACACACATCACATTCCTCTCCAGACGCAAACCCAGAACAGAAGACTTCCTCACCTTCATATGCCTTCGAGGTATTGCTTTGTTTTTCATTACCTTGCTAAACAGTCAGAGTAGTGTTCTAGAACAAATATTATTATTATTTATTTAGTTTTAATTAAAATTTGGTTTAAATGTGTTCATTGAAATACATTTCTGGATGATTTTAGCCTCTCTTAAATAGCACCACAGTATTCTTACTGTTATGGTAAACAGCAATACACCATTTTGGTTAAAGTTGGGGACTTAACATAGCATAACACTAGAATCTATTTAATGTCTTATAAATGTAGCTGAATTTTTCAAGTTTATGACATGGCTCTTTGGAAAGTATTTAGAAGTTATTGTTGAGGCTGTTCTGATAAACTAAATGGCACGCTGTGTTTTGTTTTGGCTTTCCTGTGTTTCATGGAAAGAACTAAGCAATTATGTTTGTTTAAACAATTTGCTGTTCACAATTAATTATTGTGGTTTTGCCAGTGTTAGACTTATTTAACGTTCTCTGAACATCAAGTGAGGCTTAAAAGTTTCACATATTCAGACCACTCAGCACTGACAAAATTAATTTGAGTTTAGATTGAATATGTATTGTTGTGCACATTTATAGCATTTTGTTTTGAACACTTTCAGAGTCTCCAAATGGACGTTGTGATGACATGAGCAACTTTTGCATGCATAAAAGTTATACATCCCCCAAGAATTACTGTATTGTTATGCGAAACAGTTGTGTTTACTCATATAGTTATGTTGGCTTGAGGAAGCTACTGTTGTCCTTGAAACCAAATGTGTCTCCTCCTTGGCCGTTCATGCTACAAGGCCCAAATTTGGTCAAAATGTGCCTTTTGCATTCAAGATTGTTGCTATATCTTGTCATGCCAATAAGACTTATCATTTTTGAATAAAAAATTTTAAATATTACATTTAAATAATCCAGGCATGTAAAAACGTTATACAAGCTCCAAATTTGGCCAAAAGCTGTGTTCTGCATTAGATTTAGTTGCTATATCTTGTCAGGTTTATCAGACTTATTGTTTTCCAATAAATAATTTATAAAATTTTCTCAAAATATGGCAAGCCAAAAACTCCATGACTTAAACTCCATGTTTTTTTCTGATATGGCAAGCCATTTTTGCATGTATCACTTTCACACTTAAGCATTATATTTTTAATAAGCTATGGCAAGCCACTTTTATTTAATGTCCAAGTCCAGTTTTTGACTGTCATGAAGACATTGGGGTTGATTTATATCACTCATATTGGCAAGAAGCTGTCAATTGTCTGCATAGCAATAAAACAGGCTATACAGTGCAATAGTGTATGCTAGCCTACTAAGTATTAGCATTTGATCAAACATGTACACAAGCGTTGCCATTTAGCAACTGCTTACCAAACACCTAGCTATGCCACAAACATTTTAGCAACTGCCTAGCAACCGCTGTGCTTCCTGCCAACTGCCATTTCCAATCCTAGTGCAGTAACATTGGCTTTCTAAAGCCAACATCCAAATTCGTCAACAAACTTTAGGTTCTAGTTTTTGTATTCTCTCGCAAAATGTTTGCAATTCCTCAAGAAACTTTGCAATGTCACTGTGTTCACTCACAAAGCTTTTAATTTCTCCAAAAAACTCTGTATATACTTATAATACTTAAAAGTAGTGTTATCCTTCCAGCTCATATTATTTGCATCTCAAATGCTTTACAGAAGTTTAATGAGCAAAGGCAAAGTTTCTTGGGGAATTTTTTTTTTTTAAGAAAGAATGTAAAAACTTTCTTTTCCTTTCCTTTACACTTTACACTTTAGTTTGCTTAAGAAAAGTGTTACTTTTTATCACTGTCATATGAACCACAGCACCGGTGTCTGATATCATGACAGGTGGCCTTCATGGCACCTGAACTCTAGTACACTTGCTGCACAAACATTGACTCTAAAAGTTAGGCGATATCACACCAACCTGTTCATGTTGAATAATAGACGTGTTATCAGCCTAACGTGTCATGGACACACACTTTTACAAACACACCCACTACTCTGTAAACCAGACCATACCTTTCACAGGGGATTATGGGTACCGCCAGCTTTCAAGGTCAGTACATTAGTTATTCTACAGAGCGAAGCTTAAATATTTAACCACGGAACAGGTAAATCTTAAAGTTCAGGGTTAGTTTACAGACTTGTAGATTCAACAGATTTAAGTTATTTTCATTTAAATTCATCCATAAATGATTTAATGTTTTCAGCATATAATATGGGAGGATTTTTAAAGGTCTACCAAGCCTGGATTTACCCAAATGTCAATTGAAAACAATTTATTTCAGTGCTCTGTCTGTAGACTTTATAAGAGTCTTTTAATATTTCACATGAATCTTTATTTGACTCTTTAAATTCATTTACTAGGATCACAAGTGTTGATTGTAGTTTAACTTGGTGCTTAAAAAAAGAAAATTCTCCTGTTTCATGCATGTCCCGAGATGCGTAAAAGGTTTGGAAAAAAAGTGGAAGCAGAATGTTCCATTTGCACCATACAAAACCTTAAGAATGAGGGCTTTCTGGACTTTGGATTTATTCTTTGGCTAGATTTTTTACAACATAATACTTAAACCTTGTGGGAGACTGCCTTAGACTGCCTTATTTCAGTATAAACTTTCCTTCCTCAATGGGATTTCAGAATAGAAGCCCAGAAATATCCTGTAACATGCTTTCTAAAAAAACTTTGACGTTCATTAGTCAAGATTTATTTTTGAGTTAAGATTTATTTAGATTACAAACCTTCAATAAAAGAACTCTTTCAATCATTTCATCCTCTGATTTTATTGTATAGTAGATAGTTCTATCAGATATGTTATGCCCCATTTAATTAGTCTGGTCATCTTAGGTTTTCTCAGACTTGGCCGTAACTTGACTTGGCTTGGCGTTTGGGGTCACAAAGAGGCCAAAGCCACTCGTTGGGGGTGTTATGTATCAGCCTAAACTCTCAGTGACTCTCCTAGAAGGTTTTTTTTTTCCACAGATGCTGACCCACACCTCATTACACCAGTATTTTTATAGATGATACTCCCCTGCTGAGTTAGTCTCTATCTGTATGCTTATGTATGTGGCGCATAATTGTCCAAATGGCATTAGAGTACACTAGTGTTATGAGAAGTGTAAAGTTGTCATCACTCAGTGTGTCGTTTTGTCGTTCAAAGAATCCCTGACATTCAATATCTTCCAGAGGGCTCTTTACTTTGGCATGTCTGTTACAGCCACCAGGAGAGAGGCATATGTGAGCAGACGGTGTTGATCTTTCGGGTGGCTGGAGGTAGATAGGATGGGTAAATACAGATCAATGGATTCTGGGTTAAATATAGCCAGGGTCAAATGGGCAGTCCTACTATAGTTCAGTTACGGCTGACTGCCAGTGAAATGCTGTGCTTATCTGACATAAAGTAAGTATTTAACCGGACTGCTGAGTAGAGTGCAGGCTGTGATTAATTCCACGCTGCAATTTCTCTGGCAGTCTTCTTAAAAGATTATTTTTTTAATTGTTCTGTCTTGAGCAGACATAATCTCCCAAGTTCTGGCTTTTGGAGTGTCAACAGCATAATTTGCAATGTTTTTGTTTTTAGAAAGATTTTTTTTTAAAGCAGCGAATTACGTTATACAGTATACGTGTTCTGATGCAATGTGAAGTAATGTGCTGCAGAAACAATGCTGGAATTAAACACTGACGTAAGCCGTTTCTGTTTTCGTAATTTAAATCCTGACAAGCATTTAAATGCATGCAGAAAATCTTTTCTAAGGGGAAAGAGTGTGTGCGTGTGCATGTACATGTTTGCTACAAAATACACAGATTTAAAGCAATCCGTACATCTATCAAGATTCAATTCAATTCATCTTTATTCCTATAGTGCTTTTACAATGTAGATTGTGTCAAAGCAGCTTAACATAGAAGTTCTAGTAAGTTGAAACTGTGTCAGTCCAGTTTTCAGAGTTGAAGTTCAGTTTAGTTCAGTTCAGTGTGGTTCAAGATGAAAATTAAAAGTGATATTTTCTTTCATAAAAAAAAAATTCAATGAAAAATAGAAGAGGTAGAAAAGAAAATAACAAAGAACACATCGGTTGTCATATGGGTTACAAAATCAAGTCACAATACATTTAAAGCACATTATCACGTATAGTTTACAATGACATAGTCTGTTTTTGCCAATACATGTTGCACGTTTTCAATCATAAAAAGTCAGTCTCTCCATACTGTGTTTCTTTTACAATTCTTATCTATTGAGCCTCTGTTGGAGGATCAACATGAAACCATTTTTGAGTTATGGCTTTTCTGCTACTTACCAAAAGTATTTGAATTAAGTATTTGTCAATAGTTGAAACGGTTTCTGGTATTTTCCCTAAGGTGTAATGTAATAAATGAGTAGTCCAATTATTCTCTGGTTATCTGGCCTGTCGATTGTCTGTCATTTTATTGGCGTTGCAGGGCATGTTTTTGCAAAGTTGTAGATCTGATTCAGTTGTGAAAATCATTTGTTTCATGCCATTAATTTCAAAGATTTTTGCCAGGTTTTGTGTTAAAATAATAATTTCATTTCACACCTTTTTTAGATGTATTTATATGAGAATATGCACATTGGTTGCACTGAAAGTACTGACAAAATTATAAATATAATCTTATAATTTGATATGATTGCAGTCTCTCTGATTTGTGATCTGATCAGGGCTCTGAAGAGCAATTTATACTTCGGCATCGTGCGCACGTTAAAGTTCCGGCATAGTCTTTGCACAGTTGTGTAAACTTGCCCTGATGTAAATTCACCTGACAACAGAATTAACTACATCGCGACATCGCAGAGTGTAAGATCTGTGATTGGTTGGCTTGGTAATGGTTAGGACACAGAGAAGCTTAAAATGGATACACTTTATTTGAAGGGGTTTTCATGTCCTGAGACCTTTATAATCATGACATGACACGTATAATAATGACAATTTATTTTAATCTGTTTTATTTGTTATTTATTAAGTGTCATTAAATGCAAAGATGAAATTGTTTCAGATGTGACAACTTGACTTATGTTTGAGGCATGTTTCTTATGACAACTTGACATTACCAAAACAACATCACTTGTCATAAATCTGCCATAAGCATGATTGTCATGAGGCCATTGTAATTGTTTTATGAGTACTTTTCTAATCACTTTTTTTTTCAACGGAACAAAAAGATTTTGTTCTTAATTTCTCAGCAAAAGTGTCAATACTAACAGTAAAATAATGTTTTATTTGGGTCATTAAAATAACATTTAATAATATTTGACAACTTTCAGATGTGACAACTTGATATATCTTTGACTTATCTTTGTTGACAACTTGACAAGACAACATCACTTGTCATTAATCTGTCATAAACATAAGACCATTGTAATTGTTTCTTGAAATTTAATGGAATAAAAGGATTTTGTCCTTAAATTTCCCAGCAAAAGATTCAATACTAATAGTAAAATGATGTTATATTAGGGTCATTAATATAACATTAAATAACATATCAATGTAAAAAAGTTATACCACTGTGGTCAAGAAAAATATAAATTACAATGAATGTTATAAAATTCATGACACAAATATAATGGCCTTAAGACAATCATGTTTATGGCAGATTTATGACAAGTTATGTTGTCAAGATTTGATTTGTCATCTCAAATTACCTGATCATCTGGGCCAAACAAGTTCCTAAGCAATTTAATCCTCCAATTGTTGAGAGAGGCTAGCTGTAGTGTATGTGAGTCTGGCTTTAAACATTAATAAACCCTGACATACAGTCTGCTTGTCAGGGTTTATGAATGTTTAAAGCCAGACTCGCGCTGCATTTATAGTGCCCAGCTCACACTGCTATAATGTGAACTCAAATAGATAAAGGACATTCCTGCAAATTAATAGTATCCTTTTTTTTTACATCAGAGTCAGCTGTAACTGTATCTTTATGTGCTTTTAAATATCCGCATGATCGTTTACTTCGATTCCAGCATCGCTTGGATATCATTGATTGTCCTAAATTATTATACTTTACATGTCTCAGTCTGCAGCAGCCACATTCAAACCGCAGCCACGTGTGTCGGCGTGAAGCTGTTGCACTGCCGCTGCGCTACGAAAGAACAAAGATAACTGATTTCAATTCAATTAAGTGCGCTGACGTGTGCGGCTTGGTGGTGGGGCAGCAGGCTGATTAAATTCTCCCGGTGGCTCCTCAAGCATAGGGCAAACTGGGTTAATGGATTTGCAGACATTCAGGAATGTAAATTAGAATAGATATAATCCGTAATCCCTGTGCATTCTTTCTGCCGCCACAGCTTGGAGACCATGTTTTTAATGTGCCCCCCTCACTCATCGCTCTCTAGTGCGCTTCATACTGCCATATGCTGTCACAAAGGGAATATAGTGGCTGTCAGAGGGGATGCTAACCTACTAATGCCCCCCTCCAGTCAACTGACATCCACCTCGACCTGCTTGAAAACCTGTTAACCTGACAGGACTCCTGACAAACTTTTGTGTTGAGATGTTTAACTTGGGTGACCCATACAGAGAAGCCTCTAAAAGAGACCTGTAAGATATAGTATAATAAGTTTAAGTTTTAAATATGCGCATAAAGCTTTAGTATGACTTCGAATTAGCATACAAACCATGTGGGATAGATTTATGGTACTTTTAATGATGCTTTCTGACCTTTTTAGAGCTTGAAATAGCTCATGGTTATTACACTCATGTGAAAAAGAGTACTTATTATAGAAATAATATATGGTGAAAGAATATACTGCCCAAGTGTGGACTGAATATAATGATTTTAGTCTCTTAATCGTATGACAATTGCAATTAAATGACTATATATATTTTTTGTGTGTGTGTAAGTTAATATTAAATCCAGTGCTTTTTTTAATCCACTTGGGTATGTCTTTATGTTATTTCTGCTGCGGTATGTTGTCTATGTTGCTAAATGTAATTGGGGGGGAATTATAGGAAACTAAAATGCAATTTAATGTGATTTCCGTTGTTTAAATATTTGTAACTTTATAATGTAGTTGTAGTTAAGTTTGTTTTAAAATGCATTAAGTTTAGATGTTATATAATTACTGCAGATTTAAATATATGGAAATTGTCATGTATTTTTGTTTGTCAGCACATGAAAATAAATGCATTTCATAAAAAAAACTTTAAGCTCAAACTCACAAATCACAAGTTATGTTCATCTGCTCATTTTAAATGATCTCTCAAGTACAGCTTTTAAAAATGTATACTTAACCCTTATGTGCTGTTGGGGATGTTTTTAACCACTCTGGGGTGATTATGTGTCTTAATTTGGCCACAACTCTTTTTGTGTTTCAGCTAGTGGAATGATTTTTGGTGACAAATCTGATTTTGACACATATTTTGAGAAAATTCTTGGAATTAGTATTTTTTTTTTTAAATCAACGATACACTGGGCAAATTTACTACCCTTTTGTTATGTTAGAGATGAAAACATCCACTAAATTAAACAGCTCTAAAAATGCATTAGATTATTATTATTTTTACTATTTTTTTTTGTATAGATCTGTTAATCACCCTCAGTTCTGATCAAAACTACTAAATTGTTTAGACAATTACAGGATTTAAACTCTTAAAATGTCAAACTCATAAATGATGTCACGGATTTGGTGAAAACACACACAAAATGATGTATTTTCTATGTAAAATAACTTTATCATAACCACATTTTTTGATTACAAAACCATGACACCATATAATCATGCATTTTAGGTTGTTGGTGGTTTTCCCTGTTGGGAAGAGTTAAAATTTGTCATTTTTACTGTTGATCATCAGTTGGCACCATTAACTCTTTAGATAGGCCTGTGCTAAAAAAAGCTTAGTTTATGGATTTTATATGGAGTATAACAGCAAATTAAAGTGTGTGTATGTGTGTGAGAGTGACCTTTATGCACTTACCTTGATGTGTCTGAGAAAATCAAAATATCTCAGCTCTCAGAACTACATGGAGTAAACAAAAACAAAGACTGTGTATTTATGCACCATCAAATGTGGTTATAATGGAAGTCAACGGGGCAAAAACAGCCACCAACAGTAAATTAGGAAGAAAAAAAATTAAATCTAACAATGCATCAAAGCCAATGTTGTTACTAATCGTATACATGTTCAAGACTGTGATAAAAGATAGAAATAATCCAGTCCACAATTATTTTTATGTTGAAAATAGGTATTTTTTTTCTTCACCAAATCAGTGACATCATTTGTGAACTTGGCAATTAAAGTTTAAAAAACATTTAGTAGTTTTGATTAGCACTGAAGTTGATTAAACAGATTTTTGTAAAAAATAAATAAATAAAATATATCTGATGCATTTTTATAGAAGTTTAATTCAGTGGATGTTTTCATCACGAACATAACAAAAAGGTAGTAAATTAAAACCGTGCACACGGGTTAAGATCTGAAGTGCACAATTAAGCAGTTTTTAACAAGAATGTTTGTTGAGAAAGATAGTTCTTGAGCTTACCTTTTGTGTTCTGAAGAAAGTAAATATTTCTGATTTGATTTGTTATGCCTAACAAAGAGTATAAACTGACAGAATTCTCATTTGTGGGTGAACTGTCTTTTTGGGATGCCACCACAATCATTTTAACCACTTGTATGATCGAAACAGTCCGCACAGCAACCAGCAGTCCAATCCGAACAAGGACAACTACTGAAACATATTTGATTGGTTCCCCTTAAGCTTCAGTTTTTACCTCTTTTGCTTTTAAACAGAATAAAAGAGAAGCAACCGAAGTAGAACACTTCAGTTGTAATTACGCCTGCGTTTGAATTAAAAATGACAATTGTAACGGATGCCTTCATCTTTAATTTTGATTTATGTCAGCCTGCGAATTTGAGAGCGTACATAATTGGGGGATTGGGGAAGGTCTGTTTTTTATTTTCTTTCTCTCTGGGAGATGACAGATTTAGATTTGGCTCCAGAGAAAGAGGCTGAGGCATGACAGAAGGCGCGTGATTGCGATCAAAAATCAGGCTTGCGCACCCCTGACGCCAGTGACTGGGAGCTATAGTTGGGCTACTCCCTACCCAGAATTCCCTGGAGCACGCAATAAAACCAAGCCAAGAGCGGTGTCCGAAGCTGCTCACTTGTTCACTTATGCACTGATCTTTATATAGTGTCATGCAGATGAGTAAACCATATCAGGAAAGCGGGACCACAGAAGAAACCGTCAAGAAACATTTTTGCTGACTCCTGATGGAATTCTGGCTTGAATTCTGGTTTTACATTTGTTCATGTCATCCAAGTTGTATCTTCCTTTACTCTTTCAATGAATTGTGTTGGATTTGGGAAAATGGTGCTTTAACAAATGCACATCGGATGTACACTCAATCATAGTTGACTGTGGGTTAAAAAGTAGTGAACGAATGAGAATTTAAACACTTTGAAAGGGCAAACCGTAGCTGTTTCCCTCCACCTATTTTTATGCACATTTTGGAATATCACAACAGATGCTTAATGGAAATGCCAAGATGTGCACAAATTTTAAATATATGCATAAATACAGCTAAATATGATCATCTTTTTATATGGAAAGAAAAAATGCACATAAACTATGATGGAAACACATTTATCGAATACATTCCAGCATGCGCATCAAAAAAGCCATGTGATTTAACTGCAATAATGGACAGGTCAGCAGACCAAACATATTGTAAAATATCTGAAATGTTGTTTTGGTTATTCAAAAATACCTTATCTGAAGTTTACTATCAAAGTGGTTTGGTGTTATCTTGAGCAGCTTTGCTCCCAAAGTGGTTTTTCATCTCCAAAACCACACATTTATTGCATTACGTTTTTCTTTTCTGTGGCACAAGTAATTTAATATATAATAAAAACGCACATCGGCTTCTCCTTCCACAGCAAATCCTTTTTGATTTCTGATATTTGACACAAGTTTATTAGGAAATGATAAACAAAAAAAACAAAACAAATGACAAGCATTTTTTTTTCCCATGCCATAGTTTTCCCTCCTCCAATCTTGACCATGGATGACCCTCAGGTCTGTGAGCAATTGGCTTTTTAACCTTTCCCCCCTTCATCTTGGCAGAATGAGAGTATGATAATAGCTCCCATTTTTTAATTAGTTGAGCTGACGTTAAGTAGACTTGTTTGTGTACACTTTTGTTCGGTCTCTAAAATCTGTTAAGGCTGAAGCTGATCCTGTAATTTACAGTATGTTTGAGTAACCATCGTATGGGTTTGTTCCAAGGTAGACTGAAGCCTGTTTTAAACGTTAGTATATAGAAGTTACATCACGTATATTTTTATTGATAAACTGGTGGTGTATTCCTAATCCTAT
>CAIGQZ010004625.1:17195855-17222204 GCA_903798205.1 Danio tinwini | reverse complement strand
AATGTATTCATATTATCTTTGTTAGCTAATAGCTAATAAAGTTACTACATCTTGCTTCAACAAAAATGTAAGGTAAATTCTAAAACCATGTTTCCATATGTAATTTTTTTTTGTTTAATATTTTTAATTTAGTTTATTACCTGAACCGTCAAGCTGCTTCACGTGCTATTATAAATGTTGTCCCATAGACCATAAGTATTAAACAGCTGTGTCAAATGCTGCATGTATGCAGTGACATCAGCATCGCAGTCAAACTGGCGGCAGCTTCACTTTAATAGAGAGCTAATGAGAGCACATTCACAGGCCGCGGCAACACGCTCATGTTTCATTCATGAACCTGGTGGAGAACAGCTCTAGATAATAATGCTAATTGTTGGCCAGTGTAGTGCAGACGTGCAGTAGTGCAGGTTTTAGTGTTCATAGGGCTGGAGGGGGCATCTTTAGTGCTAATGGGCAACAGTCATTTGACATGCATCACTGGGACTGTTTGTATGTGAAATATTGAGATTGCAGGTCTGGCTATTGCTTGGCTTTTTCTGTGAAAGACTGTTTGTCCTAGGAAGATTTTGACACATAATAATAATAAAAATAATAATAATAATAATAATAATAATAATAATAATAATAATAACATTATTATAATAATAACATTATTATAAATATTTTAATTTGTATTATTATTACTACTACTACCACTACTACTAATAATAATAATAATAATAATAATATAAAATAATTAATAATAATAAATATGCTTACATAAGTAAATGAATGAATGAATGATTTTTTTAATACTAAAGCATAATAAAAATAAAAGCATGGTTTGTGGCTTCAGTTCATTAGTTTAGCTTTTTTATATTGGTATTTATTTATTTATTTATTAATGAATTTATTTATTTTTAATTTGTTAGACATGAAAAAAGTTTTTGGGGAAGAGGTTTCATTTCATTATTTTGTTTTAGTTTTGTTCGATATGAAAGTTCTCATATTCATTTGCTTTGATTTGTTTATGATTGTTTTTATTTTATAATAATAATAATTATTATTATTATTTTATTAGAAAAATGAAAACAATCATTAATCAAAGGTTTCATGTAGTTCCTTGTTTTCATTTATTTATTAGACAAATTAAACATTTGCCATAGTGTTTCATTACATTCATAGCATTCAAAGCATACACTTTCATTGCATTTATTTATTTTATTTTGTTTGTTTATTATTTGTTTGTTTGTTTATTTGTTAGACAGATAGTCTAATAGTCTTTGGTCGAAAGGTTTCATGACATTTCTTTGTTTTAGGTCTTTGTTGTTTTTGCTTTTTGCTTTAATTCTGCTTTTGTCTTTGACAAATCAAACATTTGTCAATTTGTTTTTGTTTGTTACATTAATGAAAATAATTGGTCAAGCTTTCATTCTTTTTTCTTTTCTTTGTTTTTGCTTTTCTTATTTGTCCAACGAAAAAGTCATTTATTGAAAGGTTTCATGTCATTCATTGTTTATTGTTTTCGGTTTTCCACCATGTGTGTTAAAATCAGACCTTTCAGCTTTCGAGCTCTGTCTGATCCAGGAGCAGTGACTTTATTACAAGTCTCTTCACATGGGGCTGTAATATTGCAGTGCTAAGCTGGTTATCATCTGGTGTTTTTGAAACAGAAGAGTGTACTCTAACACTCAGGCTTGTGTGAGCAGCGATCCTCCGGCTGCCACACTCTCTAATCTCATCCAGAGCAGCCGCTGATTTTCAGAGTATTACAGTTGCAATAGAAACTGAGATTACAGACTTGTGCCTGTTTATCCCATTCTCTTCGGCCACTTCTCAGAAAATGTGCCGGGCCTGTGCATGGCTTCCTTTAACGCTTTCTCTCATCTCACAGGCTCACCGGCATTACCCAGTAACATGGCCTACTTTGGCTGCTCTCAGGATGAGGAGGATCTGGAAGACGAAGATGAGATTGAAGAAGAGAAAGCACCCAGTGTGGCGTCCACATCATGCCAGTCCACACCTAAGAAGGGCAAACCACCTGGCAAGATCAACGGACTCGGTAATAAAAACAATGCAAACGCAGATTGTTTAACATACTGTGAAATAGTTTTTATGTTTACACTGCGAATAGCTGTGTAAAAGCATGCTGTGTTATGATGAAGAGCATTTAATAGTTACATTAGTTATTTCATTTGAAAGATAAAGTACCTTGGGTAAATTTCTAAATAAATATCAAATGAAATCAGTAGAGAACTTTAAAGTTTGTATTGGTTATCTGGAATTGTTATTAATCAGTATACATTTTGAGTAAAATTTTTATTTTTTGCTACTAAAATGTGTATTCAAAATGTCAATAAAAAATTTTAACATTGTTTTAGACCCTAAATTATAATGAAAAAGTAGCTAATTTACATATTTTGAGAACCTGCAACATTTTATGTTTTCATTTTCTACAAATATATGCTTGTAATGATAGTATACAGGAGTCAACATTCACAAACATTTTTCAAAACTGTCAACAATGAGTGTTTTTGAATCATTTTAGAACAATATTGATTAAAGGTTTTGATCCACTTCGAATGTTGACTACTGTACATATCTGAAATATCTAAGATAAAAAAAATTGATATAAAACTCGATTGATATAAAATGAACATTTAGCGAACACAAATCCAGAGAATCATTAATAACTTTAAAGTAATTTTTAATAACGTTGAAGTTGTTTTCAGAGCTGTACTTCCATAATAAACTGTGATTTAATATAATAAACTAACAGCTCTCTGAATTCAACAACATTGACTTCATATTTCAGGTTCCGATTTCAAGTTCATTGCTCAAACTGCCTCAAATAATAATGCAGATCAGTGGATTATAAAATAATTCAACAGGTTAATATACACTATTTTTCAGGTTTTAAGTATTAATGCTTTCATTTTGCATTAAGCTGATCAATAGAGTTTTGAATAGTCGTTGTAAATCTATTTCATATATCATCTGTTCTTTTAAAAAAAAAAAATTTAAGGAAATTTTTTATCGTATATGTTATCATCTGTATTTAATATTTGTATTTTCATAATATTACAGTTTTGATCAAACAAATGCAGCTTTGATGAGCACAAGACTTTGCAAAACATAAATCTTATTAGTGTAAATGTATAAGAGAGAGAGACAAGAGATAGGAAACTTGTGTTAGATTGGGACGTGATGCTTCCATAATGAACTGTGATTTAATTTAATTAAGCTATAAAATAATGAACTAGCAGCTCTCTAGAAGCAACTTTGAATTCATATTTCCGACTTCAAGTTCATTGCTCAAATTGCCCAAAAATAATAATGCAGGTCAGTGGATTATGAAATAGTTCAACAGGTTATATACACTTCTTTTCAGGTTTAAAGAAATATTGCTTTCATTTAGCATTAAGCTGATCAATACAGTTTTGAATAGTCATTGTAAATCAATTTCATATATCATCTGTTCTTTTTTAAAACTTTTTTTTTTTTAAAAATAAATGATTGTATCAGTTATCATTTCTATTTAATAATTATAATTTCACAATATTACAGTTTTGATCAAACAAATGCAGCTTTGTGTACAAGACTTTGCGAAACATAAATCTTATTAGTGTAAATGTATAAGAGAGAGAAAGAGAAAAGATGGGAATCTTGTCGGATTGGGACGTGTCGCTTCCATCTTTCCACTCCAATTATCACTTTAGTAGGAAAGGCGGTAACAAGGTGTTTATGCATTCGGCTCGCAGCTGTGCAGAGTCTCTGTACGCTACACACACTATCACACACACCTCTACAAATGAAGGCGAGACAGTCTGAAATACCTACTCTGAGTGAGTTTAAAGAGAAATAGCAAGATATTGTGGGAGCATGTGTGTTAATGAAACATGTTCACAAACAAAAATATTCTTACAGCAGATAATTGAAAGACAAGAGACCCATACAGTGTCTTTAACGGCAATCTGATGATCAGGCTGGGATTTAAATATATAAACGAATACAGTATATTTATGTTTGATTTTTGGTTATTTTTTGTTTGTTTTTGGCAATATATTGATATTCCACAGGTATTTACCATTTTAAACTAAATAAAGAAATTTTTTTAGTTTTGTTTGTTTGTTTGTTTGTTTGTTTGTTTTTTTGTTTTGTTTTGGTTTTAGATCTTTGTTTGTTTCATTTTGTTTGTTTTATTTTGTTTGTTTCTATCATTTCATTCGTTTCGGTTCGTTCATTGTTTTTTTTTTTTCCGTTTGTTCTTACTACATGGAAATGTCATTGATTAAAATGTTCCTTTCCTTTAGTTCGTTTTGTTTCATTTTGTTACATTCATTTTGTTCGTTCCGTTCGTTTTGTTTCCTTTCATGCATTTGTTTGCTTTGTTTCGTTTGTTTTGTTTCATTCATTCGTTTGTTCCTTCCGTTCCTTCCGTTTGTTCGTTTCGTTTCATTCTTTCTACATGGAAAAGCTATTGATTAAAATGTTTCATGTCTTATTTTTGTTTATTTGTTTTGTTAGCAAATAAAAAAGTCCTTGGTCAAAATGTTTATTAACAGTCAACATACTGACATGCTCTAAACATTTTTTTCATACATTGTTGTTGTTTTTTGGATATAAAGCAACTGTTAAAAATACAAACGAATACACTGAAAGCCTTATTTATTTATTTATTTTTCTATTATTTGTTTTTTATTTTTTATTTTCAAATAAAGACAAATTAGTGCTTGCTTTTATTACAGCACACAGTGAGTGTTAAATAAATTCAGTAGCAAACTGAAAACAAGGTTATTAAGTGCATTACAAATGCACCATTTTATACCCTGAAATGATATAAATGTGTGTCTGTCGAATGCTAATATTAGATAAAGAAGTATGCTAATCCAAATTTCTATTACTAAATGTAGAAAAGCAACTGATACAATGTTTTGTTATGTAAATTTCCTTTTCTTAGTTCAGTACTTTTAAACAGTTTATCTAAATTCCAACACACTGTCCAAAAACTAATTTTGCCAATCAAAAACTCTCTTCTGTTCCTGTGCTCTCAACATGGATGAACTACCTCACTTTTATTTCTCAGCCAGTGTTAAGTGACCTTAAATGGATTTTTTGGTTGCTCCAGATTGGCCTCCATTCAGGAATTTCCAGCTTGTTCTTTATAGTCTTTAGCTTTTATGTATGTAGAGCACCATAAGCTGGTAATATTGGTGAAATGCATACTGTCCCGTGTAAAAAAAAAAAAAAAAAAGGTCTTTGTCCCACCTCTCTGTCTCTCTCTCCCCATTCTGTCTATCTGGTGTCTGGACACAGCCTGTTGTCTGACCGGCCGGTGTCAGATGTGACACTTTAATATGGAGCACAGGCAAAGCTCCAATCTCTCCCTCTCTCTGTGTCTCTCAGAGTAAGAAACCACAGAGCTCTGCTTTCATTTGCTGAACCTCTGTAACCCAGAGGCGTGTTTACATTTCTAAATTAAACACCTTTTATTGAGTTCAGCTGTCGGTAGCTGTTCCAAGCACAAGCCTTACAGCGCGAAAGCCCGTCCGTTTCTCTGTCGCTGACACGCTCTGCTGCCTGTTGATATTTAAACACTGTAAAATTAAAGTGAGCAGTCATAAATACAGAGAGCAGTTTGAATATGTGCTAATTAGAACCGTCCAGAGGGCCAGATAACCAAGCTGTCCAAAAGCACTTAAAAGGTTTCTAACAGCGTTGTCTATAGAATAAGTGCATATATGGCAACTCAGAGATGTTACTAAACAAATTCGGTTTTGTGCTGTTTATTTTGCTTTTGTTTTGATTTCATTAGTTTTGTTTGGGTTTCTTTTTTATTTGGCTTTCTTTTTGTATTTTTGTTTTACAAAAAAAAAGTCTGTTTTCTTTTCTTTGATTAGTGTGCTTTTATTTTTTTATATTGGTTTTGTTTTGTGCTTGTTTTGATTTTATTTGTTTTGTTTGGTATTCTTTTTTATTTTGTTTTCTTTTTGTATTTATTTGTTTCTTTAATTTAGTTTAGCTTTTTTGTCTTCTGTTTTACAAAAAAAGTTTGTTTTCTCTTTGATTTGTGTGCTTATTTTTTATATCGATTTTGTTTTGTGCTGTTTATTTTGCTTTTAATATTATTTGTTTTGTTTGGTTTACTTTTTATTTGGCTTTCTTTATGTATTTTTGTTTTACAAAAAAATAGTTAGTTTTCTTTGATTGGTGTGCTTTTATTTTATTTTTTTTATCGGTTTTGTTTTGTGCTGTTTTGATTTTTAATTATTATTTTTTTTATCAGTGTTTTGGATAAAGCTGATAATGTTATATAATTTTTTAATTTTATGATAATAGCACAATTCTTCCCTCTGTGCAGGTAAAGAGTTTGGGTGTCATCTTGTATAGCACACTCTCATTTGAAGGTCACATCAATAATATTATGCATACTGCATGTTTCCACCTGCGTAATATCACTCGTCTCTGCCCTTCTCTCACAACCAACAACAAAGCAATTCTCATCCATGCCTTTGTTACTTCACGTCTTGACTACTGTAATGCACATTTTTCTAGGCTTCCTTCTAAACTTCTCCATAAACTCCAACTGGTTCAGAACCATGCGGCTCTTGTCATCTCTAGGACTTCATCTCACAAGCATGTCACACCACTTCTTTATCAGCTTCACTGGCTTCCTGTAAAGTTTCAGGTTGATTTTAAAATACTACTTCTCGCTTTGAAGGCACTTCATAATCTTGCTCCTCAATATCTCACTGAACTTCTCCATAATTATACACCTTTTCGCACTCTTTAATCAGCCAACTCTTTCTCCCTGGTGCCACCTCACACTCGATTAAGCACAATGGGTGCCAGATCTTTTCGCTCCGCAGCTCCTCGACTATGGAACTCGCTTTCACTGGATCTAAGGAGCAGTGATAGTTTTCACTTTTAAATCTCGTCTAAAGACCCATTTTTTAAAGCAGGCTTTTTTGACTATCTTTTATCATGTTATTTTATACTAACAATGTGTTTGTACCTGCAACTCCTTACATGCATTTAAAATTTAGTTTGGCAACGTTTTATTAATTGTTTTAATTGGTTCTGTTATGGCTGTTGATGCTTGTGGTAAGGCGTCATTTACAAATAAAATCAAAATTATTATTATTTGTTTTGTTTTTAGTTTTGTTTTCTTTTTGTTTTTTGTTTGATTTAGTTTAGCTTTGTGTTCTGTTTTACAAAAAAATATTTTCTCTTTGATTGGTGTGCTTTTATTTTCAATATCTTTTGTTTTGTGCTATTTTGATTCCATTTGTTTTGTTTGGTTTTCTTTTTTATTTGGTTTTCTTTTTGTATTTTTGTTTTTATTTTAGTTTAGCTTTTTAGTGTAGTTTTTCTCTTGTTTTGCTTGATTTGCTTATATTTTTTAATATCTGTTTTGTTTTGTATTTGTTGTTGTTGTTTATGCAACTGTATGATGCTTGTAGAAAGTTTAGTCTGCACTTTATTTCACTTGCTCAGGACTTTTTCTGTATACATACAGAAGTGCTGATGGTTGTTTTTTTTTACTGTGCATGTTTTGTCTTGCGGTGGAATTTATTTCTGTAATGTTTTTTTTTACTTTTACCACGTTCTGTTAATCACATGTCTGTCAGAGCTGTTCCTGTATATAGTGGTTTTGTATTCAAAATAGGATACTAGTGTATATTGTCTACTATTTCAAATGTAAATTGAAACTAAAGGAGAAGTTAGGGTAATTCATTGCATCTGTAATATTGGTTAATATTTATCATGAACAAAATAATGTTTTGACAAAAGTCAAATTCGTTCATAAAACATCTTATACAGTTTAGAGTATTGTGTGCAAAGGCATCCTAATAAACATCATGCTTCCACACCAAAAAAAAAGTTTATTAATAAAGAATATTTGTGTATTTTACTAATCTTTTTTTGTAATTTTTTTCTACTGTAGTGTTGAATGGCCATAAGGTACACAAGGACAAAGAGCTCACTCCCAGATCCAAAGCCAGAGAGTCGTCTGTGGGGAGAGATCGTGGCGAGAGGTGTGATGAGTCTGAAATCTCCCACAAACACACGGCAGCCACAGCCAAGAGTCACAACACCAATGGCCACAACTACAGGAGAGCTGCAGAGGAGCTCCGAAAGCAGGTACATACCCATGAGTAGAATACAATGACTGGTTTTGCAGGTCAGCAAATATGCTGGATCTGCTAGTCAGTAGAAGTTGAGGGGAATGGTTTGGTTTAGTATATTTAAGTACAGTTCAGTACACATTTGTCCACGTTTCCACTGCCAAAAGCCCTAAAATAGTGAACCGTACTGTACCACTGATTTTTTTTTATAGTCTTTTTTCTTTCTGTGCTTGTTTTGTCTTGCATTAAAATTATTTTTGTATTCTTTTTTTCCACTTACTGAGCCTTTGCATTTGAAATAATGAACTTAACCACGCAAAAGGTGCAATATATGGATAAATATTTGTTCTAGCAATCACTAAGCCTGCCAAGTAAAGGTACTGTTGGCAGTGGAAATGCAAGCCTGGTCAGAGTAAACCATGCCTGTAGTGTGGTGTATTATACTGAACTGTACACCTCAGTGGAAATGAGACAATTGAGTGCCACAAAATTCATTACATAAAAATGAACCTCCAAGAATGAGCCATTTTGTACTATAAGATTAATGTTGTGTGTAAAGAAAAGAGAATTAAGTCATGTAGTCTAACATAGCCCTTTCTTCATCAGATTATTTTAACATAGTACTAATAATTACATCATCTGTAGATATGATAACAAGCAATTGTAGAACTTGTACATGTTATGAACAGATTTTTTTCTTCTAATTATTAAAAAGGAAGAGTACAACACATAGTATTTACCAACACAATCTCATGACAATTCGTAACCTTTTGATTCAGTGGAAAATTCTAATGAGTTTGTATAATCTCATTCTTACATTTTAGTATGACTTGATCATCCCTCAGTAATGGTTGGGTTTAGCGGAGGGGTTTTGGGCTATATCTCCTTTTTAAAATCATGTTTGTGTTCAAATGAAATCACATGGTTTTGTATGAATTAGACACTTTTTTGTCAATACCTGAAATAGTTGTTTCCTTGTGAGATCAGTTTAAAAAACATATTTATTTAAACTGGATTTTTTCCCCTTCAAAACAAAATATTTTTACCTCTAAGCTAAAAACAAAAAGTGACTTCGCCGTTAGTATATTCGCATTTAGATTATTGTACATTAAAACTGTTGTGAATTACAGTGCTCAGCATATACAAGTACACCCCTCACAAATCCATCTTTTAAATTCATATTTTTAATAAGAAGCTATACAATATTAAATTTGTGCATTTACATAGTCAGTACTGAAGCCAAATCTGGAGCTTATATAACAGAATAACTTACAACAACAGTCCAAAAACTAGTATACCCAAATGTATATGTTATAGAAAAATATTAAATACAAATTTAAAAAAGAGGAAAAATCAAGAGAAGCAAATAAAAGAAGAATATTTAGTTGAAATTTTGTACATTGTATTTTTTTTTTTTTGCAAGATTTAGCTTGAATTTTATTGTATTATCTTTCAATTTCTAAAAATGTTTGGTGTCTAAAATATTATTTTAATAAATATATCTGTTTAATAAGTCTGTTTTGTTTAAATGCACCAAAATACATTGCTTATATTCACTGAGAAATTGATAAAAATATTTATTTTCAAAATGGGGTGTACTTATTTATGCTGAGCACTGTACATTTACTGACATCACTTAAAAGGCAACAATTACAAAGGGGACTGCATCAGATTATTTTCCGTAAAAAAAAACCTAGAATATGCTAAATAATGTTAAATGGTGCTATTCTGATGCTCTTGACTGGGACACAGAACCAATTACGGTACTTAAATGGCTTGTTTCCACTGACTGGTTCAGTACGATACGGGTCGGTACGGGTCACCTTTAACAGGCTTGCGTTTCCACTGCTAAAAGGCTACCAACAGCAGATCAATGACAGTGCGAAATAGCCTACTGTAACGTCTGCAATTATATTAAATAAATAAATAAATGCAACATATATGAACACATACAGACCCTTACAGTCTCCGATATGTTACCAATTACAGAAAAACTACACACAGCAAACATTTAGGCTTTTTGTTAGGTTCAAAACAGCAGGAAACAGCCTAGTCAGTGCAGACCTCTCATGATTAAATGTGTCTTTAAACTTCAGCAGCACGTGTAGCCTCTTGTTAGAAAGTAATTCCATCATTCCGAGTTCATAGTAGTCCAAAAGGTGATAATAATAGTTAAACATGTCAGTTTGTTCACGTTTGCTGAAAAAAAATAATGTGCTCCTTTTGTTTTTTTTGCGCGTCACTCTCGCGTTTTTCAGTTTCTGACAGGATCAGGTTTCAAAAGCACGTCAATAATCAAGCACACGTCATCATCAGCTCAAGAAGTTTATTATTTCATATAAAGAAACGCGACTAGCACAAGCAAAAACGCAAAGACTGGCTCGTAAAAAACTACGGAGCACAGGGTAAAATCTGCTCCTTTTTTTGGCTTTGTGACTGTTCATCAATACGACGAAAAGATTCGTTTGAGCCCAGATCGAACAGGGCTCGTTATTATATGATATTATATGTATATATAGTCTCTCGGCTGTGTATGAAAACATGGCGGCTCCTTTGTTTTCATTCTGGCTTGTTGCGTGAGCTCGTGACGTATCTTTGTAAACCAATAGCGTTCAGCTACGCGTCTAGCTCCGCCTTTGGGACCCTTTTGGTACCCTTTCTCGTGTTTGGTACCCTTTCGAAAGGGTGCCGAAAAAGTGGTACAGTACGGTTCGGTTCGGTATGCCTTTTGACAGTGGAATCGGCCATAAAAGCGTACCGACCCGTACCGACCTGTACCGTACCAGTCAGTGGAAACGAGCCAAAATTCTTAAGTGTAATTCTCTTACTGGCCACTGGTGGCGCTAATGACAGGACTTTTTGAATTCTATATATAACCTCTTTAAAAATTTAGTTCATTCAGCAATTATTAATTAAAATTCAGATATTTGCCTTCCTGTCATTTCCAAAAAACGTACAACATTGTTGCGTATAAACAGGAATTGTTCCATTTTTTTACTCTGCCTAAGTGTTTTGTCCATATAATCAAATGACCTTTTTTACATGTATGAGAAGTGTAGGTCCAGTGTATTTTAGCTCTCATGTTGTAGCAGTAGTACCTAAAAGGGGTGGTTTAATGACTGATGCTGTGTTAAACCCTTGAGTCAGATAAAGCCTGTTATTATACTGACACCACGCACATAAACCCATTACCACTCATCTTTTATACTTAAAACAATAAACAGGGATGATAGATGTGGCATAGTCCGCAAAACTATGACAATCTACTAGACAGCTGTTGACCTCTCTGTCTCTCGCCTTTTTTTTTCTCTCTTTATTGTCTCTCTTTTTAAAAGCCAATTTTCATGTGTTGAAGAGCCATGGCATGAGCATAACCGATTACACATGCTTTGAATGTTTATCATGCTGCTTCCTATTTTTGTTTCGAGCTACTCTGGAAATGGAACACATTTCAAAACACAGTCTATATGAGTACAGTGTCTTAAGTATTTACACATCTATCATCAGTGGGAATATATAAAGTGTATCGATGGAATAATTTTGAGAGATAAAAAGGCAGTGGGAGAAGGGATATATTCTTTTTATTGTGGACTTTATGTATTTATTATGAGTGTTTGCCATTACTTAATCTTTAAACAAGAGCGTTCTCATGCTGCTTATAGCGGGTGCAGATCACGTTTAGCAGCATTTTTATTAAACTGCTTTGTGTGCTAATTGTTAGACCAAGTTACAGCTGTATTTATTTATTTCATTTGATCCATGGCAGTTACTTATTTTTATTTATTTTTTGTCTTTTTCTTTGAGGATTTCCTGTTCTTTTAACTGCTGGATATTTGGCTGTAGTTTTTGGAGTTTGTCTCCAAAGAGAAAGCACAAATTTTAGATGTGTTTTTTTTTTTTTTTTTAAATAGAAATATGTTACTACAAAGCGTAAAATGGTAATGAAGTTGAATTAAATGGATAGTTTACCCAAAAATGAAAATTTACTCACTATTTATTTACTTAATTGGTTCCAAACCTTTACAAGTAATGGTTTGAAACAATGTTTTTAACACTTTATATGTCAATGGTTACAGGTTTTCAGCTATCTTTAAGCTATTTTTTGTGTAGAAAAAAAAGGTTTAAACAAGTGAAGTAAATGATGAATGAATTTTTAGTTTTGGTTGAACTATTGCTATACTGTATGTATATAACATATATTTGCTTAATCTATATAGACCATCCACACATATTTTTTTTTCCAATCAAAAATAGTTTAAATTAGTTTTGAATTTCTATTTTATTTATTCCATTTGTAGTACAGTTATTTGATAATTTTAATAGTTTTTAACATGTGCAACAGAAATCAAAACCAAACATACAAAATAATAATAATAAGAATAAGAAGATAAAGAAGAAGAATAATACTACTACTACTACTAATAAGAAGAAGAATATGAATAATAGATGAAAAGTAAAACAATAAAAGTAGAAACCGCCACACTAAAGGATTAAGAATGTTTTTTTTAAGGTATAAGGACTATGCCACCAGATGGCACAAAGGAACGGGATGCAAACAGACAGAAATATACAGTAGCTGTAACTGCCCTGCTACTTGTAAATGAAGATGAAATAATAAAACCAAGCATTATAATTCCTTCATTCATCATTAAAAACATGTTACACAAGCTTTATTATCATTGTAAACTTGTTAAGTGAAATGAGGTTTAATTTTGGAAAGTAATATTATAGAAATAAAAGGCAACTAAATTAAAAGTACAAACATACATACATACAAATATAAGTAGGCCTAAATAAATAAATAAAGCAGTGTTGTATCCTAAATGTAAAGAGATGTACAGTGTTGGTTATTTTAAAGTGAAAGGACTAAGGTCAATAAATGATCTTTTATTTACAGTTTTCATTTGCATTTTCGTTGTTGATTATATTTTACTTTCTCATTTTATGTCTTAATTATTGTAAACAAATAATAAGCGAATACTTAAATAGGACTTAATAAGTATTTATTTAAAGACGTTACCAGTGAAACACAGAGAAACGGTGTGGCGCATGGTCTAAAGGGCTCTTAAGTTGAATGCTACTTCACCAAAAACATAAAAATAAATTGACCTACCTCAAGCAGATCACAAAAATTATAATAAAAATAATATACACACACACACACACACACACACACATACATAGAAGTACAATATAAACATACATCATATAACGACAATGGTACTGTATATCAATAGCAGGTAATAATACAAGTTGTTCAGAGAAAAGATTTGCATCAGCTTCCTTCTGAAAACCTACAAAAGGATTCAAAATTTTGGAAAACTTTTCAGGTTTTCTCTTAACTGTAGAAGTTTTTTTTTTTCTAAAGCCAAACAATAAGACAATTCCTGCAACCATTGTCCAAAATGTGGGCTTTCTGTATTTTTCCAAAAACTAGCTATTATAAGTTTTCTCATCTGGACTATTAAAAGTGCTTGTAATAGGAAAAATATTTAGAATACACAGTTTTGGACATTTGGGTATATCCTGTTTTAATATTGCGTGTAATGTGTGTGTGTTTGTGTGTGTGCGTGTGTGTGTGTGCGTGTGTGTGTGCGCGTGTGTGTGCGCGTGCGTGTACACTTCAGCGCTGCAGATGTTCTCAGTTAAATCTTGTGCTATGCTGCAGCTGGCCTATAGCAACACATGATGTCATCTGTCCTCCCTCACGCTCACATGCGTCCAAGATCTACTTCAAAAAGCTGGCCTGGCCTCTTGTCTGTGTGGGTTCTCCTGTTATTGTTTCTGGCTGTTAAACGGGTTTAATCTCACATCTCTAGCCAGCCAACCTTGAACTATTCCATCCTTCCTTCCATTCTCTTTCCTTGTTTTCTTCTGTTTCCTCCAGCCTGCTCTCTGTTTCCCCTTCAGGGGGTTGCCCACTGGGGACAGTCCATTGACCTGTATTCTCTTGCTTGCGTGGTTTTTCCTCTCACTTTATCTCTTCCACCTTTTCAGACAGTCTAAATAATAGCTGGCAGCATGTGGCAGGGCTCATTTGCCCCCTCAGGCAGAGTTCTGTGCTCAGTGAGCCCTCTAGTGGTCGTGATGCTCATTAAACACTAAGCCAGACGCGGGACCAGCTCTGCTCAGCATCCAGCGTTATGCTGAGTGGGATTATCATTACCATCACATTCTGCACTCTCAGAGCCCTGCAGATGGGATGGGGCGTGCCGAAGACCACTGACGTGTTATTTCAAAAGAGGGTGGGTAAGATGACGGGGGTGCTTCATAGACATGGCCGCAGCTGACATCATGCTACATTTGCTTACTCTACCTGCAGAGAGCATCCATCATGCTTGCCTCTGGGGCTGGAGTCTGTCGCTTTCTTTTATATTCTCCCCCTCTCCCTCCTGCAGTTCTTTTTTTCCTGCTGCCGACAAGAGGAAACGATTGATGAAGGAGGTCACATTTCAGTCCCCCTTATCTTTTAATAGCCTCTCTTTGTTGTAAGGCTGCACCTGATTGGAATACAATACAGCCAATGTCTTACTTCAAAGACACTCAACAATCTTCTCGCCTGTCCGACAGCAAAACTCTGGCTCTGAGATCAGCACAGTCTGGACACCATTCCCACAACAGAGACTCTCATTAAGGGTGTTCAGAGACTTTAAAGAGAGGAAAATACAAATGAAAAGGATAGGGAGGGTGTGGCCCAACATCTAAAGGACTATTCAAAAGAGTGTGAATTTATCGAAACAGGCCACATCAAATAAAACAATTAAATGGATTCTTTGTTGTCAGGTGGAAAATTCACATTGTGACTATTCACAGTAGTGTATAAAAAAAGTCAGGAAATCACAGACCAAAAAAATCTTGCCAGTGTGATACAGGAAGAACTAGCCTTTTGGAAAGATTTAAAACCAGAGTCTCAAATTGGTACTTGCCCAATAATCTGTTCACCACAAATATGCAAGAAAGCTTTGCATATCTGACTGCATCATCAATATTAAATGGATAGTTCACCCAGAAATTCAAACTGTGTCATTATTTACAGCCTTTCACTTGTAGCAAACCTGTTTGAATTTCTTTCCTCTGTTGAAGACAAGCCAATATTTTGAAGAAGCTGGAAACCTGTAACTATGGATTTCCATAGTAATTTTTTACTATGAATGTCAATGATTACAGCTTTATTTAGTCAAACTTTGTGGACCCGGTGGCGGGTCCGGTAACGTCATCGACTTCCCCTTCATTTTTAAAGGCAGCGGGTTGCGCAACACCCCGGAAATGGCTCCGTTTGAGATTGGAGAAGCTATATTTTATGCACATATGCATCACTTCTGGGTTTTTTTTACTGTACAAAAGTTATTTACACTTAAATACACAGTATACTGGGTACCCGAGCTGGGTATTGAACATTGGTTTATTTTCATATCTTATAGTAATTGACTAATTTTAATAAAATGTTATGATGCCTAAAATGCAAAGGAGATAAAATAAGTAATGTAAACTCATGTTCCTATAGTTATTATCATGTAAAACTAAGCAAGAGCAAATATGTATTATTTAATATGAATGATCAAACCTTATTTTCCCAGTACTCAGGTAAACTGAAACAGTTTGGTTATTTCACAAGATAGAGATAAAATTCTTTTTCCTAGTGTTTGCTGCCCTCTGCTGATTTCAAGCAGAACTGTCTGGATAAGCTAAAACCTCTAAATAGATAAACTACACTCTTTCAAAAAAGCATTTTAGAAAAAAATATTAAAAATCGCCCAATGTTGAAGTGGTTCATAATAAAACAGAAAAAATATTAAAATATTATTTATTACTTTCAGCAGTTTCTTATGTAAATTCAAAGGGTTTTCTATTTAATTACACTGGAATTTTTCATTTATAGCAATGCATTTGGATATGGAAGGCTTTCAAAATTTGGTAGGCGGAAAATACATAAAAAAATGGTATAGCACCTTTCATCAGTTGAAATACAATAACATTTGCATAGATTATGGTAGAGACATTTTTCTTTTTTCCTCTGATTACACACATGTGCAGGAACCACCAAAATCATTTACAGCAACATAGACCACACAGAGCCTAAAAGGTATACTTTCAAACTTGAGTTTATAAAAAAAAAATACAAAAAGTGACTCTTTTTTTAGGTGTTTATTATAACACAGACAACATATACAGTTATTTTAAATACTTTCAATAGTGTTTTATGAAAATTCAAAGGGTTTTCTTTAAAATGATACCAAATTTTTGCATTTACACCTCTGCATGTGGATTTGGGAAGTTTAGGAGGGCAAAATCCAGGCGGAAATCCCAAAATAGCACTAGACTTTAAAGGGTTAAAATATTGGCTGCATACGAAACCACCTACTACACTGTAGGTACTGCATTTGATTTAAATGTACTACTCAGCCATTAGAAAAGTACATTCTATACAGTATAAATGTGACCAGTATGAATGGTACTCGGACGTACTACATCCGCCATTTTGTCATAACCATGTGACCTACCTGCATGAGTTGCGTCACTTCACTCCTATTCCTGAATTCTCTCACAGGGAATCATGGGTGATGCACACTTCAGAAGCCTGTTGAAAGTAGTAAGTCATCCGGGTACTTCTCGCATACTGTTTTTTTTTTTAATTCTATGAATTCGGACGTATAGCTTTGCTTGTACTGTTTTTAGTGTACTATATAGTATGGAAGTATGGGATTTCTGATGCAGTTGTTGTCTTTTGTTTTCAACAGAAGAAAGTAACACATTAACATATGGAACCACTCAAGTGAGAGTAAATAGGAAATAAATATACATTTTTAGGGTGAACTATGCCTTTAAAAGTTTGTTGACAAATTAAAGCCAAATTTCAGGACTCTTCCTTCCTATCCAGTGAGATATCTCTAATGTCAGGAAGCACATCGTGTTTATTTCACCTAGAGTATAAGCCCACTAAAACCCTCCGGCTGCGTCTTCTTTTCTTGGCTCTATACAAACACACACATAGGAAATCAAACCCTTTCTGCCTTGCCAGAAGAACAGAGCCAAACAAAACAATGTGAAGAGAGAAGTCGAAGCTGACTATGTTTGTAGCCTGGCATTGTCGAATTCCCATGGCGGCTGTTAAACAATGAGAGGCCGGGTGTAACCCAAGCTGCATCTGCTCTGCTGTGAAGTATATTGGGGGCCTCAGATCAGCTGAAAGCACTGCTTCTTTTATTTGGGGCATTAAAGCCAAATTTGAAGAACTTTAGGTTTCTGTACTGAATAAAGCAGCCGATGAATTGGTACTTGAATAGGATTTTATGATTAAACTACACTTCTAAGGATTTTTTGCAGCTGTTGGCACTGAATAAAAAACTTTTTTCTTTTTTTTTTCTTCATCAATCTAGTACACTTCCCCTCCCTCTTTCTTCCCTGCTGTTTTCTCTGGTTTGGAGGTTTTGGAGCTCTGTTGTGGTCTGTATTATTGTTTGAGTAGAGACATGAACTATGACTGTCTTGGTATGCGAATAAAGGCTAGGAGCTTATTCTTTTTCAGTCAGAATTTGACAATTCTCACAGTTCCTTAGCATGCTGCATTGATTTACTTTATGTAGCATTATGATAACTATCTTCTTTCTCTGTTCACTTTAGGTCTCAAAAGTAAATGGACTTACAAGGGCATCATCAGTTGGCACACATAAAGGCAGTGCCAAAAAGCAGAAAGACTTCCGTCTGCCGTCCAAAACTGTGAAGTACACAGCCACCGTGTCCAAGGGCCACGTCACCTACACCAAAGCAAAACGAGAACTGGTTAAGAAAGCCAAACTCAACCACAGCAAGCACGCAGCTTCTGCTGGCCTCCGTGCTTACAGCAACAACCATCACCACAATTCTCATCATGCAACCAGCAATGGCCATGGCCGGCCCCAGCTCTCTCACTCAGGAAAAGCCCAAAGTATCAATGCAAAAACCCGCAAACAGGTGCTATTATCGAATGGGGTGCATAAGATGACTAATGGGAGCCGGCTTAACGGCAGACTAAATGGACGCCATAGTGCCAAGGAAGAGGAGGTTGTTGACCGACCTGTGCGGCAAGGACTGCGGAACTCTAAGCGCAGAAGTGATGCCATGACAATGCTTGGAGCTGTAACTGAGAGTGAAGAGGCTAAAACTAAGCTGCATGCCACTGAGGTTAAGAAAGCTAAAGTGCAGCCTAGCCCACTGGAAACTCGCAGCAAGAAGGCCCTGAATCAGTTCAAGTCTCCTAACACAGTCACTGTTGCACATAGTATCACTGAAATGGCTGCCTCTCCTTTTCAGAAAACGGGTCCTGCCCCTCCTCCATCTCCCCCTGCTGCTCCTGCTTCCCCATCCATGCCCCAGAACCCTGCAATCCCTGAGCCAGCACGACAGAGACCCAAACGTGCCTCTGCTGGCAAACTGATGTTCATCAGAAAAGCACAGCAGAGGGCCCAAACTCATCCTACCCTCAACCGGACCACATCCACTACCTCAGCCAGCAAGTCCTTCAAACCAGCAGAGCCCACACACACGCCTCCACCTCGGCTGGACAGAGACAGGGAGCGTGAGAGGGAACGGGAGAGGAGCAGGGCGAGGTATGCAGCCTTGGGGGAGGTGCCTGTTTTCAAGCCCAGCTCCAGGGAGTTCCTTGACCCTTTGGTGTACCTAGACTCATTTCGGGAACAGGCCGAGTCATGTGGACTGTGCAGAGTGCTGCCTCCTACTGACTGGAGGCCAGAGTGCAAACTCAATGATGAGATGCGTTTTGTGACACAGGTTCAGCGCATCCACAAGCTGGGCAGGCGTTGGGGCCCCAATGTTCAGAAACTTGCCTGCATTAAGAAGCACCTCAAATCTCAGGGCATCTCAATGGATCAGCCACCTATTATAGGCAAGTCCCTTAAATCCTCTGCATTTAGATCTGCTTTTGTTTGTATAGGTCAAATCAGGACATATAACATCACTGCACTGCAGAATTTAAGGCAGCCTTTCCTGCCTGTAATTTTCTAGCACCTAAAGCATTAGACTCTGTAAAGCACTGATACTGCAAGGGTAAATTTGAGGGTCTAGGGCAGGGGTGTCCAAACGCAGTCCTAGAGGGCCAGTGTCCTGCAAAGTTTATTTCCAACCCCACCTGGGCTAGCCAATCAAGCGCTTACTAGGCTTTCTAGAAACATCCTTGCAGGTGTGTTGAGGCAAGTTGGAACTAAAATCTGCAGGACACCGGCTCTCCAGGACCGAGTTTGGACACCCCTGGTCTAGGGTAAGGATGACCAAATATACTAGCACCACTGCTCTGCAGAATTTAGCTTGTACGCTAATCTAATATGTCTTAAGATCTTACCAGAATTTTTACAATATATCTGAGGAAGGTGTATGCTTCATATAATTAAAAAAAACTACAGTCTATAGGAAATTAGCCATCCGGGAGTAGCTTTAATCATCCCTGGGCTTTAGTATCCTGCATATCAAGAACTTCAGTTACAATTGAAGCAATGAGATGCAACTCTAGCTTGGATGCCCCAGGCTTGTGTTTATGTAAATGTTTTTCAGCATTTCAAGTCAATAAACTGGGAAGAAAACCATTAGTATGGAAGCTGACCAACAAACATCCTCATGGTCCAATCTTAACATATGTTGTCAAGTCTATTATCTGCCGGAGGCATGGAAAACCATATGTCAAACCAATTGCCCATTACTTTTTTCAAAATATTTCCAGCATGATACAAGTTTACATGATTTTAATGCAGCCCCAAGCCTCAGAATTTTGTGTCCTATTAGAAGATCCAGTCATAATTTACAGTTGAAATAAATGTGCATTGAGTTATTCAGAATGCCACCAGTATGCTGTATCAATTTCTATGAGAGTTTTAAACTCTTGGTCATTGATGACTGCTGCCACTGCTGGTGCTGATTTGCCCTCAGTCTTATAGCTCGCTTTCTGCTGGTGTCATGTTTGATTGCTTCAAATGACAAATAAAGATGCAGCCCCAGTTTACTCTAACATATTCAGATAATTAATGAGCTGTGAAATGTAATACATTTTTATTTTGGAGCTGTCAATACTCGTTTAGTGGCAGGTGGTGCAAAGTGTCGTACTTGCAGTGATTTTATGGAGTTGTATGGAAAATATATATTGTCTGTTAATACACTTTTGCTATCAAAGCTTTTAACAATCGCTTTTTCCCTCTCACCCCTTCAGGTGGCTGTGAAGTAGATTTGGCTCGTTTTTCAGAGCTGGTCTGCGACTTAGGTGGAATGCAGCAGGTGATGGACCTGAAAAAATGGAGCCGGCTGGCCGACCTGCTTCGCATTCCCAAATCAGCACAGGACCGTCTGGCCAAGCTCCAGGAGGCCTACCTCCAGTTTCTGCTTTCTTATGACCTGCTCTCACCTGAGGAGCTCCAGCGTTTGGAGCAGGAGGTGAGGGCAGAAAAGGAGGCTCTGGAACGCAAGCGGGGACCCCTGGAGGGTCACTCTGATAATGGCCATCATTCTCTGGCTCTTCCTCGTTATGAACCCAAGAATGGGCTCAATGGCCTCAGCCATCGCAATGGCTTCCGCAATCACCACAAAGAGCCAGACATACAGCGGCAGGCTGGCCGCCGCAGACTGTTTGCTCAGGAAAAGAAAGGGGAAAAAGTGGAGAGTGAGGAGGCAGAGGAGGAGATGGAAGATGAAGGTGTTCTCAGTGACCAGCACAAATGTATATACAAGGTAAGAGAGGTGATAAATGATCTACTGCTTTTATCATGGCAGTCGTAGTGCTCTTCAGCATGCTACCATTTTGTGTTCCTTTCTAAAATAGGAATATCATGTGCCAAACTTGTTTCATTCACGTTATTCAAGTCATTTAATCTGGCAGATGTGCTGTTTCTTCAGATAGTGAAGTGTTTATAGAGAGTTCACCCCTGAGGTTCCAGAAATTGTGCCAGAATCAACTGAAGACTAGCTTGTCTGAATGCAAAGCCACACTACTGTGGAAGAAAGTACGAAGGCTTAAAATGCAATGTGTTTTGGGTTTTAATGCTGTCTAGGTTGGCTTTTACAGTGGTTGATGGATGCTGTGCTCTGAATCACAGATTTGAGCCTGAGCTCTGTATTCTTATTTGACTTGCTAGTCTGCTAATATGAGTGCCTGTTTTGTTCCCAAAACACGCAAAATACTGTACATTTGTCACAAACTTAGTGAGTTGCCTGCTTAGATAATATTTTAGACGTTCTCCCAAGCTGAAATACAGGTATATCTCATTCTGCTCAATTAGTTTTTTCCCCATTTGTGTGTCACAATCATCCGCAGAGAGTTTGCATTTAACTCTGTACTAAAACATCAAGCTTTTGTGCTTGCTATGCATTTGTTGTGTTTGTTAGAGTAACATGTTATTAGCTTAGCCACCGTTAGCCTGCATTAGAATCAACTGTGTTATATTAAATGTATTTTTGCTTCGTTTTTGTAAGGAGCACAACATTTCTGAATTGCTTCCAATAGAATATTTAAATTCTGTCACTTATGAAGTTAAATTTGGGTTAGCATGCTGTGTTCACACCAGGTGCGACATGTGCAAATAAATTGCATTATTTGCACATAAACAGATGAACATTTTAAGTTTACTCGCTTAATTTACGTATCAAATTCACTCCACAATATATGCGAATTCGCATCATGAGCAGGGTTTATGTCTGTCAGATGACTCGAGCTTCATTGCTAAATGGCTAACATGGATTTTATTGAGAGTAGCTGTGCTTTAGGAAGGCTGATAAACAACATAGATTTGTTTGGCACCATGATTGAGTACACTACATACATTTAGAGGTGCACCTAGCTCTGTGAGCTCATCAACTTCTCCAGAAACTGTACCTGGATGATGGAAGCCAAGCCCAGTTTGATGAGCTGTTGTCCAGTGTCAACAAGTGGATTTACCTTCGGGACACTAAAAACAGGCGCTACGTCATAATTACGTTCATAGTAGAGTATGCTCCTGATTGGTTAACGCCAATGTCTGCTAAAGTTCGAGATTCGAACTCGAGCAAATTGTGCAATTCACGCGTCAAACATGCAAAATGCTCAATCGTGACGCTTCATTCATGTGAATCACGCCGCCTCGTTCGCACAAATTGCGCCGCAAGATGTGTATTCGTGTCTTTGCATTGAATTCACATGTAAATCACTCACGCTTGATGATTTATCCATGTCTGGTGTAAACGAACTATTTGAAAGTAGCTTGGCAATGTGAGGCAAATATTGATATTCAAATATGGGGCAGAGTTTGTGTGGTTCTTGTGTTTGTGAGAGAACTGTGAGTGGGTGGGTGGTAATCTGTGAGAATGGCTGTTGTGTGAGAGGCCTTGTTCCCAGGCCCTCAGTTCCTTGTGTATGTGAGTTCGGGTTTGTAGATATAGTCTATGTAAGGTGACTCCGTCTGCCTCACCAGCCCTATAAAAATACCCTGCTGACTCTTCTAGCACCCTGTCTGTCTGCCTGTGTGTTGTTGTCTGAGGTAACACTTTCTGCTGGGTGGTAGGGTAAGAGTGGGCCTCTTCACAGAATGGCGCCTGAATATAGGTCACAACTGAGCTTCACACACACACACACACACACACACACACACACACACACACACACACACACACACACACACACACACACTACACTTCTGTTAATTTCCAGTGCAGTACCGGGCAGTTGTCTTGTTTAGAGTTATATGTGCTGTCAAGTGGTTGAAGATTGTATGTGTAGCATCTAAGAAAAGTTTAAAGAAGTAAAAAATTTGTGGATTTTACAGTAATTGCCCTGCTGAAAAAAACGGCATATGCTGGTAAGGTATGTTTTGTTGCGGGTATGCTGGTCTTGCTGGTATTGCTGGTTTCAATGCTGGTTTTGCTAGTCTTGATGCTGGTTTTGCTAGTCTTGATGCTGGTATTGCTAGTCTTGATGCTGGTATTGCTGATCTCTATGCTGGTCTTGCTGGTTTCAGAGCTGGTCTCAATGCTGGTCTTGCTGGCCTGAGTGCTGGTCCTGACCAGCATTGAAACTAGCAAGACCAGCATTAAGACCAGAAAAACCAGCATTGAAACTAGCAAGACCAGCATTGAAACCAGCATACCAGCATCAAAACATACCTTACCAGCATATGCTGGGTTTTTTAGCAGGGTGGGTAAATTCACAATCTGTTTCTTTAAACTTGTAAAAGAAGAATTGCCTAATGCAACAGGAACACTCCACATTTTAATTTTTAAATAGGCTTATTTTACATCTTCCCTAAAGTTAAACAGTTTTTTGAATCCATTCTGATTATCTTTGGATCTGGCAGGAGTGTTTTTAGCTTAGCTTAGCATAGATCATTGAACCGGATTAGACCTTTAGGACCTTGCTATAAATTACAATAAGTTTTGATCATTTCCTATTGAAAACTTGACTTGTCTATACTTACATCATGTACTGACTGTTTGCTATTATCTAGGCCAATATGACAGTGCCTGAAAATCGGCTAACCTCCATCAAAAAAACTATGAAATATAATTTTGGTAGGCTATAAGCGGGATGCTATTAGACTAATATGATTCAAAGATCTATGCTAAGTTAAGCTAAAAGTGCTCCCGCCAGACATGGAGATCGTCTGAATAGATTCAAAAATGGTAAATCTCAACTGTTTAACTTTAGAGGAGTTATAAAATGAGCTATAAAAAATAATAATAAAGTGCTTTTAAGTAAAAAAAAAAAAAACTGGGAAAATGTTTGTGTTCGATGGATCAAACAGCTGGTCTTAAAGTTAATTTGAGGAGAACAAATATTTATTATTGATGCATAATATATCAGCAGCCAAATAAGTATGGGCCGAAAAAGGCATGTTTTTGAAATTATTGATATTAGCCTGATAATAAAATAAATGATGTGCTATTTCTGCTGATTGATCCACTTCAGATGTAACCTGCTGGCCATTAGGGTTTTGAATTTTGGTTCCTTGCACATTGTTTATATACATACTTTACAAGAGTTTATGCTAGAGGAAAGACATTTCTTTGTGCTTTTGTTGTTTTCTACAGTTACAGTTTTAAAATAAATTCCCTTGCCAACTACAATTTTCAGTATCGGTTAATATCAACATTTGTATTTATCAGGCTAGTATTGGTATTAGCCAATATATCCATATCTGTAAGTTTATGTAGGCTCAGTATTTTACGTAAATTGAGATGTTATTAAAATGTGAGCTTTCATTTTAAAAGCTATCTGGGGCTGTTGTCAGAATACACAGACAGAGATACTTGCTTGTGTATTATTTGGCCAATTGTCTTACTGATTTATTTGTTGTATTTTTCCAGGGGAGATCGGTATCTTTGACCACCTTTTACAGAATAGCAAGAAATACAATGATGATGTACTTCAACAAAGAGCCTGGGGCTGCTGAAGTTGAGGTACATATATAATGCTTCCTGTATTTTATCAAATGTAAATGTCTGTGTTTGTTATTATCGCTGTATAATGTCAGTTCTGATTGTGACCAGAACCCACAATGAAAATAAAATAATTCAGACAGAGTTATAGTTATAACTGTTCTTTGACAAATCGTCTTTTAGTAGTGCATATTTTCTGCATCCCAAGACAGTTGTGTCCTTGTTTTTTGTTATATTTCTTCCTTCCTGCCACTTCTCTTCATCTCCATCTGTCCTGCTTTTCTTTATATAGCAAGATTACTGGCGGATGGTGGAGCAGAGGGACTGCCATGTAGCAGTGCATTATGGGAAAGTGGACACAAACACACATGGAAGCGGCTTCCCTGTGGGCAAGTCCGAGCCATTCTCCAAGTAAAAGCTGCTTTCATTTGAGATTAAAGGCATTGTGGAACTATGCATTGCTATTTATAAAATTGATGTTATTGTAATCTTGTTCTCTTCGTCTGTCTGTTTCTCCCTTTTACTGCAGGCATGGATGGAACCTCACTGTCCTTCCCAATAACTCTGGATCCATTTTGCGCCATCTTGGTGCTGTGCCGGGTGAGTTCTCTATTGTTGTCAGAAGCAGCACATACACTTCTCTCTGCATTATGGATTTTTTTTTTACTATTATTATTGAATAGGTCTTCACTCCTCTTTCTGTCTCTTTTTCTCTTGTTCTCTCACACAGGGGTGACTATTCCCTGGCTGAACATCGGCATGGTCTTTTCTACCTCATGCTGGTCACAAGACCAAAACCGCCTTCCATACATTGATTACTTACACACTGGTGCTGATTGCATTTGGTAAGTTTTTTGTTTCCTGACATTGTGGCTCCATATGAGCAATATCACACAAGTAGTAGTGCGATATGGCTGTATATCGGCACTGGTGGAAAGTGTGCTAGTCTAAAAATCCTTTTGTAAGAGGAACTACTTTTTTCTGCCATTCATTCACATCTGCAGCTGACAGAACAGCAGAAACTGTTGTTAATTCACTAACGTCATTTTAGAGCTAGTATCTGAAAGATTCTGTAGCGTAATGTCTAAAGTGATAACAAAACAGGTTATTTTGCTCACATTTTAAGGTTATAAGGCTGAATGGCATGAAATGCCATCAGTCTACAGACTTTTCCCAGTATTTCTCTGTTGCAATTGGGATACAGGAAAAATGCAAGTGGACATTTCTTATTTTTGTCTTTTTAGTGAACTAGTCTGTAGTAATGAAAACAGGAGACTCATTAGAAACAAACAGATTGTCAACCAAAATGTACTAAGTGTTATAAAAAGAGTGGCCAACACAAAATACATATATTCCTGATATGCGAGTCTCACCTCACACTAAATACACTACAATTGCTACAGTATAAATACAGCACTACAACATATAAAAGAAAGAGATCACCTTAGAATGTCACTTATCAGTTTAATAAGGACTGTAGTTATCAGCTGTAGTTCTAAATGATGCTGTTCTTATCCTCTAAGGGCTTATTATGCGGTCTCTGTCGCCATCTTATGAGTGGACAATGTCAACCGTCTTTACTCTGTTCAGTATGACAGGCTGATGAATGCTGATGATCTGTCTCTCTGAAATTATTAATATTTAAAATAGGCACTATCCTTATAAATAAACTGCATAGTTGCAATCTAAACAATTACATTCTCGCCTGAAAAAGCTTATGTCGTCCAACAGCAGCAATATTTGTCAAATTGTAGTGAGTTTATTCATTTGCTGTCACTCTATGTGGGGCGGAGTAATACAGAAGGGTGAGAAGGCTGTAGAATGTTATTAAGGGAATATTGCATGACTATCAGCCAAT
>CAIGQZ010004625.1:17180672-17190855 GCA_903798205.1 Danio tinwini | reverse complement strand
ATATAGTGGCTAATAAAGTGTTTTAATATTTATATAGCATTCCTTTATTTTTAAATCAGGTTTAATAATCAATATTTGGTAATTTAGTACTTAATATTTAGCTATTTAATTTTACAATTTATTTGAATTACTTGCCAAGATGAAAATCAAATATTCATATTTAATTAGTACAGATTTTCAGCAATTCTTATTCTCTCTCTTTGTAGATAAAAGTAACAATGTTGTATCTGTTGTATAAAAAAAGTCTTGTTTAACACTTGAAATTGGCTGTAATAAAATGTTATTCCTCTAGAGGGCTCTGTGCTCTGTAATTCATACAGTGAATTACAGTCTTCATTCCACTCACGAGAGCATCAGCTGTGATTCTTTTTATGAGCATGACTCATCATTATAAAGCCAAGTTTTGTTTCCATGACAACAAATCTGGTTTAGGAGACACTAGAGACAGTGCTGTTGTGTTATGTCATGCAGACAATGACACTAACATGAACTTCTGCCCATCCTATTATAGGTATTCTATTCCTGCTGAGGAAAAGACAAAGCTTGATAAAGTGGTGCACACACTGCTACAGGCCAACGGCACGCCAGGACTGGAAATGCTGGAGAAGAATGTTATGGTGAGATATTGCGAACAAAACTTTATATTATTATAAAAAGTATATACACAAACAAATCGGTTGTGTCAGACAGCCATCTAACAGTCCAATCAGATTTCCATGGTTAAAATCTTTGTTGTTGTTTGACAAGCCATTTAGTCTAAACTCTAAACAACTTTCATTGATTCTCATTTTTAATGCATCTCTGCATTTATTTATTACCAGATTTCTCCAGAGGTGCTTTGTCGTGAGGGAATAAAGGTTCACCGTACCGTCCAGCAGAGTGGGCAGTTCGTGGTGGTCTTCCCCGGTGCATTCGTGTCCAGGGTGTGCTGTGGCTACAGTGTGTCTGAAACTGTGCACTTTGCCACACCACAGTGGATGAACCTGGGCTACGAGGCTGCTAAGGTGAGACGTTCTTCTACTGTGAAGTTTCAGGAGCATTTCCATTTTCAGTCGAATTTGTAAGACTGGTTTAAGGCCCTGTTTTCTATTTGTATTCATCAGTCGAGATGCATTACTATTTCAATCTATTTACAGTTTGAATGTGTTAAAGTCTTTTGTTTCAATTTAGTTGACACCCTCTCATTTTGTCACGTTCTGCTTCATTTTTATGGGAATGCTTAGTGTGACACATGAGTACTACTAAATGAAAATAACATTTAAGTATCTTATGAATGAGCAAATGTAGGTAAACAATATGAACTACAATTTTGTTTGGGTACAATGTTGTGGTGTGCTTTGTAACATCCCATAAAACCGACATTAGGTCAGATGGCTTAGACAAGTTGGTCCTTTGTGGCTGTTTACATGCATTTGACCACTTGATATTCAGTTATGAGTAAGTTAATTTCAAAAGTATTTAATTTATAAGGACATCATTAAAGTTATTTTATTAAATATTTTGTGTAAAAAATAACTTAAATCATTGAATTACTTCAGCTATTCATTCATTCATTTTCTTTTCGGCTTAGTCCTTTTATTAATCCGGGGTTGCCACAGTGGAATAAACCGCCAACATATCCAGCACATGTTTTATGCAGCGGATGCCCTTCAAGCTACAACCAATCTTTGGGAAACATCCATACACACTCATACACTACAGACAATTAAGCCTACCCAATTCACCTATCCCGCATGTCTTTGGACTGTGGAGGAAACCGGAGCACCCAGTGGAAATCCACCAGAATGCAGGGAGATTATGCAAACTCCAAACAGAAACACCAACTGACCCAGCCGAGGGTCGAACCAGTGACCTTTTTGCTGTGAGGCGACAGCACTACCTACTGCACCACTGTGTCGCCTTTACTTCAGCTAGTACTATCAAAATAACTATCAAAGCATGCAGAATGGAAATTAGACTTTTAACAGGGACGTTTGGCTTTTTAAAAAATATTTATACTTAGTTAAACTCATGTATCAAAACACAAAACATTTCAAAGCAATTACACCATATTAAAGAAACTGTGTTTCATACTTACCATATGAAGAAAAATTTAGATGCAAAAGCCTCTCTGTGCCATCTGAATTTTTATTCTAAAGCTCTTATGTGTAGGTTTGATAATTTCTCATTTATGGTGATTAATTGATTCTGTTATTGCCTTTAAAGTGAAATAACTAAACATAAACATGGGAAGATGAGAAAAATGCTCATTTGAGAAGAAACTTTTAGACTGTAGTTGGAGGCTTTTGCATCTGAACTCTTTATATATTGACATTAGTTTCTTAATTTATTGTTTCTTAGGTGTGTGTGTGTGTGTGTGTGTGTGTGTGTGTGTGTGTGTGTGTGTGTGTGTGTGTGTGTAATCTTCTGACAAACTAACCTTTAGTTGGTTAGTCATTCTGCAAATATATATTTGTATTACAAACAAGCATATAATTACTCCTCTCTGAATTGATTTACACAGCAACTGTTCAATTTTGCATTTAGTGTTTAAGGCAAGTATATTTTAAGTAACTAAATTACCTAAAAGTAATCCCTTTTTCAGATAAAAAGTAATTTAAGTAGCTAGTTACCTCACTATGAAAGCAATATGATCAAACTACCTACTGTATAGAAATGGTCAAAAACTAAAGTTCTAAACATTTTACATCCTGTTTACATCAGTCCTAGCAATGGCCACTTTTAATTCTATATATGCAACACCAGCAAGCCTTAAATAATTTGGTTGTAAAATGTGGTGATCTCTCCTCTAAATAACTGAACTGTGTGTACAGAAAAGTTAGATTAAGCTCTAAAATGTGTGCTGCACATGCACATTTCTAGGCTATACATGTTTATACAAGTTTGCTCTTTTTCTCACAGGACCTGAAATGCAGGCGCATAGCAAAACCCTTCTCTATGGAGAAGCTTCTCTATCAGATCGCCACAGCTGAGGCCAAACGAGAAAACAGACTTGTGCTCAGTACAATCTCTTCTCTTCTCAAAGATCTCAGGTGAGCATTGCCAACCCGCCCACCAGTCAAATCATTACCGGAATACACTTTCTTAACCATTACAGCCCATGGTAAAGCAGTTGTCAAGAGAGTGTGTGTTGATGTCCAACAGGAACATAGAGATGAAGCAAAGGCAGGAGCTGTATGAAGCAGGGCTGCTCTCCTCCGCACGCTACTGTACTCATGACCACAACCAATCACCTGCTGACACCAGAAAGAAGCCGCGCAAGTGGCTGGCGCTGGAGTCATCAGAGAGGCGCTGTCAAATGTGCCAGCACCTCTGCTACTTGTCTATGGTGAGATTCAGCTCAGGTTATATTATTCTGGATTGCAGACAAGGGTATAGAGTTAGCATGGATGGAGGCATCGATATCCACGAATTACTGAGTTGTCCCAACCAAAAGTTGAATCCCCTCAAAAATAACATTTTAAAAAACATTAACAATAAATTTTATTCAAATTAAAATAACATTCTCCCAGTCATACTTCTCCCAAACACATATGCCTACTGGCATGTGAGAGGCTGTAATGTGCAAATGTGCAAATGTGCACCAAATGTGCAAGTTTCATATGAGGATTAGATACAATGTTGACACATGGATGTCAAAAGTAAATGAGGATGGCAGCAAAAAAGGAAAAAAAATGTAGGTCACTTAAACCCAAGTAATAATAATGCTAACTAGGCCTTAAATTCAGTTTTTAAATTAAATTATGGCCATTGACGATTATGAAAAAACAATAATCGAGTTAAAACAATTATTTTGTCATATGCCGACCCCTTTCCAACCATTCGAATTCATTCTTCTGCAAAGCCCAATTACAGTAAAAACATGCCATGTGTGATTTTAGCAGTGACTTTTTTAAGTGGGTGTTAGATTTGGTCCCCTTCAATGTCAAGAGCAAATCTATGCCATTGATTGCAGAGCTCAGATCACCACGCTTGAGAGCTTCCTTCCTATGGACTTCTGTTACAACCCTGCTCCAACATGCTATTTTCATGTAACCCCAAAGATTCTGATGACCTGTTTAGTGTGTACTTTATCAGGGTTGGAGCTGAACTCTGCAGGACAGTAACCATGTCTTAATGGCACACTTCATGCGCACTTGTGGTGTTGCCAACTTACAATGGCTGCCATGTTTGAATCATACCTGTCTACCCTCCAGTTTTTCCCAGGATTCTCCTGCATTTACAATTCTACTTTATCATTTAGGCCTATTAAAATATTATTAAAATATTATTTTAAAAAGCACAAGAAAGAATGCCGTTTTGAAACAGAAACAGCCTTAATTTTAGAGAGTTATTTAAGACTTTTTAGTTACAAAACTTGAGGTAGCCTACTAGAGAAATTTTATGTCGGCGCGGGATCGGATCGGGTTTACCGGCGAGCATGAGCGGAATGTTAACGGAGCACTTGCTTTGTGCGATTAGCGACTGAGTGGAGCGCACGATCATGGAGCAGAATGCTTAGCGGAGCGTCACACTGCTCAGCTCAGCTCACATTCTCTGGCTGCTACAGTGCAGTTCACTATGTTCACTATGTTACATAACTGCCCCCTGCTGGTCATGTCTTTCTTATGTTAGACCATGTTGTGCTGTGCCGCGCAGTACTGCAGTACCGTGTGTGATCCTGTTCATTCACTCGCACATTCTCAGTAGCCACATCTGTATCCTGCTACCATCCCGTAAATGTATTTTCCCATATTTCTCCTGTATTTTTAATCTTTCTATGAAGGGTGGCAATAAACATTAAAGAGCTGATTATGTGCCCTTGATTTACTGTATTGACGGAGTTGCTGGTTGCGAATGCTCCTACTTAGGTTGGGGCGAGCAGAACCGGAGTATTTATGCTGGTGTATAAATACCGTATGCATTCCTTGAGAATTAGCATAATTTGCATGTCTTCATCAAACACACCTGATTCAGTTCATTAATAGAACTGAAATGTTTGTTCCAGACAAAAGAGACATCCAAAATGTACAGCACTGGGACTCCAGGAATAGACCACCTATATATCACCTATATATAATATATCACCTTGGCACTTTTAGTTGTTGTTTTGTTTTTAAGCATTATGATTTAGGATGCACTGATTTAATTTTTTATATACTTTACAGCATATACTATACAAATTTTATTACTAGAGTGCTCTGTATGATGCATGAAATCTCAGCCAGGAGAAAGGGACACTTTAGGTGACCAGTGGAAGATCCAAATTAGTATTTAAAATGTGTAAAAATATTAGATAAATATATAAAAATACTAAATAAAAATATTGTTGTCATTAATAGCCTAGTGGTCAGTGCATCTGCATATATAGCACAACTGAACTGCGGGCATCCCAAGCTCAATTCCTGACATGCAAACCTTTTCTGTTCTGATCACCCACTCTCTGGTCTTAGAAAATTCACCTAAAATAATAAAAGTCCTGAATATTTTTATGAATAGATGTTCATTATATGGGACATTCTACCAGATATGTACATTTTTACTTATAAAAAAATATAACTGGGCCTGACCTTTAGGCATAACCCTAAAAAAAAAAAAAAAAAAAAAGCTTAAAATCATACAATTACAGTACATGATAGAGCTCATTCTTGATCACTGTCAGCTTCTACTCCATCACTTCCTCCAAGTTATAACCTTAAAGGTGTATTGCACGCATTTTATGTTAAATTTAATGCAAATGTGGCTGACAGAAACATGGGGACAACTGTAAAGTATTTATTTGTGGAATTTATTTATTATTTCATGTTTTTAATCAATTGATGTGAATGATAACAACTTAAACTTGCTGTTTCTGAAGTATTGTTTCTAAATAACAGTTTTTAGCATAACAAAACTATTAAATCTGTAGATTCAATTGGGTTAAGGACAAGGACACTGACAGGGTTTGTAAATTGTTTTTAATAAAGAACAAACATCTGAGAAGCTAATGAATAACAAATTCCTTTACAGAACAACACACAGTCAACCATCAGTCCATTTCTGTTTTTTTTTTTTGTTTTTTTTTGGCATGAAGTACTTTTTATTCACTGTATTTTTGTTTTTATTTCAGGGACAGATAATGTACGTTTCTAGTAGAATGTCCCATTTTAATTTTTTTAATAAAAAAATAATGTGAGCATCCCCATAAATCTTATGGAATTTAATCATTTCTATCATTTCTGATTATTTTATTTGGTTATATGTACGTCCTTTTTTCTGTACATTATGGCCTGTTTCCACTTAGTGGTACAGTACAGTTCGGTACGCTTTTATGGCCGTTTCCACTGTCAAAACCGTACCGAATCGTACCACTTTTTCGGCACCCTTTCGAAAGGGTACCAAAGACGAGAAAGGGTACCAAAAGGTGGAGCTACACGCGCAGCTAAACGCTGATTGGTTTACAGAGATACGTCATGATCTCGTGGAGCTAGCCAGAATCAAAACAATGGAGCCGCCATGTTTTTAAATACACAGCCGAGACAACTATATGCATTATAATAACGAGTAATGGATGACCCGGGCTCAAAACAAACCTTGTCGTTGTCTTTATGAACAGCCACAAAGCCAAGAATCTGCCGTGTCCTGTTGTTGTTTTACGAGGCCGTCTAAAAGCGCGATTGCGTCTAGATTTGATATAACGAACTTCTTGAGCTGATGACAATAACGTGTGTGTGATTAATGAAGCATCTTCGACATCTGATCTATTCAGAAAGAAAAGGACAAACGCAAGAGTGAAGCGCGGTAAAAAGGAGCAGCCCAACAACACACAGGAGCAAATAGTTTCAGTAATCTGAACAATCTGCCATGAACAAATCATGAACAAACTGCCATGTTTATCATCACCTTTTGGACTATTATGAACTCAGAATGACGGAAATTCTCTCTAACAGAGGCTACATGTGCTGCTGAAGATTACAGATACAGATGAGAGGTTAGCTCTGACTGTGGGCTACTGTATATGTTGCGTGTTGTTTTTGAACTCAAATAAGGACTAAATGTATGCTGTGTGTAGTTTATCTGTAAGTGGTAACATATCGGAGACTGTAAGAGTCTGTATGTGTTCATATATGTTGCATTTATTTATTTATTTTATATAATTGCAGACGTTACAGTAGGCTGTCACACTGTCATTGATCTGCAGTTATAATCAAATCATGTTCATAGAAATGTTAGTAATAAACATTTATAAACAAAATGTTTAAAGCATCTGTTTTGTTAGAAGAGCTTCTCATATAACATGAACGAACTGTACAGCTTTACTGTAGACATTTATTCGAGCGAGAATGACGTCGACTGAAACTCTCTGTAGTACACCACGCCCACCAAAAGGGTACCCTTTGTTATGGAAAAGCAAGCCTGATAAAGGTAACCCATACCGACCTGAACCGTACCGTACTGTACCACTCAGTGGAAATGAGCCATTAGATTTTAAAGTGGGTTTGTCAATGTGTGTTATATTTTTTTGTAAAAATGTATTGTAATGTTTTAATAGAACTGAACATGCTGATTATTCACTTTAATTCATCACTAACAGAAGAACTGCTGAGCATTTTAAACGAGTAATGACTATCACTGAGCTGACGAATGTTGTCAATGCTGCAGGTGGTGCAGGAGAACGAGAATGTGGTGTTCTGTCTGGAGTGTGCGCTGCACCATGTGGAGAAACACAAAAACTGCCGCGGACTCAAGATGATGTACCGCTATGATGAGGTGAGAAACAGGCCTGCAGGGGGAGCTGTTGAGATGTGTTTGTTTAGGGGGAATATTCAGCAATCAACAGTCCTCCTAAATGAGCTGTTGCTGTCGCTTCCTGAATTATTGTGCTCTGGCAAATGCTGGCGACAATTATTTGGAAACCATTGCCATTAATTAAACGCAAACACATATTTTCACATGCAAATGAGCTTCAGTGGATTCACTATTGTATTTTCTATTCATTTTTGTTTTATTCTTTTATTTGGTTTATTCTGTATTATTAATCTCTAAATATTGTTTTATTGTTCTCCATATTTTGTATCTATTATTTATTGAAGGTTAGACACTTACAGGCAAGTTTATTTACATACACCAAACGTACATTTTTAGTCTATATTACTACATGAAATTTCATTCTATAAAATAAAGTATATATTTTTTCTCTTTGTTCACAGTGTTATTATAAAAAATGATATACATACTGTAAAATAAAGCACACAGTGTTCAGCATAAATGACCCCTTTTGAAAATTAATAATTTGATCCATTTTTCTTTAAATATATACATTAAATTGTGGCACATTTACAGTTTTTCTCAGTCGCTTTGGTACATTTCTCAGATCAGAATTGAAATTTGCAAAACAGTAAGTGCAGTTCTCAGAACAACACGTACAAATAGCAAAACACCACTTCATTACCAGCAAAAGCCAGTCTCTTGCTTAAAATCCTTAGTTCATCTCTCAAAACTAAATTTCTGTGTCAATGAATAGATCAATGCCGCCAGAATGACAAATCCTTGTGTCGCTGTGTATGGATAAGACAGTCAAGTCATGTTGTCAATATAACTGTGTTCTGGAGAGGTGTTCTGATGTAAACTATGGCTTTTTTATGTTTTTTGCTGTTTGTGCTGCAATATGTTGACAGATCATGTCATTGTGATACAGAAAGAAAAAGACAGCACTGCATAGCACAAAAGTAGAAATGTGAACATAGGACAATCTGCTTTGAGATGCACCTTCATTAAAAAAAGTAAAGAATCACCTGGGAGGAATTTACTAATTGTAGACAGATTTAGAAAAAGGAGATAAGGAAATATAGTATAGAAAAATGTGTTATTACAAAATATTACAACAACTTGTTCAGCCATTTTGCATGTAAAGACGTATACAAGGTATTAAATGTTGTGGGGGGGTGAGACTATTCCACAGAGACCAAAATAATACATTTTGATCAACATGAAATAAGCAATTGATAATGCAGGAAACATCAGAGAATTGCACATAACCATTTGCATGGACATACAAAAGCATTTGTAACTTGTTCAGAGTAATAAGAAACTGCTTTTCTGATGTGCACAAGTGACACAATGATGTGAAGCTTGAACAGGTAGTTTTGAGATATTCAATTCTGATCTGAGAAATGGACCAAAGTGTCTGAGAAAAACTGTAAACAAAACAGTTTTATTAAGCCATTATATGCATTTAAATAAGAGCGTGATCATCGAATGTCTTTAGTAATAGAAAGAAAATACATTATAATTCAAGCAAGATATTGTAAAACAAAAATTACAAGCTTCACAGTTTTTGGACTGTGATCTGAAGTTTGGTACTGATTATTCTAATGTATATACACAAATATCTTATTGTAAAGCATCCTATGAAAATAGTAATTTAAAAGAGGAGTGTACTCTATGCTGAGCACTGTAAATATTAGAATTCTGAAATTGACTTCATTAAGTTTTGTGTTGGAGATGCAAATTAGCTCATATTTCATGAAATTATTTGCATATTTAAACACACCAACCTGCTTTCTCTCAGCTTATTATAGGTACATATATTAATTCAATCAATTACATTAATGTCACATTTTAAATGTATTAATCCATGGAACAATCCTGTGGAAAATAGTTTAATTTAAACTTCGAATTTTTAATTTACACTTTACACTTGACAACTCTTAAGGCTGAGTTATACTTCTGCGCCAAGTGATCGCACGTTGGCGCATGCCTTGCACATAGCCATAGATTTACACTTCTGTATTCTGTTTGTGTTGCTCTGCAATAACACTTCCGAAACGCTAGCTGGCAATAGGGTTTCTATGTTACTCTGTGTCGAGTTTCTTTGTGGTTGTTTGGTTTACACCGTAAATACGTGTAATGCTAACTTACTGTGCAAGTAGCTCAAACGTGCTCATTCAGAGGCAGGAACTAGCGACTGTTCATTAACTTTAATCCTAAAGTAAACACAAAACAAACGTATACATCTGTAGCTTCTCTACGGGATTCGTAAACACTCCCCTCCTGTGGATCTCGGGCCTACCCACACTCATCAACATTACCTTGCCGACCAATCACAGAGCTTGCTCGACGCAACATGAAGTCATATTTTTTTGAGAGAGGCGCAATTCTCACTACTCTTGAAAACTTTTATAATTCTCACTACTCTTGAAAACGTTTATAATTCTCACTACTC
>CAIGQZ010004625.1:17159251-17171245 GCA_903798205.1 Danio tinwini | reverse complement strand
ATTCTTTAATTAAAGGCAGAGCTAACAAAAACAGCTGAATGTAGCATATACTGTAATAACCTATGTTTTATTAAGTTACAAGATGGTGGAGTTATATATCCATATATGGATGTGAATGTATTCATTGACATTAAAGATGATCCAAAGTACCTGGATGAGCCTGTGTTATGAGTTTCTGTTCTTGTTAACTGGGAATAACATACCTTAAAATCAGTGCTTAATTTGTAAACGGATAATTTCCGAAACAAAACCAGAAAATAAAACTTAGCGTGACCAATGTCCGCCACACAATTTCAGTTTTCCCGGAACATGACAGTACTAATCGGTTTTAGTGAATGGTCTTTAATTATTTTGTGCAATATAACATTATGGGTCAACCATGGGTAAAAAACAAACATGTAGCTACAAATATAAATTGTATGAAACATCACTATTTAGTTTACTAACACCACTTACATTCAGTTCACTTCACTATTATGTGCCAAGCGAAAATGACTCTCTGTCTAATCTTCAAGAAGAGCCCACAGTTACCTCTTTCCTCATGTTTTCTGGCTGACATGAGATCTTCTCTCTCCCGCAATCCTAATCCATGGGCACAGTTTCATCTTCTCGAGATCTCTTTTGATCAGGCTCATAATCTGATTTATTTGTGGTTTAAATAAATATGTATATATGCTTGACTGCCTTTGGCATTTTGAAAATACAACTATTATTTATGTAGGCTACTATGCTACAATTGAATTTCACTGCTCTCTGTGCGCAATACAAAAATCACCAACCAATGGCAGTGATTGTAAACGTAAGAAAGCTGATTGGTCGAAAGTGACTACCATTATGAGTGTGCACGTGCCCACAATCCACACAGCTTTTTCTCACTCAGACTCATTCACGTTCACTCTCACACACACACACTTATGCAGGTATTCACCACGCAAAAGTTGCCGAATCAGTTAAAATAAATACCAGAACGCAAAACACGATTATCTGGCATTTCCCAGAATAGGATCCGGCCAGATCCGGCTCAAATTAAGCACTGCTTAAAATGTTGTGGCTGACCAATCAGAATCAAGCATTCCAGAAAGCTGTGTAATAATACCATAAAGCAACTGCTTGTTTGACCATCAGTGAATACTTCATGTCCATATGCTTGTCTGTCCCGCCACTGTTGTTGACTGGCGCCATCTTGTGACTGAATAATATGTAGGTTAGTGTATGCTCCGTTCAGCCATTTTTGTCATTGCATTTTATTAAATAATGAATACAATTGTATGGCTCGGAACAATGTTTTGTGTCTAATTGTTTTGTTTTTTGGCAAGTATTGATATACAGTAATAATGAGATAAAGTACATTCATGCAGTTCTCACAGAATAAAGCCCTCTATAGTCTTAAACGACTGCCAATAAGCCAGTTGGGCTTTATTCTATATAATAACCTCCTGGATGTACTTTATCCCTTACGCAACTTTCATCAGTGGCAACACAATAGACCAGCTTTATGCTATAAGCAGTGAATGTCCAACAGAATAAAAGATATTTATTGATTTTGGAGGGCAGGCACAGGATCGGGCTTACACTGCACAACACACAACAATGAATATCTTTACAAAAACCAAAAGGGTTTCATAAAACACAAGTAAACGCTCTTCTTTTGGACGCTAATGCATAGCACACTTTCTCTTACAGTCTGTCGTTCATTCTCTGTGTGTTCAGGACGATCGACTGCTCTCACAGTTATTGTTTGGCTGGTTTTGTTCTCTTTCTGGTAACGTGCCCTCCTCATCCACCTCTTCCTGATCCGGCTGGACAAGCGGAGGGCGAATGTTGGCTGCTTGTACCCTGTCATCATCTTCATCATTATCATCATCATCGTCGTCGTCCTCTTCCCCTGCCTCGGTGTCCTGGCTAGCTGAGTCTGTGCAAGTAGAGGACAGAGATGCGAGCTTGTGCCGCAGGTCGGCCTGTGTGGGCACCTGAAGAGTGATCTCTGAGGTGAATGACTCCACGTCTGGACCTGAGACCCAATCATCCAGACAAGATAAAGAAACGGGATTAGCAAAACACATTTCAGTTGAAAATTAGACTAGTCAGAGAACAATCAGGATTTTGAGAGATCTGTTCTGAAAACCAAATCATCTGCCACCATTGATTTGAAAAAGGGGTTTTGACATTTATGATTGCTTTGCTTATTTTTTTTTCAAGGGAAAAGTAATTTTGTGACACTTACGGTTACTATAGTACTACTGTATACTGTAGTAATTGATATGGCTTTTTATTTACGGTGGCACGGAGAGCTTAACATGCTGCAATTTAAAAAAACACATGCAATTACAAAAAACACCAGCAAATTGAGTAAAGATCCTCACCTGTTTGACAACACGTGCTGCAAATCGTCACAACGTAAACACATTTTTAAAAATTGCACTGCATTTTCTCACAACGCAAACAATTTATAAAACGCTCTGCATTTTCTTACAACACAATGGAAATGTTTCAAGGAGACCCTAAAACGCGACAGACCTGGCTATTTAGGTTATGGTTATTTAGGCTAATAAAAACTAAAGACACAGGAATCAGGATATTAAAATAAATAAACAAAAAACTCACCTTTCAAAGATCACCTACAACATTACTGAGCAATAGTCACTGCACACCGGCATCTGTCACGTTTTTGGGTCACCACCGTTCTTTTTGTGTTGTGAGAAAATGCAGCGCGTTTTTTGTAAATTGTTTGCGTAGTGAGAAAATGCTGCGCGTTTTATTAATTTGTTTGCCTTGTGGAAAAAATGTAGCACATTTTTTTATGTGTATGCGTTGTGAGACTTTGCAGCACGTGTTCTCTTAATCGGAAGAAGATCTTTTCTCAATTTGCTGGTGTTTTTTGTAATTTCACATGTTTCCTTAAATTGCAACACGTTAAGCTTTCTGGGCCACCTTACATACTTTATTAAAGTGTTTTGTACTTTACATAATATAGCATTTATAGCTATTTATATTTATATTTACTAATGAATCCCAGATCAAAAAAATAATATAGTAACATAACAAATGCTATAGTGTTTTTTAATGATGCCATAGTAAAGTTACTTAAATTAATCTGTTGGTGATACAACAGTTGTTTTGGTATCAGACCAATAATATAAACAAATGGCATAATACTGTAGGTTTCTGCAACTCTAGGGTATATTACACTGCGATACCTCACAATTTACTGTAGTAAAAATCTAAGTATAGTACAGTATGTATCACAGTTTATAATTTCTCTATAGTTAATACTAAAGTATGCTGAAAGACAACTTGTAAACACCATGGCGAAATGTCAAAACAGCTTTTTTTTTTTTTATTTAATTTATTATTAAGGTACTATATCTTATGAGAAAAATTTACGCTACAGATTATTTATGTTTGCTGTATGGTATCATTTCAGAACTCGATTTACTGAAGGTGTCATGGATGGATGACTTTTCTTGTGTGTCCATGACTTCATTGTCCTACAGTCTGACGTTATGACAACTGAGACAGACTTACAGTCTGACATGGGAATCATGCAAGTCTGACAAGCTAAAATTGTATAGGATAATTAAAAATTGCACCATTTGAGCTGGGGGCTTTACTTTCTTCTGTTGAACAAAAGGAAAACATACTGAAGAACGTTGGACAAAAGCAGCTATGACATTCATAGAATGAACAAAAATAAACACTATGGAGGTCAATGACCTTTTTTCCCCAACATTCTTCCGAATATCTTCTTTTGTGTTCAACAAAATAAGTGAATTCATAAGCGTTTAGAACCAATTCAGTGTGTAAATGGGGAGTACATTTTCTTTTTGGCGTGAACTGACCCTTTAACGGGTATCTGCTTGTGCAAACTGTAGACATCAAAACATTGCATTTAGACAGTTCCAATGTCCTGATGTTGCCTGTTTAATCCAGTGAGCTTGGCTTTTGATGCAGCTCAATGTAATTAGTGATAATTGTAAAAGCTGTTTGTTCTTCTCTGGATGCAATCAAACTGCACAGACATCATCATCGTTCTTTTGCTGACTGTGGCGGTAAATGTCAGCACTAATTTAAAGGTATCTCAGCATTAGTAAAGCTAAAGAGTTCTTTAAGGAGGGACACCACACCAGGAAGCGTCATTAGCGCAGAGTGTTTTAAATCTGCTGAAATCAACAGCTATACTTGAAAATGACACACACATTAGAGAAGAAACACCTGCAGAGAAGGTAAATGCATTGCTTGATGATTGGGAAATGTCACTTTATGGATGTATACCAAGCATTGGCGAGGCCACGCTGTTCTCTTCGCCTCCAGAATTAAGAAAGACATCCAATGCCTCATGGTCAGACATATCCATCAGGTCCATTTGCTCCAGCATGTCCACATTCACCTCCATTGAGGACATGCTTCCTATTGTCTCTGTGAAACAAGAGCAACAACATTACTTTTTGCAATCTCAGACTTCACTCACTGAGATGTATCAAGGATTTGAGTCCAGGATGAACGTTAATGCATGGAGTTCCCATCTCTGTAGACAAAAAAAAAACCTTCATATGAATTCTTGAGCCATCTTTTGCCAAATAGACAGAAAATTTAGTCAGTGTCAGATTTCATTTGATGCAGCGAGCTATGTCCTGGAATCGTCACCTTGCAGTCATGTTGACTCTGTGATGTCATTAGCGCATGCTTCACAAACACAGACTGCAGCGTGAGGCATGCCCGTCACATGTGCGTGTGTAAGCGTGGCATCAGTAAGCAGGGCGGTGAACTGCATACCTCAAGGTTGTGTAAGAGCGCAGCAGCACAGGGAGGTGGACAGCAAAGAGAGAGACGTGTTAGCTCCTCTTTTACAGTACTAAGACACAAACACAACTGCATAGGCATATACAGAATCTGTGTGCTCCACTTTGACAGCAACTACACACTCTTCCAACACAATTTCAATCCTTACTACAAAATTTTCCTTCTCATGATCCTGTAAAATAAAGCCTGAGAATGTTGCTCATAGTCCTGACTCTTAATGAACCACTGATTGAGTCAAACTCTTGTCTTTTTAATCACCCGCTGGCTGATCCCACAATAGCACATTCTTCTTTATGAACCGCTGGCTAATTCTAACCCTTTCTTTTTAATGATCTGCTTTCGAATCCTAGCCCCATCTTCTTAATGATGGCTGATCATAGCATTGCCTTTTTTATGCCCAGCTGGCTGATTCTAAACCTGTCTTTATGAAGGGTTGGCTCATCTTAGTCTTCTTAATTATCTACTGGCTGATCTTATGTCACCATCTTGATGATGTACCATTGGCTGATTGTAGCACCACTTTGTTTATGACATTCATGACTTGTCTGACACCATCTTCTTAATGACTTGCTGGCTGTTTTTGATGACCCACAGGCTGATCTTAACCTCGTCTTTTTAATCACTTGATGGCTGTACCTAACACCTTTTTCTTGAACTGCTGGTTAACTCTTTCCCTTTCTTTCTCATGATTTGCTGGCTGATCCTAACCTATCTATTTAAAGTTAGCATGAAATCCAAATTTACTCTTCTTATTTTTTTTATGTATATTAGGGTTGTCACGATACTGGAGTTTCATACCAATCCATACTGAAATTTTTAAAAGCGTCCATTTCCTGTGAATATTTGGATGCTGTGGAGCACATTCTTAAACATCGCTGATTTGCCATTGTGTTTACGTGGTCAACAGAAATGACTGTGATTGGCTGTGAAGGTCACCGGTTCACCGAACTCACCGCTGTTTACTGAGTGTAACCACAGATACAGGGACCAATGACCTTCACGGCCAATCACAGTCATTTCTGTTGAGCACGTGAACACAATGGCAAACCAGCGCTGTTTAAGAATGTGCTTCACAGCGCTCAAATGTTAGAGGAAAATGGACGCTTTTAAAAATTTTGTACCGATTGGTACCGAATTCCAATATTGAGACAATCTTAATGTATATATACAGTAGTAGCGCTTGTAAAGCTCCACGTTCTCATCATCATATAGGACATCTGAAAACATTCTACACTAGAGGATGCTGACTGAGATTCCTGTGGACAGTAATCCTCTTTAACTGAGTACAAACTTGCATTCAAATGCATTCAAATGTTTGTCTATTTTTGCTAGCAATGCCCATCTTCCGACAATCAAATCGCAAATCTACATTTTTTTTCTCATTTCAAAAACCATTTCAATCAGATGTGTCAAACTTCCATTTCATTCCGACTTTAATGACCTGCTGGCAGATCCTATCTCTATCCCAGGATCTGATCCTAGTACTCCTGCTTTATGAGTCATGATTGTTTCATGAACTGCTGACCTAAAGCCTGTCATACAATGAATTGAGTAAATTCCAGGTTGCAGAGTATATTTCAGGTTAAGTTCAGGTTGGTTTTGCAATTTAATTTACACTTTTTTTATTCACAAATAGCTTGTCCTATCCGCATCTTCTTGATGCAACATAGGCTCATTCTAAAAAACGTAGTCCTATATACATTTCTGGAGACCGAAACCAGAGGTACATTCATTGCATTTCATTTTAAAGTCTGGTAAAGAACGGCTCCAGAAAGCAGGTGAGACAAAAGCAGAATCCAAAAAATAAAAGAAACAAGTAAATAACAGGGTGAGAATTTGGTAAAATTTGAAAACGTGGTAAAAATCAGACGAGGGCCTTTCTTTTTCTGGATTGCTTTTGAAAATTGTTGGTTGGGTTTAGGGAAGTGGGTGACCAGGTTAATCGATAAAATTGGTTGGGTTTAGGGAAGGAGGAGGGTAGGTCAGTCGATTGGTCAGTCAGTCATCCAGTCAGTCAAACAGTCAGTCAACAGCGGCCTCTGGTGGGTCTATGTGAGAACAGCAGCCGCGAATGGCACTCGTGAGAGAAATTTGAGATGTCAAAAAGCGTACACAACAGCCTCTCGTGGATTCGCGAAAAACTAATTCTGCAAAAAAAGTACTTCTTAGGATGTATTTCACGGTCTCCAGAAATGTTTATAGAGGTACGTTTTCAGAATGAGCCTGGGTTGTCTTGATGACCCACAGACTAATCCAAACCCCATCTTCTTAAGCACTTGCTGACTGATCCTAGCACTTCCTGCTTAATGAACTATGATCTTTTCATGAACTGCTGACTGATATTCCTCAGGTCTTCTTTATCACCTGAAACCTGTTGCACAAAATGAATTAAGTAAACTCCAGGTTGCAGAGTATGTTTCGGGTTGATAAATCAAACAAATCCAACCTGGTCAAGATCAGGTTAAGTTGTTTTAAGGTTCCAATTCCACTTTCTTTATTCACAAATAGCTGGTCCTAACCCCATCTTCTTGATGACCCACAGACTAATCCAAACCCCATATTCTTAAGCACTTGCTGACTGATCCTAGCATCACTTTCTTTATGAGTTGCTGGCTGGTTCTAATGCTATCTTCTTAAAAGCCTGGTGGCTGATCCTAAACCCGTCTTCTTAATCTCTCGCTGGCTGATCTTAGAGCCACCTTCATGAACAGCTCTCTGATCTAGCACACTGGTTTAATAACCTGCTGGCTCGTTATATGCATGATCTTATCCTCACTTTTTTAATTGGTGTGTTCAACTTAATGTACTGTAGTTTGTTTTAAGATAAACTGTTTCAATTTGTCATATGATCTGTGCACATGTTGAACTGAACACACCCTAACATTTTTGCTAGTCCCCACATTACTACCATTTCATTTCCTGATATGGTGTAATTTATCTAGATCAGCATTAGCCTTAAACATGCTTCAGCTGCTCTTTTGAATATTCCCATAAACCCTGTGACTTCGAAGTCATTTTAGATTAAGTGACAGAGTAAAAGATGGAAGCAGTTTTTTGAAGTTTATTTGCTTCAGGGCTGTGAATAGCCTGCCCAATCTAATATGTTGGGTGCTGGTGACCTACATTTGTCTTTTTGTATAAAACTATTCACGGAGGCATTTCCTTTACCTCTCAAAAATAAAGGTACAAGAGTTGTCACTATATAACATTTACAAAAGCTACACATTTATACCTAAAGAGTGCATATGAATGCCTCAGAGGTACAAATTAGTACCTAAATAGTATAATAGTGTACTGCTTGAGATTTTTGGGCTTTAATATATACCTTTGAAGTATTAATAAGAACCAGTTTGGTACAAATGTGTAGCTTTTCAAAATGTTCTACCTTAGTGACAGCTCTAGTACCTTTATTTCTGAAGTGTAGGAAATGTCTCAAAATTGTAAGAGTATACACAAACATACAACATACTGTACATGAAATGTTTGCTAATGCAAAATCTTCTTGTTTAAACATTTGGTATATCTGATATCTTACCTCTCCTCTCTGCAATCTGTAGGTATCCTGTGGACAGGTAGTGCTCCATGTCCTGCTGAAAAGCCTCCTCAAAAAACTTTTGCCTGTCCTTTAGCTTTACTTGTGGCTGGACAGGCTCTGTCTCTGGTACTCTCTGAGCATGCTCCAGTTCCAGCTCCGCTGTATTGGAAGGACAAGAAGAAAGAGAAGATAAGAAAGACTGTAATGAAGATCTGCATTTATTTATTTTTTTGATAAAATATGGACTGTCCAGCAGGAATGTTCTAATCTTTGCTTAGCTTCATAGATATATACACTAGATATCGCATACGCACCCTGAGCATGCGTCAATAGCGCCGCCACATTTGTACAGTGCTCCCAGCATGAATGTCATTCAACCGCACTAGTCAAGACAGTGTGCCAACGTGAAGATGCTGGACTTTAGCGCTGTGTACGAGTGTAGTAACGAGCAAACAAAGAAAACAAAGCACAAAGGCAGAACATTTCATAGGTAAGATTTTGTTTTTTTATGTTTTTATGTTATGAACTTTTGTGCTCAACAAGTATTGATGATAAGACACTTACTGCATTCACCATAAGGCAAAGTAGCACCAACTTGCACTATATACTGGGCTTATGCAAGTTTTGTTGAATAAAATAAGCAAACAATGCAAAATAAATATGACAACGAGATGTTTTAAAAAATTTGCAGTTTTAATTTATCATTTTTTATAAAAGCATAATGGTAAAACAAGAACGAGGTTATGAATATATTAAAACGTGTTTGTTTGTTATAAAAATTCGTAACAATGACAAAAAAAATACTAATTTGTGGTTCTCCTTACTTCCGGGTGCAGCAAAACTGCTGCTGTAGCTGATGCATTCTGGAAATTTTTCTTACCCCTTGGTTTCGAGTGTGGTCCTGCCTTCAAGCTAAAGAGAATTGGGACACCACTACCCCTTCACTTGAACGCGCAAAACGAGGGGTAGGGTAAGGGAAGGGCTAAGGGGTAGAATTGGGATTGGGCCTTGCTATCACAATCATCAGCACTTTTAATACTTTATTTTACAGGCTTATAATGTTGTTCTATTGAAATTTTCATTTCTAAAATAGCTCAACATCATCTAGTGGCTGTTTCCCAAATCGCACTTAAGTGTCGCCTCTTGGTGATTCTATGCTCTTTGACTGAACCTAGACAACAGCAGAAGTTGCCAATGCCATCAGTTATCAATAAAGCCGCGGTCACACTGGGCGGAGTTTCGCAGGTTGCTGCGGTGCAAAGTTTAAGCTTGGTGAACTCTGACCTGCGAAATCGCATCACTTGACTGCGTGAGACCAATCCAGGATCAAAACATGACCTCTTTGAGCAGAAATTTAAAACATGGAGCAGTCGCTCGCTTTTTTAAATGTCTAATCATCTTGTTTAATCCCGCCCCTTTACGCTGCGCCGTACGACAGAATTTCGCAACCTCAAACTCTTATGTGACTTCGGCTTACAAAAAACTTTTTGACTTTAAGACAATTAATTTATTGTTTTTGATTTGGGAGTCAGATTGTAAGGAAATGGACAATATGTTGAACATTTTAACTCTTTGTGGCCTTTTCCATCTTCATAAATGTAGAGTTGTTCAATGTTTGCCTAATTTTAGAACATTTTGTATTGACTTTAATAATAACTTTATTATGAATCTGTCTGCCTATCGCAAAATAAGAAAGCTGCTAAAACTGCACTGCTGAAAAAAATAATATTATCATTATAATCATTACCTTTAAGTTATCAGATCCCTTTTGATATGCCTTTGTAACATTTTTTTAATAATCTGGGTGTAGTTTGAGATGTTTGTTTGTTTTTTCTTTCTTTTAATATATATTTATGTTTTCTTATTTTGTTTTCTTTGACTGTTTGTTATTTTGTTCATGCAATTTTTTTTTTCTTGTGCCTTGTGTCGTTTGTGTTACTGGATGGACATGAATATGTGTAATTTGTATTCAGGTCACACAATATTAGCACAAGTTGATGTTTTGTGTATTACCTGTTGCTTGTGTTAAAAAAAAAAAACAAAAAAAAAAAAAACTTCGGCTTAAAGGCACCATCATCAGCTTCAAGGTAATCACAAGCTGCGTCCCAAATGGCACACTATACACTCGTGCACTATGTACTTAAGCACTTACACACTCAACAGCAAAGTACATGTATGTAGTGTCGTCCCAAATGGAACACTAATGTTTTTTTTTACTAAGCGGAAATTCAACCCGTTTCCCTGATGACGTTTGATGGTCGCCAAATTATTGAAATAAAAGACCAAAGTATAACCGAATTCACCATCGGGAGGCGCTATAATCACTCTCATAGGACAATTTCGCTTTCACAATCCAAAACAAATAAAGTTATCCAACATGTGCGCCTGATTGTGCTCAAAACAAGCCTAAAATGCATAATGGTTACTTACTCCCAGGGCCGTTTATATCGAAGTAGATATTTAACCGCACCATGTTGGTGTTTTGTAACAACATTTTTACGAGATGGGTCGCTAGTAGGACATACACGCTTACCCAATTCACCTATAGCGCATGTCTTTAGACTTGTGGGGGACACCTGAGCACCCGGAGGAAATGCCAACTGGCCCAGCCAAGGTTTGAACCAGCCTTTTTGCTGTGAGGCGACAGCGCTACCCACTGCCCACTATAATACACATAGTTTGTGAAAACTGAAATGTTAAATACAGTTATAAAAGTAAGAAAATAAGTTTGATACATTTTATGTTTTCATTTATTTTCATATGTATGCACTGGATGTATGTATGTTTATGTATTTGACCACTGAACTATGAAATGTTCCATTTTCATTTCAGAAATCTGGTGATGACTATGCCATACAAACGGTGGATTGATGTAATGAAAGGTGGAATGATGGAATGAGCTCTGACTGAGAAATCCCTACATAATGATGCCCCAAGTTCTTCCATTGTTCCATTCGGACAGGTAAGGGAATTCATTTTTTGTCAGAACTGCTCTTCAAAACTCAGTAGTAACCATATAATTTACATACGAAGCAGAGCATGATGATGGTGTTTATGGAGAACAGCATTGCTAGGGTAAATAGAAAACTGAAACAATTAACATATTGTACAAAAATATATATACGCATATATCTTTAAATGCAATGTAAAATTAAAATTTACATCTAGATTAAAGGCGGTTAATTCCGCTGTGGCGACCCCAGATTAATAAAGGGACTAAGCCGACAAGAAAATAAATGAATACCTGTACATCTTTCTTATATCCTTTGTCTTTACAGTATATCTGACACTGTTATTAATATTATTGTTACTATTTATTTGATAAACTTTTTTGCTTCCCTGTTGAATCAAGTAAATGTGAAAAGCTACATCTACTTTATTACACTTCAGAGACCCAACTGTATGTGTGTGTGTTCATCACTAACTTTAGATAAAAGTGTGCTCATTTTCATTTTAGGACAAATCACAGATACAGCACTGTGTGTATCTGTATGTCTTTTTGTTTGGTCTGTGCTTTAATTAATTGCTGAGGTCATTCTGAGGGAAGCAGCTGTGCTCTCTGTTCTTTCATCAAAGAGTTGTGGTCCAATACATGCATGTCTTTTCCTCATTTAACATCACACACACACACACACACACACACACACACACACACACAC
>CAIGQZ010004625.1:17148458-17159241 GCA_903798205.1 Danio tinwini | reverse complement strand
CACACACACACACACACACACACACACACACACACACACACTTTCTGTTTACTGTACAAACTGTGTTTTCTATTGCCCTATCTCTAAGCTCAACCGTCACAGGAAACACACACACAGACACACACACATATGGGCATTTACTTAACACCCCAGCTAACATTTTTAGCTTCTCAAAATGTTCCCTTAATGTCCTTATTAAGTTAAATAGAGTAACTTAAATGTCCCTAGAATGTTCAAAACATACATTTTTTAAGATGGTGCATTAACATTATTGTTTGGTTAAAGTTATTCAATAAGTTTGTATATATTTTTTATCTTATCTTAATGTTCTCAGAACATAATTTAAAACATTATAAGAAAATTTTTTCATCAACATTATGAGAATATTCATTAAGAGCAACAAACAACTTAGAGCTGTCATATTTATAAGAATGTTCTAAAAACTTTATTTTTATAATGTTATGTGCAAGTGCGGCATGGTGGCTCAGTGGTTAGCACTGTCGCCTCACACATGAAGGTCGCTGGTTTGAGTCCTGGCTGGGTCAGTTGGCATTTCTGTGTGGAATTTGCCAGTTCTCTCCATGTTTGTCTGGGTGCTCCAGTTTCCCCCACAGTCCAAAGTGTGTGTGTGTGTGTGTGTGTGTGTGTGTGTGTGTGTGTGTGTGTGAGTGACTGATCACAAAATGAAAAATGATCCATCTTCCTCCTTTCTGTTTGTAGTCATTATATAATAATTCATCCCACAATTTAAGATACTATTATATAACATGTCATTACAGTTAAATTAATGAAGCTCTTGTGAATTTTGCTTGTGTGGATATTGTAATCTGATTCTGTGTAAATCTACATTCTGTGTAAAAGTGTTCTACAGATATTCAGTTTTTAACCTGTTCGAGATGAATTTGCTCCTAAAGTGGCATCTGAGGGAATTTTGCCTAAGCTATTGCTTCTCAAAAAGACAGATCTCGTATTAGACGTCTTCATCCGACTTTTTTCTTTATCCGACTGTTATTTTTCCTGAGAGGAGCATGGCTTTCTGCTGCTGTCCAAATTCTCTGACCTGAGACCAAACCTCCTTGAACACACTGTATAAGATGACTGGATCGTTTAGACAAGCAGAGAGCGCTGAAACTTGAAAAATAATAAAAATTTAGAGCATTTTTTACTCTTAAGTGGCTGCAATATTTAAAACCCCCCTAGTGCTATAATTTCCTTTTTTAAATAGTGTATTAACTAAATGCTAACTTAAGGTTAATAATTTAGCACTCACAGCTTCTACCTATTAAAATATGTTAAGGACTTAGCATAACTTGTAAAATGCATTAATAAATGCCATGTTAATATTCTAAATGCTTTCCTTTTCAAGGTTCAGGATTTACACTTAAAATAAGGCTGCAGTACCTCATATATTCACGTTTACCAAGTTCAAACTTTTGTTGAGGGGATAATTTAAATATGTAATATCATGATTGTTTTGTAAATATAAATTAAATTAAGCATAAGATGAGAATATTCTTTCCTTAGTTCACAAGTGAGAAGAGCGCAAATGTTCCTTGGGAGCATATAAAGGCAAGCCATGCATTGGCTGTAATTGGTAATTGTAGCACATGGGACAATAAAGAGTTTTAATATCGGACAGAGACATCTTCCTGAATTTATTGTCCTAATGCCACTGCAGAGCAAGAACTTTAATAACTAAAATGATAACAAAAGCTGTATATTATCCACTTCAGCAGACAATAACACTGTTTATTGTAAGCACACAGTGCAGTTATGTTCTGTAAAAAGCATAACTGTTCTGAAAGTGATCCCAATGATGTAATTTCCCTCTGCCATTATCATTATAATCGAGCTCTTCAGCAGTTTTTGGAACATTATGTTTATAGTTATTGTTATAGTTAGACTTTTTGGCATGAGCTGGCCTTTAATCCTCCACTAGTGCTGCATAGAATCTGGCAGAACTAGAAACCTATCTTGACAAAAAGTTGTTGATGATGATAATAATAATAATAATAATAATAATCATTATTATTTTTTTTTTACTTTTCTTTTTTTCCCCCTGGACCACTTATACTGGAAGTCAGATAGCAGAAAGCCTTTACTTAAAAGGGACCTATTATGCCATTTATTACAAGATGTAAAATAAGTCTGATGTCCCTAGATTGTGTTTGTGAAGTTTCAGCTCCAAATATCACACAAATAATGTTTCAGGACTCTTTTAAATCACCCCTTTTAGGCTTTGATCCGAATTGTGCCATTTTGATGACTATTATTTAAATTAAAATGAGATTGTGCTCCCAGCTCTCTTTTCAAAAGAGGGTGGAGCTACAAATGCCTATCTGTCAGCAAATATTATGTGATCTATATAAGCATGATCAGGTGCCGCTTGTGGTTCGCTTATCTCGTAGTCAGACGGAGATGTCTCTAGGACGGAGCACCTTGGTAGATGATCCCAAACTCTCAGTGTGGGAAAAGTATAGTTGATCCACGCAAAAAGACAATAAACAACTCCTTTAAGTTTTCTCAGTCCACCAGGTGTCAAAACAAAATTGTCTTTAGGATGTACACTACACACTAGTAGTTTTTGTAGGGCTGCAATGATCCCAACAGAATTTGAGTAAACACTGAGCATGAACTTTAACATCATCAGGGAAAGAATGAAAGCAATTTAGTGCACTGAGGTATGCAATAGCACTAAAGTAATACTACTAATGCAGTACTTCTACTGTACTGCTACTGCAATACATGTAAAAAAACATGTATTAAAAGTGCACTTTAGTTTTGTTATGTCTTGCAATATTGTAGATGTATTTCTGTAGTTAGTTATTCTCCTGAAATGTGCAGTACAATATATTGTGGTGGTACTTCAGCAATACAACTGAAGTACTTAAACCTCATTTGCAAACCATTGTCCACCGAGCAGGAAAAGTAGTAGTTGTACTGCAACTGTGTTGTAGAAGTACTTCAGTTGTATTACAATAGCAGTACTGTATTATAGTAGTTGTAGTACTTCAGTACCATTGCAGTAGTTGTACTTCTTTATACAGTAGTAGTAGTATCACTTTAGTACTACTGCAGTAGTTGTACTGCAATTGTATCATAATAGTACTTCAGTTATATTGCAGTAGATGTACTGCAGTTGATTGTATTGTAGTACTTCAGTTGTATTGCAGTAATACTGCAATTTATTTAACTAACAGTTTTTTTGTGTCCAAAAAACTACTTTTCAGAAGTTGACTAAATCTGCAATATTCCTTTAAAAAACAGTATTCTTTTTGTTTTAAAACTGCAGTAATTTTTCCTCAAAGTTTATTTAATATTACTTCAGTTGTACTGCAGATTTTACTGTTGTTGAACTTTATTGCATTGTAGTTGAACTGTGTTTATACATCATTATACTGCAATTTTGCAGTTGCATTGAATTTTGCCACAGTTATCCTTGTATATAGACTACTGTACTGTTCAGTTCTCTGCAGTTATTTTTTGTTTTTGCAAATAAACTCTTAAAGTTCTAATTAGAAAAGTACTTGAATCCAAAAAAAACATCCCTGAAAAAAGTACAAAATATTGTTGGAAGATGTTGAAGAACAAACCTCTTGGAACACAAGTGCAGTATAGTTCTTACCACACCATTGGCATATTAGACTAGAGCAGCACAAGTGCAGTAAAGACGGAGTTTACATGTTTTTACTCCAGTTTACTGCAACTTATACTTCTCTTGAACTTTATTGTACTGTATTTGAACAGTGTTTATACTTCATTGTATTGCAATTTTTCAATTGTACTTAATTTTACTGCAGTTATACTTTACTATACTGCTGTTGTACTGCAGTTATACTGCAATTTTACTTCAGTTTATTGCAGTTATTTTTTGTAAGGGTATATTCACAGACTTGACACACTTGACACAACTATTTAAACTTTATAAAAGTGATTTTTGCATAATAAGTCTCCTTTAAATAGATGGTTCATACCAAAATTAAAATGCTTAAATGATTTACTCACCTTCATATTGATTCAAACCCATGACTTAATTTTTTCTCTGTTGAAGATAAAGCAACAGTCTATTCTGGACTTTGTTCTGTTCAGGTGAACAAGAACCAGTTTGGTAGTTGTTTTGCTTTTCACAGTACTGTGATTGATTCATACTTTAATCTGTCATTTTTCAAGATAAATTGAAACTGAAACCTTTCATTCATTTAATCATTATTGCATTGTTAATCTTCCCATGTCATTACAACACTACTGTATATTTGACATTATATTTATACAGCTGGCAGGTGTCAGAATTTGACATAAACAACCTAAAAGCATGGATCCATCCTGCCTTGTTTCAATGACTCAGACTGATGTTTGAAAAAAGTTAGACACTTGCTTGTGCCAGAGTTCCTAATATTATCATGTATATTTAGGGTTTATCTAAGACCATGATGTTTTAGTGTACAGGGCTTGCCACATAGGCTATAATAATTTGTAGCAAATTCTATAACGGGGTGTCACAGTGGCGCAGTGGGTAGCATTATTGCCTCACAGCAAGAAGGTCACTGGTTTAAGCTGGCATTTCTATGTAGAGTTTGCATGTTCTCCTCGTGTTTGTGTGGGTTTCCTCTGGGTGTCCCCCACAGTCCAAAGACATGTGGTAATGTATGTGTGTGAATGCAAGAGTGTGGGTGTTTCCCAGTGTTGGGTTGTGGCTGGAAGGGCATCCACTGCGTAAAACATATTCTAGATAAGTTGGTGGTTCATTCCGCTGTGGTGACCCCTGAGTAATAATGAGAGTAAGCTGAAAATAAAATGAATGAAGTAGAATGAGTTTTAAACCATACTATATTGAATGCTGTGGTAATTCTATAGTTAGCTGTGGTTAAAAATGTATTTTTTTACAACTATAGGGAATATTACTGTATACTACAATACACCACAGTTTAATGTGATTAAACTAAAGTAGATTACCGTATTTATTACAGATTAATACTAAAGTATGCTATAGCATTCATTACCTGTGAGCAGTGGTGGAAAGAGTACTGAAAAGTCATACTCCAGTAAAAGTGCCATTACTTACCCAAAGATGTAGTGCAAGTAAAGTAAAAGTATTTGGTGTAAATATTATTCAAAGTATGAGTAAAAAGTAGCCCTTTTTTAAAGTACTTAGGAGTAGTGAGTATTAAGCTGTGAAAAGTTGATGCGTCAATTTGTGCATGTGTGTGTGAAAAACTTAACATTCTGTAGTGCATTTAGTAATTAAAGTGATTGGTGATTTCAGTCGTCATACAGTAGACATCCGCCATCTCTCTCGGTCATTGCTTGTAAAGATTTTGTGTCATGTTGTTCTGTGTAATGTTTTTTTCTACGTGTGATTTAATTTGATTGCAATCAAAGAGCTGATTTTTCTACTTCTAGTACTTTACTTCTTCTCTACTAGCCATCCACCTTAGACAAGAAAAATAATAACGTAGTGCCTACAGGTTGAAGAAAAATAGTGGAGTAAAAGTACAGATACAACACTAAAATGTACTCCAGTAGAAAAGTAAAAGTATACATTTTTAAAACTACATTGTAAGGATGGCTAAGTCTTTCCATAATATCAAACCATGAGAAATGACTTAGTATGATATAATTTAGTGGTTAAATCAAAATTTCTTTATGTATGAGCAAGCATGGGGCAGCCTAATATTACTTAAAGGAAATTAGTTTACAGTTATATTCTCTATATAAGAACCAGAACTGGCGAGGTTGTGTCTGTGAGCAGATGTAACTGGTCAGCATACTGACTCTGATCGACTAATAGATGGACCCTTACAACTTAGTGCAGTTTCTAAGAAAACAAGGGTATTTGTAATTTGTTACTTCATACTACTGACTGCAAGTTGTAAATACAGTAATATATATACAGCATATAGTATAATACACTTTACAATAGTATGGTCCAAAAACAGTCGCATTTACTTTTGGTAATTACTCTAATGTTTGGTTCCGCGCAATCGATTTTGTACTGGGACAACATGAATTAATTAGTTTATCTCATTAGGTTTCACACATTTAAGTTGAGCATAAAACAATTAAGTTGTCCCTAAAAAAGCTCAATAATTGTGTTGTTTCAGCTAATTTTAAATAAGTAGTTTTGAACAAACACCAAACATAATTTCTTTAATGTAGGCTACTATTTGATACACTATTTACATGTGGGTTCCTTTATAGAGGAAACAAAAAAGAAATTTGGTGAACGTCCGATAGGTGAGACACAGGAACAAGTAGGCAGGTGCTGACCTGAAGACCGTAATGAGACGGTCTCCAGAGAAAGAGAAATAGACAATAAAACATGCTTAATAGTCAGCACTCTGATGGCAGTCATCTGACTGTGGGATTTAATACCGATTAATTGGATGCACTTATTGAATGTGTCATTCCGCAATGAGCGCATGAGTGATTGCCGCAGAATACCCCTACACACACTCCATCTATCTTGGTTTGTGTTCGTGTAATGGCTTCATTTGTGTGTAATTGCAATGACAGATTGGAGGGATTTAGAAACAACAGAGCCTCGTGCCGTGAGAGGAGTGAGCACTATTGAGTGGAAGACGAAGTGCTTGGCTTGCCATATGGGCTGTTGTAAAGACTCATTCACACCAGCCCTATAGTTCACGTCTCAGTCTTTGTGTGGCGACACCTGCGCCTCTTACGCTGCCGTGCTTCATCTAATTTAGCCTCATTTAGGGCTCTGTAACATCTCACAGAGAGGTGGTGAGCCATTTTGTGTGTTATGTAAGGGTTTTTAAGTGTGAAGTGGATAGAATTGATGCTGTTAAGGTAAAGTGAAAGAGAAATTGTGGCTGTTTATAAGAGAGATTGCAAAGGCCGTTTACTATGATTGATCAGGTTTTTTTGCACTTATGTGGTTCCTATGATAGATTGCAGATTAATAAAACTAAATGTAGGTAATAAAACTTGGGCAGTGGCAGGCTAACAAAATCAGATATTTCTGTTATAAGGCTAATGATTATGTACAGATTATGTTGCCTCTGACAAATACACTGTTAAAAATTTGCTGTAGAATCTACAGTAACTTACTGCAAAGACTATAGAATACACAAGACATGTCACTCGTATAGTTTTAAATGGGAAATAGTGTATAGTGAATATTTAATATGGTGTATGAAGCCTCGCCTTCTAGTACAGGAGCCAATCAACGATCGCTATAGACTGACGATTCTCTAGGGGAGGAGCTCGAACCAGACGTAAGTTTCTGCAGATTTTGAGTGATTCGAGTGTTTAGAAATGAAACTAAAACGATAGTTGTTGTTTAATTTTATTGGTGATTCCTAATATGACATTTAAGCTTGGCCAGCCTGATCTCACGAGTAAACGTAACTATTTTACATTTTGTCCGTTTAGTGGCTAATTCACACAAATTTGTACAAACTTTAAAAAGGAGGCATGGCACAACCTTGTCCCAAACCAACACAATCTCACAGCAATTCGTAACTTTTTGATTTAGTGGCTTATTCATATGAATTTGTACAATCAAATTTGTACAATTTAGTATGATTTTCTCATCACCCAATGATGGTTGGGTTTAGGGGTGGAGTTGGGTGCATATGACTGAACTCATGATTAGCGGAATTAGCCACTAAACTAACAAAATGTAAAATACTTAGGTTTTCTTGTGAGATCAGGCTGCCTAAACCCAACCGTAATTTGGGGATAAGCTAATTGTACTAAATTGTACAAATGAGATCGTAGCAATTCATATCAATTAGCCACTAAATAAAAAAAGTAACGAATTGTCATGAGATCGTGTTGGCTTGGCAAGCAATTTTGGAAAATCTGATGTTTCGCTATTCAAACAGAATGCTCAAACATACTGCCTGAGAGGCAATTTAAAGATGGCCAAGTGAAATGACTTTGCTTACTGGCAGCAGTTCGCCAATAACTTACTGTAAATCAATTATAATAAAAATACTGTATTTACGTTAACAGCACCATTTGTCTTGCTCTATATGTATTTTCAGATGTATATCTTTACTTTAAAATATAGAGTAATTTTTTTACAAACAGTATATGTGTAACATTTGTTTTTTAAATAAAACATCTTAAAATGTAAACAACTTCTAAAAAAACATCATATAATGTAAATAAGTTGTCATTTAATAAGAATATGTCAATAACTCAATTTTGACAAAAATGTCAGATAGAACCTTATAATTCTAAGGTGAGGATATGGCAAACCTGTCCTACAAGTAAAATTCAGTTCATATTACAGTTAAATACTATGTAATTTACATAAATCGTTAACATTATATGTAAAATGATAAAAGCAACTATTTATACATACAGCAACTTAAGTATATAAGTGTTAAATTAAATTCATTTACACAATATTTTGAATGGCATAAGGGTACAATGTGTATACAAAAGAAATGTAAACCTTAAGTTGATTGGCTTAATATGTAATTCCTCAATTCTTTATTAATATTATTAAATGCTCATGTTATTAGTATTTGAATGAAAAACAACAAACTTACAGTTATGTGCAACAAATAGTCACATAGTGCATAACACTGCTGTGACTTAAATGTTGTGGCCTTATTTAAGGTTTCTTGAGGGTATTAAAAGTCTTTAAAAAATTCTTAACATCACAGTTGTAGGCCTTAAATGATTTCAAACAGGTTAATTTAATATTTTCAATTATTTTAAAGACAATTTATGCTGAGTAAAAAGTGTACGTATACAACTAAAGTTGGTTTGCTTTTGACAGATTTAAAATATGTGGCTGAGCAACAGCTAATTGAAGTCATTGTTGAAAGGGCAAGCCACTGGCTCAACCAGGCTACTAGCCAAAATCCTTAGCATCGAGCTTTGTATAGAAACCCTGCAGAAACCCTTTTTATAATTTCTGGCTGTATTGTCCATTTATACTCAGCAGTTAAAGTCTGTATTGTCCTTATAGTATTTACTCCTCTCCTGTACACACAGTTCAGCAATCAGATTAATTCCTGAAAATTGAATGTGGTACATCTTGACTCAGAAGTGTTGCCAATCCTGCTTGAAAAAAATAAAAGGCCTCCCACAAACCTAAAGACTTTTTTTGGAAGTAAGCCACTGACCAAAATTCTCCAATCTGCACCTGCCTAATTAACTCCATAAGCTGGACCATTTAAGACTCATAATAAGCATCGCCTGTAATAAGTGCACTTGGCAACACTACAAGAGTGGGAAAAAAAAGCCCTCCAAAAGCAGCAATGCAGACATAAGCAAAACAGGACTCCTCTGTAGATGGTGGTTTAGTTAAAATCACCAAACACAACAATTATTTAGTCCCTGCAATGTTATGTTGGTTAAATATTTTTTATAACAAATTACAGAAGCTTAACACACAAGATGGCAGTACATTTGCATAGTGATTTCTGGAGTCTTTCTAGGAGAAATAACGGTGCTTAAGTGCTTCAGTGCTAGTTTTACTCTTGTCATTCCTAATAGTTGCAGACAGAGATAGAAGATGTGTAATAAATGAAAGCTATGCAGAGTGAGTTTAATTGAAGTGCTCCCAGGAGAGCTACTGATTTCCTGTCTGCGTGTGTCCAGTTCATGGACATATTGTGACTGGATTCTTTCACACATCAATAAGCCACATTTCGTTTGGAGAATGAATCTTAAATGCCTCATTTTTCCCTCTCTGTGAGCGGAAATCTTCACTAATGAGAGGCTTACAAAACATTTTGTTGTATTGGACACACACACACACATGCGCACATGCACACACAAATGAAAAGAAGGAAGTCTACAGGCTGCATTTTTTCCCTCCTGCCATTGTTCATTTAACCTGATGAGTCTGTTGATGTGTCTTAGCATTCCTGCACACCAAAACACTTCAGTGTAGAATCGTAGGAGTGTGAAGCTCATAGTGGACTGAGTCACACTCTGCTCCTGTCTGGACCGCTCTTTATCCAGTGCTGAGAAAAATAGGTCATATTAATTCATTTCAAGAAACCTCTGTTCTGTTTGGAGAAAAGAAGGTTGACCACCCACAAAGGGACACAAGGAACATCAGTGTCAACTTAGATTACGCCATGTAAATCATTGATTCTGCTTGGTTGACTTAAAGAGGTTAATTATCTCAAAATATTTGACTCAAAGCTAGAATCCGAAATCCAATTCCTTTCTGATTTGGTACAATCTTTTAAAAAGGAACGGTGGCTTATACGGTTTCTGTCCAATAGTAGATCCTATTTATATAGCACTTTAAAGCTTCTGTACATAACACAAAGTCTTGAAATTATACAAAGAAAGTTAAACATAAGCAAAGTAAATAGATCAAAAACCTTTATAACTTGAAAGTAATTAACACATAGTAATATGAGCAAGTCTATGCAAAAACTTTTTTTTAATGAGACTTAAAACAGTCACAGACTCTATGAATGAAACAACATCTTGACATGATATTTAAAGTTAAAATAGTGCCAAATATAACCACCAATATGTTCAATATATTGGGGAACATGTCATTTATATTTGACCCAATCTGACCTTCATTAGAGCTCTAAACATTCATGGCAACTTTGGTTTTATTATATTATATTTTTTAATTATTGATCTAAGAGGGAGACTGTTAATTGAAAACAAAAATGGTCCTAATAGAGAGCCTTGTGCAATTTTTTCATAATTTGTAGGAGTGTAGTTGTCCATCTATCCATTCATCCATTTATTCATCTATCCATCCAGTCTTGTCAGTCCATCCGTCCATCCATCCATCCATCCATCCATCCATCCATCCATCCATCCATCC
>CAIGQZ010004625.1:17112275-17148175 GCA_903798205.1 Danio tinwini | reverse complement strand
CCATCCATCCATCCGTCCATCCAGTCTTGTCAGTCCATCCATCCATCTGTCCATCCAGTCTTGTCAGTCCATCCATCCATCCATCCATCCATCCATCCAGTCTTCAGTCCATCCATCCATCAATCCATCCAGCCATCCATACATCCAGTCTTGCCAGTCCATCCATACATCCATCTATCCATCCATCCATTCATCAATTTAGTCTTGTCAGTCCATCCATCTATTTATTCATCCTTCCATCCATCCATTTAGTTTTGTCAGTCCATCCATCCATCCATTCATCCTTCCATCCATCCATTTAGTCTTGTCAGTCCATCCATCCATTTAGTCTTGTCAGTCCATCCATCCATGCATTCATCCATCCATCCATCCATCCATCCATCCATCCATCTAGTCTTGTCAGTCCATCTATCCATCCATCAATCCAGTCTTGTCAGTCCATCCATCTCTCCATTCATCCATCCATCCATCCATCCATCCATCCATCCATCCATCCATCCATCCATCCATCCAGCCTTGTGAGTCCATCCATCCATCCAGCCTTGTCAGTTCATCCATCCATCCATCCATCCATCCATCCATCCAGTTCCATCCATCCAGTTCCATCCATCCATCCATCCATCCATCCATCCAGTCCCATACATCCATCCATCCATCCAGATCCATCCAGTCTTGTCAGTCCATCAATCCATCTCTCTGTAAATTGTTCATCGGTTTGTCTGCCAGCTGTTCTACAGCCTTTTAAAGCTGTGTCAACATTTGTTTTGTATCCGGATTATTAAAAATAACATCTCAGACATCACGCTCTTTTAAAAGATGAGTTAAATGCAGCTGCGAATTATATAATGCTTTGTACATTAATGATAAAACTGACTTAAACCAGGTCCCACTGTACAGTGAATTGCCAACCAATATATAGATGCTAAAATGTGTTGTTTGAGTCCATTTTATGGCAGCATTTTTTTTTACTTATTTTTGTACGAAAGTTGATGAAGGCAACTTGAAAACATGGCATTGCACTAACCAAGATGAAGTGTAATAACAGCGTGAATAAGCTTATCTCTTATGTCTTTTAAACTTAACATTTCTCAACCAACAAAAAACATGACTGAACTTCTTAACATAATATCTTTAGTTCTAATTAGGTGCCAAAATATACTCCCTGGTTTTACACTGCCATCTGTATGGGAACAAAGCTTTCTCAATATTCAACTTTCATTTCCCTATTTGATTATCACAGTTTCAGTTTCATCAGTAATTATAATAGTAACAATTTATGTGGTGTTTTTGAATTAAAGACCCAACTGGCAATCTATTAATTGAAAACAAAATTGGTTCTAATAGGGAGACCGGCAGTACACATCTGTCTGGCTATCTTACTGTCTGTCTTCCTGTCATGCCATGTAGTCTAATAATCTAACACAAAATATTTAGTCTACTTTCCACATCACCAGTCAATAAAAAAAACTACACCTTGGAGCAGTTTTATGACATCTTAACTAACTCTGTCAAATCCCCTTTACACCCTACCCCAGCTGGGCGTAAAAACTGAAACAGCCTCAAGCTTCGATCAGTGTTATTTAATGTGCCATTCTGTGAGAATGTATTATCCATGCTGAACAGCTGTACGCGCCTCCGCCCAGGATCAAAGGCCTGCCTCGTATTATTACTTCACATTTCTCTCTGACAGATACGAGCTGTGCCCCTGTTATGTCTTAATGTGTAAAGGACCCATGGTGCCCGCCCAAAAGCCAGTGGGTATCTGGAATAGGCAGAACAAAACAAATCCTTTGCTTACATTTAGGATGACAGCTTTCCTACCCTCAGAATTAATGGCTGTTACAATTCTCATCAGAAGACCTCCTACTGTAAGCACTGCTTTCACATACAAAGTGATATGAGCATAACAATTAAAGGAAAATATAAAAGTAAAACTCATAGTAATGTGGATTACACAAAACTAAAAGGAAATAGTGGGGTGAGGCATTTACAATGGAAGTAAATGAGAAGAGTTAAAAGATGAAATGTCATATATATACAAAAATGTTGTGCACTTTAGCATGTTTTAAATTAAGTGCATATTATTATTCAGCTCATATACTTTAAAGAACTATGAACTAAATATTGTTTTTAGGCACATAATTGATTTAAATTAAAATGACATATAGTTTTTATTTACATTAAATGCTTTTTGACCCAAGTATGATTTTCTTTATGAATCACTTCTAGCCTTTTTTAATTACCACTTCTTTGGAATATAATTAAAGTGTACAGCCAAATTAACTGACAATTATATATGCAAATGTTAAATTTAAGAGTGTTTAGAAACATTCAGCAATGTTAAATAGAAGTACATGGAAAAAGAGGTAACATATTTTTAAAAGTCATATTGTGTAATATAATAATTTGTAATCGCATCACAACACTATACAATACCAGGACCTGGGGTAAGCTGCATGCTTGAAAAACAGCATAGTTGATTATCTAAACAAGGAGCAGTTGAACACAATCAACAAAACAGTAACAGCAAAATGTAACAACAAAACTAACAGCAAATCAAAGCATGTTAATAAAAAACGTATTTCAGCTTCAACAGATTATTTTTTTTGTGGCAAATAAAATGTCTCTCTTCAAAATATAACTTTTAATTACTTTTTTAAGTTGGCTAGATTTGTGTTTATTAGTTCAATCAAGATTAGTCTTGATCCGGCAGCTAGCTCTCTGCAACTCTCACATGGTCGCCCTCTGAATCTTAGCAGGGCTCGATGGGAGACCAAGGTTGTTGCCGGAAGTGGTGTTAGTGAGACCACAGGGGGGTGCTCAACCTGCAGTTTGTGTGGGTCCTAACGCTCCAGTATATTGACTCAATACTGCTCAGTGAGTGCATTCTTTCAGATGAGACGTTAAACCAAGGTCCCAGCCTTCTGTGGTCCAAAAACCATCCCCATATCATAATTGCCTTCATCACTCTGTCTCCTTTCCACCGTTAGGCTGGTGAGTGGTGTGCGGTCTGGCGCAATATGGCTGCTGTCATATCATCCAGGTCGATGCTACACACTGGTGGTGGATGAGGAGATTTCCCCAAAAAATGTGTGAAAAAGCACTTTGAGTGTACAGAAAAGCGCTATATAAATGTAAGGAATTATTATCATTATTATTAGTCATTCTGAATGTTGGCTAAATTTAAAAATGATCCATTTTAAACATTTATAAAGTACATTTTGCAGACTTAATAAACTATGTCTTCTTAACAAAGCACAGACAGAATATTAGTTCAATTTAGATATTGGTATGAGTGATATCATTAAATACACAGTTACTTTAAGGCCCTCACATGATTTGTGTCGTTATCGTTTATTGCTTTTGGCAGCACATCTGGCAGGACAGTTTAAGGACAAAAAACAAGAAATTAAGAAAGACTGATAATATGAGTAAACGTAGAGTATTATATACAATTATAATCATTATACAAATCTCCAGAAATACAAATTGACTTGTTAACAGTATAGTTTCTGCAGGTGCATCGGTTACCATGACGTTAGATGATGATTTTTTTCTTTTGATTGCTTTCAAGGCTGTTGAAGAGCATTCTGTGAGTTTGAGTGGGAGAGAGAAGCACAGGCAATGACACTGCATGATGTTCAACAGGTAACCAAGCAACGAGCAAACAACAAAACACATCCGCCACGAGCTGCCCCTGCGCTCGCCCACTTCATCATATCCACATGAGCTCACTAGAACACCGCTGCATCTCTGCCACACAAAATCACTGCACTCTCACTTGTATATCACTGACTTTGGCTAGTTTCTCTTCTCTTTAGCTTCAGAGTAACATGCAGTGGGTGTTTAATGTCTTGGAAAGGATGCTGTGATCTCAGAGAGTGGGTGGGATTGTGATAAAGCAGTACTGGTAAATATGGGTCAGTTCTTGACACTTCCAAAGTCTGTTTTTATGATGAATTGACTTGGTCATGTTTATTTTTTTTTTTACATAACTTTTTTTTTTCGATTTTAATACATTTTAGATAGTTGTTTGGTAGTTTTTTATTATTATTATTTTAGTAAATTTATAGAGGACTTTCAAAACAGCTAGGACTGACCAAAGTGCTGTACATAAAATGCATATAACAATAAAAGGTCAAGACAACACAAATAACAACAACTGCTTAAGCCAGTGCAAATAAGTTAAGAAACATTAACAGCAGATTAATACTTCGCTAAAGAGAACAAGTGAGTTTTAAGTAGTGATTTAAAAACTAGAAATGCAGTGGCCATTTGTAGAGGCAAACCATGTGTCCCCCCTGCATTTCAGCCTCGAAGTAAGGATTTTCAATATAAGATTAGAAGACCTTAAACCTCTTGGAGGGTAATAGGGATGCAGGACATCTGATATTTAGGCACCAAATTGTTAGAGGTGTGAACCTACATTTGTCTCATGGTTCGGTTATGATTATCATGCCATCGATTTGGTTCAATTCGATATCTTGGTGCATCATAGTGCATTGACGATGCTTTCCATACACAATTTTATATTTTACTTCACAGCACAAGAAAAATGTATAAATATATTTATATATTATTTGTAATACAATTTTGTCTTTTAATACAAGCAGTCAGATATATTTGTACTGTACCAAGTACAGGCACAGAACAACATGAGCATTTATAGCAAATGTAAATATCCCGCTAGCTTACTGAACCTTGTCAAGCGAGTTCTTACACCTCTATGATTGGTCACGCGCTCAACAGAAAAAGCTGCGATTGGCTCTAAAGCTGTGGTGCTGTTCACCGATGATAAACACTGATAAACGCCATCGACGATCACAGCAGATTTATGAGAGACTCAGTGGAGAAAACTCGCTCTGCAGACATGCTCGTGTCTGTATCCAGAAGTAATACTGTAACAGCCGAGAGAAGAGGAAAAGACACGCCAACAGGTCAGAGGTCCACAGTGAGAGAGAGAGAAATGGAGTTTACTTTCATTTTTTCAATCGCAGTGAAATAGGGGCTTCTGCTGTTCAGTGCTATTGAAAGACTGTCCATCAAACCCACAAGCAGTGAATTGTGCATAGTTTCTGCGTTTTTAAGTAGTTGGAGTGTTTTAATTACTTACGATTGCCTCCCTCGCCATAGTAAGCTACTGCAACAGCTCATATGAGATAAGCGACGTCAGTACATAATAACCGGTTATGATTATTACTGAACCAATATCGAATTGTACACCGAAGAAACAATAAATTTTGACACCCCTAGAAATTGTGTATGCACTCAATCCTGAAATTATAATTTTTCAGAAATTTGGCTGCAGAATTCTTGACCACTTGAAGTCGAGCTACCTGGGATTTAGAGATGCCATACAGTGGAGAATTACAGTAAACCAATCGTGAAGTTATAAAATCGTGGATAACTCTCTCACATGACTTTTTAGACAAAAAGTTTTTTATTTTGGAGAGTAAACGGAGTTGTAAAAGTCTTGAGGCAACAACAGAAGAAACATGTTTGTCTAATGTAAGGTATAATGTAGACTCAGAAATGGCAAAGCCATGTGTCAGCACAAGGTCCAGAATATGTCCATGAAAATGACTGCGGTAACGTAGGATGTTTGATTCACTGAATCAGGTTGAAGGATTCAGTGAGGGTAAAAACTCCTTGGCATTACATTGCATTAGTCATTTTTAATATTTACTGGAGACAAACTAATAAAGGCTGGCGGCACAGTGGTGCAGTGGGTATCGATGTCACCTCACAGCAAGAAGGACGCTGGTTTGAGCCCAGGCATGATTAGTTGGCATTTCTGTGTGGAGTTTGCATATTCCCCGCGTGTTAGCGTGGGTTTCCTCCAGGTGCTTCGGTTTCCCCCACAGTCCAGAGACATTGGTGTATTAAATGGACTAGATTGGCCATAGTGTATGTCTGTGGATGAGTGGGTATGGATGTTTCCCAGTACTAAGTTGCAGCTGAAGGGGCATCCGCTGTGTAAAACATATGCTGGATAAGTTGGTGGTTAATTCTGCTGTGGCGACCCCTGATAACTAAAGAAAATGAATTAAAGAACTAATAAAAGCACAATATGTATTTTTTTTTCATAAAGATATCAATAAACCATTAAAACTGTGCTATATCCCAAATGTTTTAAATAATATTAAAATCATACCTAAAAGCCCTAATGCTACTTTGATATTAAAGTTTACTGTTGCTCATCCATGAACTTGATTTTTTTCAGGAGTGCTAGAATGTAATGAAGACAACAACTCTCATGATTCCACACTCAGTCAGCAAAATATGACTTTGTTTGTTGTGAATATGCACCCTCTAGTGGCGAAAATTACATACTGTGCCTTTAAAAATATCACTAACTGTATGGCTGTATTTGAAATCACTCCCTATACCCTTAGTGGACTGTTTGAGGAAGCAGCCATTTCTATTGGTGTCCAAAATCATAGTGGACATTATGAAAGGCACTAAATAATCCCCGAAATGCACAACAATAATGCAATCTACAATCTACAAATACAGGCATGTACACTTGACGTCTAGAGAAAACCCTTAATGCACTGTGAGAGTTTGCGTGCCGAATTTACATTTATGCATCTGTCCACAAGATGGCATCCAAAGCACAATTTTATCAGTGCAAGTTTCAAAACTAAATATTATTTAATTAAAATAACGTTCATATGCATAAAAGAAATCAAACAAAACTGGTTTCATTACTAATAGACAGCTTAGTGTTAAATAACTACAACAGGATCTGACTAAGAAGTTGAGAATCTAATCCTCCTGATTAATTCATCAAGCAACAAAAAACAAATAATACAACATTCCTTCCAGTGCACTGAGTGCTCGAATTCACACACCCATTTCATTCACTCCTTAAAGTACACTATATTAGTGAATTTCGGATTCAGCATATGTTTTTTGGATATGTTATTCTTCAAAGCCCTTTTTTTTGTTTGTATTTTTGTTTGTTTTGTTTTGTTTAGTTTTTTGCTTAATGTATAGTAGTTTTGGGGGAAAATTACTGTAACACTTTTCAAAAAGTTTACATTAACAATGATAACTACTGTATATTGTGGCCACAACAACTAACAGCTAATGTGGTTATGCAACTAATAACATTAAAACAGATTATATTATCAGTGATTCCGTCTAGACTGAATGTGGTAGTGCAAGCAGCAAATCTATGACAGTAAGCAGAAGCCCTGGTTTATTTATGATGCACCGACACTAATTACAAATAATTTGTAATGAGATACTTTGCATCCATTGCAGACTATAGCTCAGTTATCACATCAACAGTTATCGTCTGGCATAGACATAGTGTTTGTTAAATTGTTACTGAAAAAACATTAACAAACTATTTACCTGTTTAAATTTATTTAGTGTTAATTCAGAAACCTTAGCTATTAATGACACTGGTAGTCAATATGTGAACTAGCTCTTTCCCATTGTTATAAAATGAAACCGAGGGCTCTATTATAATTATAGTCTAAAGCACATAGTGCAAAAGTATTAAGGGCATGTCTGAATCCACTTTTGCTATTTTAAGGATGGAAAAATATGCTTTACACCCTGGTGCATGGTCTAACAGGGTTGTGCTTATTCTCTTAATTGTGATGGGTGTGTTTTGAGCATGCATTAAACCAATCAAAGTTTCATCTCCCATTTCCTATTAGAGTCATTTGCATCACGCTATTGCACATTTGCTATTTACATGGCGGAATTTGTAAGTGGAAAAACTTATTGCTTCACTAGCAAAAAAAAACAGTTAAACAAACCTGCGCGAGGATAAAGAACGAGCCTCCTCCACTCGGCCGCTTTACTTTCTCTTTACCTTTACTCTTTACTCCTTAGCCTACATATTTATTTTCGTTTGTTAAGCGCAAAGATTTGTTTCACAACTATTTCTAAATTCGGTTCTATTTTTTAGCAAACTAATAAATAATAAACACACTTTTATTTTAATAAACACACGTCATATGTACTTATTTTAATGCCTCATATAGTGAGGCATACGTCTCCAAAACCCGACAGGTGGACACATCTAAACTTGATATTTGTGTATTGCTGTACATCCTGCAATGTGTAAGCGTTTGAACCTGCATAGGCGCATACTGTAACTAACTCACTCTGCGCTGGACTTTAGACCTGCTTTTGGATGTTCAATGATGTGATCCATTTCAGTCCTTCAAAATAGCAACGCGCCTTAACACACCTCTATTTTAGACCTGCTTGCCAATGAGTCCACAAAAATGGCGCAAATGGATTTGCTGTTTAAACAACGTGGCACAGAATGTGAAAATAAAGGTTGCGCTAGTCTGAAAATAGCAACAAATTGCGCCAAACACCTCTTGCACCTTATTGCGCCGGGTGTATGATAGTGCCCTGAATGTTGATTCAGTGCCTGAAATATTCATGTTAAAGTTATGTTTTTTTCTATTCTTAATAAATAAAATAATTTGGAATACATTTGCTGCAATACACTGGTAACAAACATCCAAATGCCATCCATGCTGCTAAGGAATATTTAGATTTAGAATATAAAAATGTTTCCTCTCAATAATAAAACACAACCATGACAGTGGTGATAAAATGGCAGTACAGGCTTTATAATGTACTGTTTCCCAATTAAAATGAATATAACGTATTCTCATGCGCATATAGCTCATAAAAGGGGTTTCCTTGAAATGCATTTTTTAGATGTGTGGTGTGAGTCACATTCACATCCTTCAAATGTGAGCAGCTAAGCGAAAATTCAATAGCATCAGAAGTGTAATATTCCGATAATGACATTAAGCTGTCAGTCAATCATGTGCATTAGTGACAGCCAGCAGAGCTCATAATCCTCCTCCCGCATCCACAAGGCAGAAATCAGAGGTGTAAGCTCGGGGCAGACCAATACTATTAGACAGTACCAAACTAAATGATGGGGGTGGATTCTTTTAAGACATTAAGTCAATGATGTATGACAGCAATCGAGAATTTTAATGTTTTCTTCCTGCACGAGATCTTACATAACAGCTTACCATATTACAATGTATTAGGCTTGCAGAAAAGTAAAATGTTTCACGGCAATGTTCATAATATGCTGAGAATAAGTGAACAAATAAAATGATAAACCAAATTATATTGGTTTTTCACAAACAGCGAAGAATTTCATTAGCAATGTGAGTTATTTCTTTAATATGCTTGGCTCCTGTCTCTGAATTTATTTTACCAGTGTTAATAATTTCATTACAAAAGTGCTGTGAAAAAAGTGGAGATATGGTAGTTTTATTAATATTCCTTCTTTGCTTTTGTGAATTTGTTCATTAGAGTTTCATTAAACAATTCTCTGGTACACTGTAACAGAAGTGAAAATCCTTAATTTTCTTTATGGATTAAAGTAAAACTTACAGGCCAGTTACATTATCCATAAAATACATAATCTTATCTTTGGGGTAATGCAATATATGCTTTATAAACACTTCTCATTGCTAATTAGTTAACATTCGCTTAGTAAGGGTGTGACAAGATGCTTTCTCCACGAGACGAGACAAGAAACAAGATTGGGTTCATGAGAAAGAGATGAGATTTTACAATATTTTTTAAGAAAGCACAAAATTCTTGTCTTTTTATTTAAAAAAATGGCAAAGCTGCTTATATTTTAAAATCAACTTGTAATTAATGTTATTTTATTTCTATTTTAATGAATTCTATGCAGTAAAGGACATGCAAACACTACAAAATATTTTGCTTATATATGAATGAAAAATGGTATTCATTCATTCTTTTTCTTTACGGCTTAGTCCCTTTATTATCTGGGGTTGCCACAGCGGAATGAACCGCCAACTTATCCAGCATATGTTTTACACAGTGTATGCCCTTCCAGCTGCAACCCATCCCTGGGAAACCCACGCAAACACGGGGAGAACATGCAATCTCCACACAGAAACACCAACTGACCCAGCCCAAGGCTCGAACCAGCGACTTTCTTGCTGTGAGGCGATCGTGCTACCTACTGCGCTACTGTGCAGCCCTGAAAATCTTCTTCATATCTTCATATAATTTTAAATATTAGCTAAATATTTGCTAATATGTGAATGAAAAATATATTTTTATTCAACTGGAGAGAAAAAAAGTTTGCAAAATGCAAAACAATTTAGGTGCTTTTGAAATCAACTGAATGTTATTTTACTTCTATTATAATTAACTATATGCAGTAAAGGGCATGCAAACAAACACTGCTAAATATTTAGCTATAAACTCTACAAACTGGCTTCTACCCTGTACAATTTCACATGAGAAATCAAACTCCTTTCCAAAAATTTAACTTAAAAATGTTCATTTAATTTTTGGTATTTCATTTTTTAAGTTTCACTTTCACTCAGCAACATATTATTCAGACCCCTGTGACAAATTCTAAGCTGCTGGATGCGATATAAAAAATGCAGCTTTTACTGGACAGCATAACATGTGTTTGGTTATGATAGTGGAGTGTGTGAGTCTCCAGGAGATCTTAATCTCACGAAATAAATAGACATATTGTGAAATATTATAAAAATTTAAAACCTTCATGATCACAAAAGCAAACAGAATATAATACCAGGAACTGGGGTAAGTTGCATGGTTAAATTTACACCAAAATTATTAATCTAAACAAGGAGCAGGTGAACATAATCATCAAAACAATAAGTAACAGCAAATGAAAGCATGCTTATAAAACACATTGCAGCTTCAACTAATGATTGTTTAGTGGCAAATAAAATGTCACACTCAAAAAATAACGTTAATTGTTGTTTTTGTGTTTATTAGTCCAGTCAAGATTAGTCATTCTAAATGTTACCTGGCTTTGAAAATGAAACCTTCATTTAAAACTATATTTTGCTGTCTTAATACAGTATGTTTTCTTAACAAAGCCCAACAAGAATATTAGTTCAACTTAGATGTTTAGCCTTTTCTAACATTTTATTAATGGTGTTTTTACAGTGCATGAGAAAATAAGAGAAATCGTAAAATACAGGAATCAATGAGTCTCTGAAAACTTAAAACAGAACAGTATGAAATATTAATGTCACAACAAAGGCAATGGAGAACTACAAATCCGCCACATTATGGACTACATATCCAGTCATGCACCGCTCACACACACCTGTTCCGGATCCGTTTATTACACACACACAGCTGGGAGCTCATGAACTGCTTACATAGACTTTAAATACTGCACACACACATATCTGGGCAGAATCTTGTTATCTATTATCTGTGACATTACGATGCATTTTCCTTGCCGCATTAGATCTTTGCATTGTTTTATTGTGTATTTCTGTCTGCTGCCCGCCTTTTGACCATTCGCCTTTTTATGACTACACTTTGGAATTTCCTGCATGTACCCATTTGCTCCTGCTCTGACCATTGTTTGTATGACAACTTTCTTGAATAAACCTGCATTTGGATTCACACTTCCATTGTGAGCGTCCAATCACATGACAATTAATAATTAGGTACCAGATAAGCATATTAGTATAAATTCTAATTTGACAGCAAATACCTAAATTGTAATGCTGTTTCACACTATCCATGTTTCATTGTATTTTTAATTAAACAAATGAAAATCTGTTGGTAAATATTATATAATGTAGATGTCACATCTAAATGTGTTTCTGTATCTTTTCAAGGCGTGCAAAATCCGTTTTTCTTGTGCGGTGACCCTTAAGCGCCTGAATAAAGGCCACTCTTCACACAAAAAGCCTTTGGCTACAGGCATGGAGAAAAGAATGAGGGAGGTGGAAGACACTCTGACAAAAATAGATTCATGCATTTATGTAAGTGCGTTCCTCAGGGTCATGTTTTCTAACCCCTCCAGATTTGCTCATCTTATGTTAATCAGAGTTGACTGAATGGTCTTGTAGATGTGTTGTGTCCTTAGATAAAGGTAAAATGGTGCCATGTTGAATATGTGCCATCCTCGTGCCAGCCCACGCATTTCCCAGGGTGATTGCTAGAGAAAGTTGCAACAATTCCAGCATGCCAAGGTCACCTTAAGCAAATGAGCTGATGCAAATTAAGAGTGGAACAAAGGGCTGAAGATGATGCCTTTGTGCCGTGGGCATTCTTAAGTAAACTTTTCATTTTCAAGTTAAAACTAATATGCTGTATAATGTTCAGGAAAATAGGAACAAATGTTGGGACAGTTTAACTCATCAGCCACTATGTAATCTTTGTCACTTAATATGTTTAAATTTAACATCATTATTATATGGTATTTACAGGGCGGCATGGTGGTGCAGTGGGTAGCTCACAGCAAGAAGGTTGCTGGTTCGAGCCTCGCCTGAGTCAGTTGGCATTTCTGTGTGTAGTTCAAATCAAATCAAATCAAATCACTTTTATTGTCACATCATCAGCAGCACGTGTGCTATGATGAGTGAAAAGCTTAGTTTGCATGTACTCCCCGTATTGGCATGGGTTTCCTCCGGGTGCTCCGGTTTCCCCCACAGTCCAAAAACATGTGCTATAGGTGAATTGGGTAAGCTAAATTGTTTGTAGTGTATGTGTGTGAATGAGAGTGTATGGGTGTTTCCCAGTGACGGTTTGCTGCTGGAAGGGCATCCGCTGCATAAAACATATGCTGGATAAGTTGGCAGTTCATTCCGCTGTGGCAACCCCTGATTATTAAAGGGACTAAGCGGAAAAGAAAATGAATGAATCAGGTGCAATGGAAAGAACATTTTTGTTAAAACTTTTAAAAATATATTTAGTAGCAATATTCTGTAATTACAGATTGAACTTAAATGTACTGCAATAAACATATATTTAAATACTGGTGTTATTATACAAACTTACTTGAGTTAAATAATTTTTCTACCATTTATAAAGCACTTAAGTCCACCACCAAAAAAATAAAAAAAGGTAATAATACAAAGTCACAAATAGATAATTTGAAGTTAATCAAAAGTATAGCTTTTCCATGCAACATACACACACAACATAAAATTAACAAACAACGCTAAAATAAAAACTTTAATAACATAAAATGTAACAAACATTAAGAAAATAGTAAAGAAATTATATTAACACTAATATTAAAGAACAATAAAATGAATTAAAGCTGCAAACAGCGATCAAAGGGACCTTGCACCCGACATCACAGCTGCCCAGTGACTTTAGGATGTGGACAATGGAACAGTGGACAATTATAATTTAAGCTGAAAAGTATTTTTTTTAAACCCTGAGAAAATCACTGACTTTAATGACAAACTTCCTTCTGTCAGCAAGTGGCGCTATGACTGTGACTCAATATTGACATGTAGATGTCTTCAAGAGAGGAATCTCATCAAACCTGTGAATTTTCAGGCAGATCAGACATTTAGTGGCTGAGTTATAAGTACTTCCTCTTCTATTGCAACACACTGAATTTTGTTGGTCTACCGCTGATACGCTCTTCAACAAAAATTTGATCTTCACAATTAAACTAACATGAAACATGGATTCGATCTGATGACATTTTTAGGAGAAGATTGTTACTGTGTGAAACATGTCATTTTCTGTTGCCAGCAGGTGGCAATTAAGACTGAACCTGAATATTGGCATGTAGACGTGTTCAGGTCAGGTCAATTCTTATTAAACGTGGATTTTGAGGCAGATCGGACATTGCATGCCTGAGTTATAACAGTTTCCTATTTTGTGGCAAAGTATCAAAGTTTGTGAGGCTACCACGAACATGCCCTTCGACGAAAACTCTAGATCTTCACAATTTCACATCGCCAAGGCCTTTAGATGACAATACCTAATTTTGGTGTTGATCTGATAAAATCCCTATAGGAGGAGTTTGTTAAAATACAATGCCTGGAAATGGCAAAAACTGCACTTTTACCGACTTTATCCGACTTCGTATTGGGTTTCAGATTTCGCTCCAAGAGACTTTTTTATAGGTATTGGCATGTTTGATGTGGGTGCCAATTTTGGTATGTGTGCGTGAAATATAGCTCAGGGGCTAGTTCGTCAAAAGTCCATAGGTGGCACTGTTGAGTCATTGTGCCACACCCAATTCCGAAACCTTTATCAAACGTAAATTTTCACCACTTCTGGTGTATGTGCAAAGTTTTGTCAGCTTTCCAGCATGTTTAGACCCTCAGAAATGAAATTAAACAATTCCAATAGGGCCACCTACCACCAGTGCTCGGTCCCTACATATAATTATTTAAATCAAAAAACATTCAGATTCTTGAAATATGTTTTTTTTTATTTTCCCGTTATAAATGATAGGATGATTAATTTGTGAAAAAAACTGTAAATTTAACTGTATTGTATTATAACATTATATGCAATGTTTTAGATGGTGATTTAGTGTAAAATTTATACAGTTAACTATCTAAAATAAAACCAAACACAGTATAGTGCAAAAATCGATTGCATTTAATTTTATTTATACTTTAATTATTCTTTAAGAGTAGACTATGTGCAAAAACATGCACCAAATGAGATCAGACTTTTTTAAAGTTTAAATACTAAACACTACAATCTGATTTGTGGTATTCTGTTAGCACGCTGGCTAAAGCAGGTGAATGTCTCATGGTGGGTATCAGTTACAACTGCCCACATTCTGCCATGTGTATTGGTATTGATAAAGCTATAAATACTGCTCCAACCCTGAAATATGATACGAAAGAGTCTGAAGTAATCTGACGTTGCAATGATAGCCTGTCTGAAAGGACTAGGCAGCCTGACAAGAAGATGATTAGATAAGAAGGCTCTAAACATAGAGAGTTCCCTTAAATTGATCAGGCATCCTTTTTCTGTCACTTCTCTCTGGGTCTGAGCTTATCAGAGTGCTTTCAACCAGAAAACAGCATGACTGCTACTGTATGAACGGAAACACTTTTTAAAAAAAAAACAAAAACCACAAAAAAAAATGTTTTGTGGATATATAATGTGGAAGAAATATTACATATTTGCAACAGCATAAAGATGAGTAACCATTGTAAGGCTGAGATATGACATTTTTCCTTTTTTTACTAAACACTTTACAGCATGCTTTTAAAAGGTCCAGATTGTCAACTTAAATATACACTTTTGTACTTTTTATGTACTAATATGTACCTTTAATGCCCAAATGTGTACCTTACTGATAAGAAAAGTGTACCTTTCTAAAAGATAGCTCTTCAGTGACAGGATTTGTACTATTATTTATGTGATTATATTATATAGTAAGAAGAGGGAGCTCATGTTTAATTAGTCAAAAACATTTGGATGGCCATACTAAGCATAAATATGCCATTTGATGCAGTTGTCAATTTTTATACGTCAAAAAAGAAAGAAGAAAATATGGTAGTTTGTAGTGCAAATCAATGAGATTTTTAGAACAACAACTGAACTTATGTGATTTCATCTGATATCAGTTTGTATTTCTGTTACATTCTTTTGACAAGCATGCACAAAGAAAAATATTATACAAATCGAACTTCAATGGAGAGTAATATAAAATATGCAAAACTATGTACAAACAGAATGAGAAACAGGCCTATTTATACAGGCAACAAACAAATAGCTAAACTAGACACAAGCAAAACTACAGCTAAAAGAACAAAATGACAGCTAAAAGTATGTTTACATGACGTGAAATGAAAATGTAAATGTTCTTCTTTTGCGTTGTTGGAAAGATGACTAACACTGTCAAAGTGATGCCCTTTCATGCTGATGTGTAAAATGACTGACACATGTCACTTTGTAAAGAAGCACTAAGCACATACTTGAATTCTATTGCCAATAACTAGGCCCACACGGAATCTGCGCACGCAGAATTCCGCAGATTTTTTGCAGATTTTTTTCAGATTTCCTCAGATTTTTAGCCCATCATTAATTCTGTTTTTTTACTTGAGTAAATGTGTGTAAATCTAAATTTATGCAGTATTTAAATTAATTACAGTAATATTATTGACCAATATGAAAATGTTCATCTGATTTATGTACAATGCAGTTTGCAGTCTTTTAGTAGATATATTATATGAGAGACTTGCTTTGTTTACCAAATAAAGTGGATCTAATTGGATTTGCATTTTAAACATGAAATAAAAGTAAAAAATATATGAAAAAAAGTAAAAAAAAAAAAAAAAAATTTATTTCACATATTAAGGTTTTAGTTATGATACTCCCAAAATTATTCCGCAGAAATTCGCAGATTTTTGCCAAAATTCTCTGCAGAAATAGCAAAAAACGTCCGCAGATTCTGTCTGGCCATGCCAATAATTCAAATTCTATCCATCTAAAAGCTTTAAGACTAGAAACATCATAAAAACAGTATATAGTAGTCTATTTCGTCTAGTCTAGTGGATCAAAAAAGTTTATCAAAATCATCCTATGACAAGAATGGGTGTTGTTCAATAGTTTTAGGACAACTTTAATGGTGACTACTGTATGTAGATTTAAAAGTGCAATAGCTTAAAGCCCACTGCCAACCTGCACATCAATCTGGCAGCCAACATTTGCAAGTGTTTTGCAAAAAAAATGCACCGAAAGTTTTAGTATTCTGTGAATTAAAGAGCCCCTATTATGGGTTTTTGAAAATGACCTTCCATGCAGTGTAAAACACAGCTCTATGTGAAGTGAAGTATCCAGGCTTGAATCTGAAAGTGCACTGTGTTTAAAATTATTGATTTATCTATAAAAGAGTAGACTCAGAGTGGTTCGAATGAGTCTTTAGCCGTGTCGGCATAACATCGATACGGAACTCAAGCCCTGCCCATTTTTTTCGCACGCAGACCTGGGAAAATTGAAACCCCCGGCCCCACCCATAAACACTGTAGAAAGAAAATGAGAAAGACAAACACTATAGCAGATCCCAGTTGAATCAAGTTGAATCAAGGGAAAGTTAGTGTTATTTTCCTTGCCCAAAGATGAGGCTGTGAAGTTTATTTTTGCAAAAATCACTTAGCATTATAGCCCCAGCCGTCATTTTTCTGACGAGTGCTTCAGCAATCAACATGCTTACAATGGGGCATTTGCCGTCTGTTCATTAAAGGAAGGATCAGAAAAGACTATTGATGTATCTTTGTCAGAGCTTGACAGAAACTTTAGAGTACACAGTTCATGGATCAATTCCTTCCTCCATTTCACAAGTGTAAGTAAGTGCGATTTAAAATGGTTGCCTCCTTGTTTTCTCTAGCTTGCAAATTATGTATTTAATTGTGTTTTGTTACTTGTAACCACTTGTACTGTATCTGGTTAGCTCTTTATTTTTTCATATTGTGTCTAAAGCCACAATGAAAACGCGATGCGTGCCGCTTTGTTTCCGGATTTAAATGTGTTTGTAAGCTCGCGATCCACAGCCATTTGTCATTGCTATGGCCACGGTCAGCTGCTCCTACACATGTGCTGCAGTCAAGTTTCAAAATAGTTCAGCTTTTGCCGCTGTGTGGATTAATACTGAATGTGTGTCATGGTTAGGAATAGAGCAATGTGCTGGTGTTAAACTGCATTGCTTTAATGCACTCCTGCATTGGGCTCACACATATACTCTCTGCACTCTGACTACCTCAAAATTCTTGATAAGCCGTGCTGACTGGGTCATCGGACCAATCAGTGCAGATTAGCATCACGCTAAGGAGGGTTTTGGGAACTAATGAATCACTAAACAAATCATATGGGAGTCCTTGGGATTTTTGGGAAAGTTTTGGACTGTTGTTTGATACCCCCAAAAACAAAATTATACCCTTTTTAATGCATGATATGGGCTCTTTAAAATGCATGACTTTGTAAGGTATACTATGTACAAAAGTACAATGTATTTAGAATTGTAAGATATTTTACACAGTTGTTATATACACACAGTTGTTTCATCTAAAATATATATAAACTGTTTAATATAAAATATATTCAAATGTGGCAGTTTAGTGTATCGAGTCCCGACTGGGCCAGTTGGCATTTTGGTGTGGAGCTTGCAAGTTCACCCCGTGTTTGCGTAGGTTTCCTCTGGGTGCTCTAGTTTTCCCCACAGTCCAAAGACATGTGCTATAGGTGAATTGGATGGACTAAATTGTCCGTATCATTTAAAAAAAAAATACATGCTTCAATTATTCAAAATATTTAACTGGACCAATAACATGGTTGGCTCAATCTTAATGTTTTTCCAGTTAGCACAACATATTATTTATCATTTAGCCAGTGTGAACCACAATTGATAAAAATAAGTTTGCAGAAATTCATTTTTTATTCATTCATTTTCTTTTCATCTTTTTTGCCAACTTATCCAGCATGTTTTACGCAGCGAATGTCCTTCCAGCGGCAACCCAGCACTGGGAAACACCTATACACTCTTGCATTCACACACATACACAATGGCCAATTTAGCTTATTCTGTTCACCCGTACCACATGTCTTTGGACTGTGGGGAAAACTGGAGCTCTTGGAGGAAACCCACACAAACACAGGGAAAACATGCAAACTTCACACAGAAATGGCAACTGATTCAATCGAGGCTCGAACCAGTGATTTTCTTGCTGTGAGGGGATCATGCTACCCACTGCTCCGCTGTTACACTCTTGCAGAAATTCTGTTGGGCCAATTTAAAAATGTAGATGTGATAAGGCTGGTTTTCTTCAAATGTATGACCAAAAAAGAAAAAAAATACAAACAAATAAATAAATGTTTTTCCACTTTTTGTTGAAAATGTCATGAAAGCATACCCTAAACATAATCCTGACAGTCACCCCATTGCAAAATTATTATAATGTCAAAGCTCTGTACTTTTGTGGGGTTAAAACACAGTATAATGCAATTCAATACAATATTGTTGAGAAATGAACAAATAAGCATTCTTCTAAATCCTGATGCTTCATTTGAATAATTTAAACTGGTATTTGTTTAAAATCTTTCATATAAATATTACTAACAATGTAAAAAAAATACATGTAGATTTTACAGCAGAACGAAAAAACATAACCTAAAGTGAACATAAAAAATACCTTTCTACAAGAGTACAAAAGAAATCACAACAAATGGCATGAAAAAAACAACAGGTTTTTAAAGCAACATTTTGATCCTAATATGGTATAATTTAGCTTTTTGTTTAAATGTCCTATTAAAAATTTATATGTGCAGAGTTTTCCAATGAACATAAGCGTGTAAATAAAAAAGGCTTTGATTCCTCAGGCTGTTGAGAGTACGCAGGCCTCCTGCCCACTGAAAATGTCACTATACATTATATCTATAGAGTCCAGTGCTGTAACATAACATGCTCACTAACAAATAACACACGAAACAGCCTGCAGGTATCCATTAAACTGGTCACTCAGTCAAAACAACTGCCATTTAAAAAGGAACCATGGGGGAAAGAATGAGAATGACCGTTATAATGTAAAATGTTAATTAAAGTCCAGTGCTGGCCATTTTAACCTATTATTTTTTTTCTAGCTGCCCTATTAATGAGACCATAGAAAAGCCAATGCATTTGTGCACACGAGCGGAAGAACTGAACGTCAGGCTGAATGAAAGTCAAATCTATGATGCAATACTTAGAAAGAAGGAGTGGATTCCTTCACCCTCTGAAGTCTTTCAGCCCTGTTGGCTTACAAATGTTTCAATATATCCTTATAGTGTTACATGTGCTTCTCCTATGATCTAAGCTGAGATTCAGCATGTCCAATACTAACTGCTGACCTGTTCATCCATGCCTGAAGACGTGACCCCTTTCACACACAGTAGGGTGTGTCGTTGTGTGACTTTAGCACATATATGATGCTATAAGAGCAGATAATTGGATGTGTCTTAGAAGACAAGTGTCTTAGATGTGTCTTTGAAGGCCCACCAAATGGAAGCATTTTTAAAGAAGCCTCTGCTTGTTAAGGAAGACATTCAATAAAAAATAAATAAATAAATATATATATACAATTCCAAAGACGTGGTACAGGCGAATTGGGTATGCTAAAATTGACCGTAATGTTTGTGTGTGATTTGAGAGTGTATGGATGTTTCCCAGTGATGGGTTGTAGCTGGAAGGGCATCCGCTGTGTAAAACATATGCTGGATAAGTTGGCGGTTCATTCCGCTGTGGCGACCCTAGAGTAATAAAGGGACCAAGACGAAAAGAAAATGAATGAAGGAATATATAATTAATATAGGCTTCTTGGCATTGGTCGGGGCCATTGGTCCGGGGTCCTAAGCAGCTGCTTACCTCGCTTATTGGTCTCGCTTAAGTCTGCCCCTGACTAGTAGTATTACCAAAAATTTAAAATTAAATGTGGGTGTAATGTTTGCTATGTCAGAGTTTATTTGGCAAATACGTGTCCATCTGTCATTTGCATTTAACACTTTTGCGCTGAAGTCCAAAACCAACTCAAGCAAGCATTAAAACCATTTTTTTTACAATTTATCATTTTTTTATCACTGATTTCTAATGGGTTTCTTCAAAAGGCACATTAACACAGGGTGATGGAAACCTAGCTAATGACAACAACAATTCGTTCACTCATTCATTCACTCATTCATTGCCAATTCTGCTTTATGCATGAATATAGTCAACATAGGCTCATTCTGAAAACAAAGCCCTATATACTTTTCTGGAGATTGTAAATTATGTAGAATCAGTCAGTTGGTCAGTCAGTCAGTCAGTTGAAAGAGGCCTCTGGTGGATATATGCGAGAAAAGCAAGTGTGAATGGCACTCACGAGAGAAATTTGAGATCTCAAAAAGCGTACAAAGCGGCCTCTGTAGATTTGCAAAATCAAAAAAACTGCAAAAAATATGTACCTTCTGGAACATATTTTCTCCAAAAAGGTTTATAGTTCTACGTTTTCAGAATAAGCCTGGGTTGAATGTAGCTTTTGATGTAACTTTGTAGAGCGAACGTAAAACGTATCATATCACTGTTTTCACAAAATCATGTTTTTGTAGTTGACACAGACAACTATGGTATCATTTTCATAACATTTGTAACCCAATATCAAAATTGCATGTAATTGCCACCTGGGTTTTTTGGAACATAAAGCACAGTATCTTTGGCTTTGAGTTAGGATTGCCTTTGTACCACAACAGTTCTTTGGCTTTGAATTAGGATTTTATATGAATCAATAAATTGCTAGATTTCGAAAAATTTGAAGCCTAGACTTTGTTTATTATGAAGTAATGAAGTACATAGATTACAACCATTTATTTAATCCAGTAAAATGGCTTCTTCATATCCTCTTGCAGCCGTGCTCCAGTCTGCTTCTATTAGCCGCATTGTTGGTGGAATGGCTGACAGGAGAGCATGTCAGAAATGAAAATACAAGCGTCTCTTTGAGAATGACTGGCTCGGGGAAATGTTGGCGACTCTGTGTCAGTTTGGATTTGCCACTGAGCTGACAGGGGTTTTGCTGCATCTGGAGGGGCCACAACATGAAAAGATCCACTGTGGCACAAAGCATTTTGAGAGGGCTCCAATTATGAGCTGAACCCATAATCCCTTCAGATCAGGGACAGGGAGAGAGTAAATAGTGCTGCATTAAAATGCAAATAACTGTGCAGTATGCTGTTACTGATTTCTTAAAGACCAATGGGCCATCACTAAAATTAGAATTTAAAAATGTAACGGCTCCAGACAAACTAAAATGGTCACAAACTGGACACAAAATTAAATTGCCCATGATACTTTAAAATCTGACAACTTGTATTATCTTTACTCCAGTAGGTGCAAGTAACAAGTTAAATAAGAACTCTTTTAGAAGCATTTTAACAGTAAGTAACTGAATTGTTCAGCAGATCACCCTAAAAAAGTAATAATTCAGAAACAAAGCATGTGACTTTGTTCATGAGTAACTGAATTGTTTAATTATTTGCTTAAAATATTGATTCAGTTTGAAATGAAAAAGAAACTGCATTTATGGGTGATACACTGTAAAAATGCTGGGTTCCACACAATCTCTTCATGTAGAACATGCAGCAAAAATATTTTTTGAGTGTACATAGTCTTAGCAATTTTGTATAAGGGTTTAATATATTTTTGCTTAATATTAGGAATTAAATGTGTGATTTTATGTGTGATTTTTATGAGTGAGTTACAGAATTTTAAGTTGTTGACTAAAATCCAGTTCCATTAAGGAATCAAACTAAACTTTGCAAATAAGACCCTGAATGATTTCATCCATTTAAGAACAAAACAAGTCTCTATAAAAAAAGTCACTAAATGAGGCAAAAGTCCCAACTCAGGCTCATTCTGAAAACATGCCATACATACATATATACATTTCTGGAGATCACGAAATATGTCCAAGGAGGTACGTTTTTTTGCAGTTTTTATTTTCGAATCCACCAGAGGCCACGGTTTACGTTATTTCAGATCTGAAATTTTTGCTGTTCTTGCGTAAATCCACCAGAGGCCACTCTTGACTGACGTTTTTTTTGCAGCTTTTGCCACTGAGGCAGAGGCCACTGTGTACGCTTTTTGAGATCTCAAATTTCTCTCGCGAGTGCCATTCGCACCTGCTGTTCTAGTGCAAATCCACCAGAGGCCGCTGTCAACTGAATGACTGACTGACTGACCCATCGATCGACTGACCCACCCTCCTCCTTCCCTAAACCCAACCAATAGTGTTTTCAAAAGCATCAATTGACCCGTCCACCCACTTCCCTAAACCCAACTGACAGTTTTAAAAACCAATTCAGAAAAAAAGCCCTTGCCTGACTTTTACCATATTTTCTGATTTTACTACATTCTCATCCTGTTATTTACTTGTTTATTTTATTTTATGGCCTCTGTTTTTGTCTTATCTGCTTTCTGGAACTGTTCTTCACCAGATTCGAACCCTGTCATCATGGACAAATCCTTTCGGCATCTCGTTTGCCGACTTACATGTCGAGCTGGACAAACTGGTAACAGCGGGAAAGCTGTCCATGTGGAGGTAAGCGGTCAGCTGGTAAGCGTAAAAAGGAACGGCTTCATACCGTCCCATAGCATTCATTTAAAGACGAAATACAGCCATGAGTACTTCTGGGTACATAATTCACAATATCTAGAAATGTATATAGGGGTATTTCAGAATGAACCTATGTTGAAAAATACTGATACATTAAGTAATGAAGTAAGCAAATGTCTTTTTCTGTGAGTAGTTTAATTCTTCAGCTGATTACCTAAAAACATTGATTCATTCTGGAATGAAAAAGAGAGTCAAATCTAATAAGTGAGTCATTTAAAGTTTTAAACTTTTTTTCATTCAACAACGAAACAACTGACTGTTTTTATTCATTCATTTTCTTTTCGGCTTAGTCCCTTTATTTTTCTGTGGTCGCCACAGCTGAATGAACCGCCTGACTGTTTTTAATGGTTGAGTAATTGAGTCATTCAATTGATTTGCTCAAAAATATCCATTCATTTGGAAACTACAGTAAGTGACTGTCTTTATGTCTCAGTAATACCAACCCAGGCTTATTCTGATAACATACCGCTACAGTTGATGAATGTCAGAATTATTAGCCCCCTGTTAATTTTTTCTTTAATTTCTATTTAACGGAGAGAAGATTTTTTTTTCAACACATTTCTAAGCAGAATAGTTTTAATAACTCATTTCTAATAACTGGTTTATTTTATCTTTGCCATGATGACAGTAAATAATATTTCACTAGATATTTTTCAAGTCACTTCTATTCAGCTTAAAGTGACATTTAAAGGCTTAACTAGGTAATTAGGTTAACTAGGCAGGTTAGGGTAATTAGGCAAGTTATTATATAACAATGGTTTGTTCTGTAGACTATCGAATAAAATATAGCTTAAAGGGGCTAATAATATTGACTGTAAAGTGTTATTTTTTATTTTTTTATTAAACTGTTTTTATCCTAGACAAAATAAAACAAATAAGACTTTCTCCAGAAGAAAACATATTATCAGACATACTGTGAAAATTTCCTTGCTCTGTTAAACATTATTTGGAAAATACTTAAAAAAGAATAAAATATTCAAAGGGGGGGTAATAATTTTGACTTCAACTGTATATACATTTTTGGAGAGTGCCAAATACATCCCAGGAGGTAAGTTTTTTTTATTATTTATTTATTTATTTTTTTTTTTTTGCGAATTCGCCAGAGGCCGCTGTGTATGCTTTTTGAGATCTCAAATTTCTCTTGTAAGTGCCATTCGCACCTGATGTTCTTGTGCAAATCCACCAGAGGTCTCTGTCAACTGACTGATTAAATGACTGACTGACTGACTGACCGATTGACTGACCCACCCTCCTCCTTCCCTAAACCCAACCAACAGTGTTTACAAAAGTCTGTTTTTGTCTTACCCGCTTTCTGGACACGTCCTTTACTGGACTCAAACGTTCATAGCAGGAAAGCTGTCCATAAGGAAAATGGTCAGCTGGTAAGCACAAAAAGGAATGGCGTCATACTGGCGTCATACCGCCCTGTAGCATTCGCTTTAAAGATGAAATGCAGCCATGCGTACTTATGGCTACATAATTCGCGATCTCCAGAAATGTATATATGGCTACATTTTCAGAATAAGCCTATGTTGCGGTATACACTATTTCACATTTTGGTTAAATAGTAATTAATCCATATGAATTTATTAGGTTAATTCAAACAAATCAATCATTAATTTGCCAAAATGTAAAACACCTATCAGAGTGTGTTGTTACATACACCAATGAAAGTATCAACAAAAGGGCTTAAGCTTAAGTTTCAATTAAAACTTCTTCAAATATCTTTCAAAAATAGTGTTATGTGCATATGGTCTATGTTTTGGAGCCTATTGTCCCTTCACTCACTCAGACAGGACTTAGAACACTGCTTAGCCATACTTAAATTATTAAAAGACACTGATACAGTTAAGTAGTGTGGTGATATTTTTTTTAAGCCAGAGGGACATTGTAGCTCATGGGTGACTGTGAAAAGCAGGCCTCAGCAGTCTTACCATCCCCCTTTATTGATGTTTCCTTTTATTGTGTCTCTTTACAATACACTAGATGTTCCCTCTGGCTGTCAAAGTCTTTTGTGTGCTGTATGATGTGGGTTGAATGGGCTAAGGTGCTATCACAGCTCACACACTCGTATGGTAGAGGAACTTCTGCCTCATTCACTTTTACAGCACAGTTAATAATAATCCTGCCGAGCTGCATGCTTCACTGATAGTGAGGATGTGACATTTTATACACTACTGCAACTGTAAAAGAACTCTTTTATTTTTTTTATTATTTTTTTTATCAGACAATGTGAGGCGGACTCTATGCTATTCACTGTTATAGTTTTAGAAATTAATTTGCATGACAATCTATTTTTAATACACTGTAACTATTAAAATACATGTTAACTTTAAATGATTACAATTAGTTGTTATGTTATATAATGAGTAATATCAAAGATTGTGAATATGATCATAATGCATGATGAAATACAATCATAATGTAAAAGCTTGTTATAATCATTATAATATGATCAGTGGTTATTAATTTTTACAGCTTACATTTTTGTTTTCCACTAATGAATAACTAAACAAAACTTTCAATATACATTTAAGCCTGAAATTATTCATACCTCTGGAAAATTGCGACTGCTACTTTTGTTCAAAGGTAAATATAAAAGCTGAGAAATATTTTTTCCCCCCACAATGATGCCTCTTGTACATTATCTTATTATATTTTGGGAGAAGCCTGTGTTTTTTTCTGGTCAAAAAAAAAATTGCTGCTTGAATAAAATTATGTTTAAGCCATGCCAGGGGAATGAATATCTTCAGGCTTGACTTTATATAAAAGAAAACTACTTTATAACATAAAAAATGTCTGTAACATTTTTTTTCTTAAATCTTTCTTACCTAATATTTTTTAATGATCACATTTAATGATGTCCACAAATTATTAATATACAGCACAACTGTTTTCAGTATTGATAATAATTGAGCTTCGAATCAGCTTTTTATAAGGATTTCTGAAGGATCATATTATCCTTAAAACTGGATTAAAAAAAATGGTTATTGTATTTGTAAAAAATACACAGAATACACATTTCACAATACTGTTTTCCCATATGTGATACATTTGTGGGGATGAGAAGTGTTCAAAACTTCCAAAACAAAATTGTAGACTGGCAGTGTATGTGATCATAAATCTGCTGTTCAAGTGCTGCAACAGCTGCTCTGCATATCCCTTTCATGGACCATTAAATATTAATGTAGCAAGCAGTTACATCCTCATTTTAAACATTACTCAAATCATAAGGCCTTACAGTTAAATGTACTTCAATTTAAAAAAATCTAATACCCAAATACCAACATATTAGTATACTTAAAATGCAAAAATATTATTCAATTACTCATGTTCCTTTGGCTTAGTCCCTTATTTATCTGGGGTCGCCACAGCGGAATGAACAAATGAGCATATGTTTTACGCAGTGGATGCCCTTCCGGCCGCAAACCAGTACTGGGAAACACCTATACACTCTCACATTCACACAAGCACACATACAGTACACTAAGGCAACGCAAACCTAGGGAGAAGATGCAAACTTCACATAGAAATGCCAACTCGTCCAGCCGACACTCGAATCAGCGACATTCTTGCTGTGAGGCTAAAGTGCTAACCACTGAGCCACTGTGCTGCCCTGGAAAAATATTATATACATAGTAAATTAAGTATGATGTTATTATCTATGTTCATAATATAGATGTTATTAATGGTTATCAGTATGTCAATAGTTTTAATGTGAAGCAAAGTTGGAGTACAAAGTAAAAAAGAAATGTAGTTGAGTTGTACTCAAAATGCTCTACTATTACTTTTGAAGTACATTTAAATTGACAAACAAAGCAATTGTCAATTTAGTTTTGTTTATATGAGTAGTACACTTACAAATACACTACTAGTAGTGCACTGATTTTAGTATGCATTTTTAATTTATTCTTGAACTTTACAGTGTATACTGAAAATTAACTTGAATTAAATGTATTTTTTGTAAGGGTAAAGTGTTGTTGCTTACTTCACCCTCGTCTCTTAGAAGTACAGACAGAAAGAAAAATAAATGATGTTTATCTGAAAATGTCAAGATGTAAAAATGTAATTAATCTGCAAAAGGGACATTAATCCTGCTCTCACATGAGCTCAAACAACTCATCTTATTTGCCTAAAAGGCAGCGTGTTTTCCCTGTCTGCCTCCCTCTCTGTGTGTGTGATTTACTCTTTCACACTCGGGACTGAAGACTATTAATAAACAACAAAAAAAGGATCTCAGCATTCATCTCAGCTGAGAAAGATTAAGCTAATGACAATATAACATTAATACATGATACTCTGTAATACTTGATTCTGGTTGGTCAATCATGACATTCCAAGGTAAATTATTCTCTGAAAATCGATTAAACTATAAATCGACTGAACCTAACATACATTAAACAATATTTTACAATAATTGTTTTTAACCATGTTTAAAAATATAACATCCCAGCAAGCATTTTTTGTTTTTAAAAGATGACTATGTAACAATGGACTAAGTAACAATGGGATGTGACACTGACAACGGAGGTGAGGATCCAAATGCAGGGCTTTATTAACAGGATGGTCAGGCAAGCAATGATCAACACAGAAGCAAACAGATGTTTAAGGGAAATCCAGAGTCGTAGTCGAAAAAACAGGCAGATGGTCACAAGGCAGGCAGAAAACAGGAGTAAAACAAGAAAACAAGGCAAGGGTCAAAAACCTGGCAAAGCAAGACAAAGGTAACGCGTTGTAATGTCACTTAATAGATAACAAGACTCAGCAACAGTGTGTCTTTGAGCATTCCTTGAGCAGTTTCAGCTGTGAGAGTATAATCAGTCAGGATCTGGAACCGGTTGTGTGTGTTGCATGAATGGGGGTTGTAGTCCATAGCATGGCAGATTTGTAGTTCATGTGAATGCAGGGCTGGATTAACCAATGGGCTCTTGGGGCCCCTGCGAGGGGGGAAAAAAAGGCTATTTTTGGACTGTCTATTTAGGCTAAGTGCAAATAACACACCTCGTTGGAATAAGCTATGTACATGGCTTCCACTTTTCTACATAAGTAAAGGGCGCCACTAACAACAGCCTGAGTGGCGTAGCAACATGTTTTGACACGATCGATCATCAACCCGGTTCGAATCCACCGTCTGTTGAACTTGTGCCTTCTTTTCTCTCCCCATTTCATATCAGATTGGAAATGCATTTTTTTTAATATGAAGGAAACATAAAAACAAAAATGAAAATAATGCAAATGTGATATAAAGTCATACGTGGCTCATGGGTATTTCATAATGTTTAGCCTAATTTAAATGTGTATAAACAGCATCTAAATAGTTATTTTAAATATTCTATAAACAGTTATTTTCCACCTGGTGTTAAATGTCAGCTACATCTTTATAGAATTAATTTGTATCTACAATAGTTGCCCTATCATATCACATCGATATGGCTCTGTTTGAAGAACATTTAATTGATGGCACCTCTTGATAAAGCTGCCTCCCTCTTTGTAAAACCATATTAGACAACTATATATTTCCTCTTAGCAAATAATCACTATCACATATAATTATTATTGTCATTATATTGAAATTGTCAGAAAATCACACCATGTATAAAAAGTACACAGCTTTTTTCTTTCTTTTTTTAACTAAACAGAATGCTGTAATTAGTCAAGCGGGGAAACGTCAGTTTTGAAATAACCCATGCTGAATTGAGCAGACTGTAGTGTAGTAGTTGTAGATTTAGCAAACGCGAGTGAAAAAGAGGAGAGGAGGCATTTTTATTGAGGCATGTTCCATGTACAAGGAAGAAGAAGGGGAGAGAGAGAGAGACAGGAGAGGGCTAAGAGGTATAGTGTGTGTGATTTCGGATACTTTCAGGTTTATAATCAAGCTGACCTCTGCTGTTTGCCTACTCTTCATCACGAGGAGAGTAGAGAATTATGTATTATGGAAGACTCAGATTCATAGAACTGGATTGGAGAGGCATTATGTGTTATATGCCATGCCAATAATATGCTTTATAAGTTTGTAGAGTTATACATTAAAATACCCTTTTTTAAAACAAAATGTTTTTTAAAAAACATTAATTTTCACTAGTTTTAGTAGTATTCTTTTAAAGTATGCTTTAAATACTTTAAAAATAAGTTAAATCTTTGTAGACTATAAATATATGTACTATATATCATTTACCTAAAAATGTGGGCAACACATTATAGGTTAATTTTATAAAACAATTATTATATTATTCTTATTTTTCAATTCAAATAGATAGACATCTAATAGATGTCTAATAGACGACTAAACATAGTCGTCTTGGCTAAAACAAGGCTAAATTTGGTCAATGAAAATCTAATAGACATCTAAGAGTAGGCCAAAACTAGACTAGTCATCAGATAAACAGAAATGAATGACTACACATATAAAGTCTGTCTAATCTGTCTATTTGACAAATAGTCTAGTTTTGGGTTATTCTTAGATGTCTATTAGATTTTCACTGACATGCCAAGTTTAGGCTTGTTTTAGTCAAGCTGTCTTTAGATGTCTATTAGTCGTCTATTAAACACAAAATTGTTTGCTGGTATACTGTTAACCAAGGAACAGGTTTTTGTTCAGTGGTAGACAGTAACTAAGTATTGTATTTCACCACTGTAAGTACATATACTGTATCTGTACTTTACCAAGGTATTTTATTATATAAAACCTTTACTTTTACTTCATACTTGTATGTTATTTGTTAAATCAGTTCATAAATTGCACTGAACTGATTTGATTTGCAGTGTGGTTTTTAAGAGTATGACACGTTTTGGTAATTCAACTTTCTTTAATTAAACATAAGTAAATCAGAAATCAAGTACTTTTGCACTTTAGCTCAAGTGATATTGAAAAAGAAGACAATACTTCTACTGGAGTAATTTTTTATTAGGGTATACAATTACTCAAGTGCCTAATTTGTGTGCTTCATTCATTCATAACTGTTTTTGTTGTCACATTTTTACAGTCTTTTAGGAAGCCCATATGTTGTGTACAGTATGCGTATCAGAGAATTTGCTGTTGTGTTTTAAATCTTAACATGAAGCAATTTTACATTCTCACATTTATATATTGTAACTCAATTCCAAAACAGTAGGCCTATGACTTTCTTTTTTTTTTTTTGACCACATTAAATTATATATTCAAAAAAATTTTTTAGACCAAATATAAACCAAAAAAAAAAAATAATATTTTTTTTCTTTCAATCACTTCCGTTATATATATTTATATATTAAAACTATGTAGGTTCATAACTAATTTGCATAATATCAGTATATGGGCTTCATGGCAGCTTTATTGCAGCCCCTTAAACTTTGTAGTTGTAGCTGAGGCCCTCATACTATTTTACAATGTTATGAGACAATGAAATAATTTTTTAGACCTTGAATGGATGTTAACCGGTCAAAAGACAACTCCAAAATAACAAAAATCTGAACATATTTAAGTAAGAACTTTACTAAAGTTTCTGACAGGATGATATCCTCAGGATAGGTCATATGGATTGAGTTCGTCTCCGGATTGTCTTTTCTTTAAACCTCTATGAGAGTCTGAGGTCCCAGAGCTCTGGCTTATTCTCTTCTCATCTGCCTGCATTGGGAACTTCAATCTAATCATGATTCTGGGGAAACCTTGACTTGCTATACACCATATATCCTTCAGATTCTGACCTGACTGAAGGAAAAAAGTGATTTCTCAGCATTCCCTGAATTGTTCATCAAAAGTCAGCGAAGACAAAACAGTGCGGAATGTAATTCAATATAACTAATTTCTCATGTGTTTATATGCAATTTACTGACAGGCAAGTTAATCACGTCTGGACCTGTTTGATAGCAGCACTGAAAAACAGATTTACAGCCTGGAATAACTGGCAAGCTAGTTAATTATCTGCCGTATTTCATTTCCATTTTATTTAGCAAATCACAATCATGGACCCTATGAAATCATGGCTTTTCCAAAATGCATTTGTATAGTATATGGTAATTACTTTAATCCATTTTACTCTAGCATTCTCAGCAACACTGGCTTTACTGTAGGTTTTTAGAAATATGCTGCCATATTTCTGGCACATACACATGTATTGGAATTTATGTGGTATATTCTTAATAAATTTATGTTAATAAATTAATAATAATAATTATCTTTCTAACAATTTATTTGGCACTTATTAGGGCTGTTCGATGCTGCAAAAAATACAATGTGTGATAGTGTGCTAAATATATAAGCTATGTAATTGCTGCTAGAAGAGCATCCACCACACAAAACATATTCATTCATTCATTCATTCATTCATTCATTTTCTTCCACTTATCCGGGGCCGGGTCTAGGGGGCAGCAATCTCAGGAGAGAACCCCAGACCTCCCTCTCCCCAGACACTAACTCCAGCTCCTCTGGGGGCTCCCCAGGTGTTCCCAGGCCAGCCGAGAGACATAGTCCCTCCAGCATGTCATGGGTCTTCCCCAAGGTCTTCTACCGGTGGCACACGCTTGGAACATCTCCTTAAGTAGGCGTCCGAGAGGCATCTAAACCAGGGCTCTACTCCTAGATCCTCCCTGGTGGCAAAGCTCGTCACCCTATCTATAAAGGTGTGCCTTGCAACCCTGCGAAGGAAACTCATTTTGGCCACTTGTATCCAAGATCTTTTCCTTTCAGCCATGATGACCCAAAGCTCATGACCATAGGTGAGAGTAGGAACATAGATTGACCGGTAAATTGAGAGCTTTGCCTATCAGCTCAGCTCCTTCTTTACCACAATGGACTGGTACATTGACAGCATTACTGGTGCTGCTGTACCAATCCGCCTGTCAATCTCACATTCCATCCTTCCCTCACTTGTGAACAAAACCCCCAGATACTTGAACTCCTCCAACCTGTAAATGGCAAGCCACCTTTTTCCAGTGGAGCACCATGGCCTGGGACTTAGAGGTGCTGATTCTCATCCCAGCTTGGTCACCGCCCCAGTGTATGCTGAAGGTACATGTGAAGTCAACAGAACAAGATCATCTGCAAATAACATCGCATGTCATTGGACTTGTGGGGGAAACCGGAGCACCCGGAGGAACATGGGGAGAACATGCAAACTCCACACAGACAGAACTGGTACATAAAACATATGCCAAAGTAATTAGCAGTTCATTCCACTGTGGCAACTCCTGATAAATTAGGGAGTGACAGGTGACAGCGCACATAGCTGAGAGAAAAATTAAATAATAGATTCTTTAATCTATATGATTGAGAAACTTTACTATATGGTGAAAGAGGATGAAATGACTGGTCTAAACTGGCTGCAAAATATATATACACAATTAGTAATGGTTAATCAGCGCATTTGCCTTATTTAAATAATCTACACGTTTAGTCTATTTTTTTAGATATTGTCTGTTTTTATTCCCTTTTTTGTCATTTATTTCTCATTTGCTGATTATTTTATAAATTTGTTGATGTCAATATATTACATAGGCTATTTTATATACATATCTAAAATGCTGGGCGACGCAGTGGCGCAGTTGGTAGTGCTGTTGCCTCACAGCAAGAAGGTCGCTGGTTCAGTTGGCGTTTCTGTGTGGAGTTTGCATGTTCTCCCTGTGTTCGAGTGGGTTTCCTCCACGTGTTCCGTTTTTCCCCGCACTCCAAAGACATGCGGTGCAGGTGAATTGGGTAGGCTAAATTGTTTGTAGTGTATGAATGTAAATGAGTGTGTATTGATCTTTCCCAGAGATGGGTTGCAACTGGAAGTAAAACATGTGCTGGATAAGTTGGTGGTTTATTCTGCTGTGGCGACCCCAGATTAATAAAGGGAGTAAGCTGAAAAGAAAATGAATGAATGAATGAATCTAAAATGCTTTGGCATTCAAGTTTGCTTTGAACTTGAAAAATTTCACCTGTCAGTGGGTGCTATAAATAGCAGTAAAGTAAAATAAAGTAAAATAAAAGTTCTAATAAATGAAGTCTTTTTTTACTTTAACCCATTGAAAAGAAACACTGTAAAACAGTATCATAATCAAGCGGCAACCTCTCGCTCTCCCTGAATATAATACGGAAATAACTGAAACTGCAATTCATCGAAATTCTGCTAGTCCTGGCTCCATAATAGAGCAGATTTCTATTGACCCCACTGTTAAAATGGCCAACTTTACAGCAAAAAAGGTGTTTACAGCCTGGTACAAAGAAAGATTTTGGTTCATATAGCTAATATTATCCTTCATGACAACTGTGAAAGGGTTTATTTTTTTTATAACTCATCCGTTTTGTTTATATTAAGTTATATTAAGCCTGCATAGTTAAGGGCATAGCCACTTGAGTGACAGCTAGGTCTCGCTGGTCGCTTTCACTTCACCTCAGCTGATTCCAGCTGATTAGCCGCTGATCTCGGCGTATACATTGTATTTTTGTTTTGCTTTATGTGGCATTACACAGTCAGTTGCCTTTTGGAATTATTTCCTTCAATTATCAGATAATATGACATGCTGTGTGCACTTCCCTGGTGAGTGAAACTATATACTTATCAGATCTATAAATATATTTGTTTTATTTAAGATAATTTATCATTTATGATTTTCTTTAGACCTGTCATGCACTCTAGAATCTGACAGATTGATTAGCGGTAGGCTCTAGAACAGTCGTCTGAAACGTTGTCATACAGTGTTATGCCTGGATTTCATAAACAGCCTTGCGTTTACTAACACAGGCTACATTTGAAGTATTTGAAAGTAATTTGCGTTTTCCTCCAAAAAATAAACATGTCATAATAAAAATGTTTAGTTTAGTGTTACAACAGTGTTTTTAAAAGACTAAACACTTTATTGGTATAGTATACAACCAAACACATGTGATCAGAACACAAATGACTTGCAGGTAATAAAATATTAAGCGTTTCTCCTAAACAAAAGACTGTATAAGCAAAATGCTATAGCAGGCGTCTGTAGCTCTGCTCACACTCCACCTCTTTGCCCTTATTTGGTTACTCCTGATTAACCAATGATGCTGGTTGGCCACGCCCACTTGCAGCTTCATTTGCGCTCTTCAGAAACCTATGGGTGACTTTACAGATACTACGTCCATATCTTTTAAAGTCTATGGTCATAATTAAATTATTTTAAAAAATTTAATTATGTCTTGTTTGTCTCATATAGTTAACTATTTATGCAATGTGAGTAAATGGTGTGTTTTAATTCAGCTACCAATGCAAGTATATTTCAAACCTGTGGGAAGCACTGCAGTCGTATGAAAATGTACGGTTTTAAAAGAAGATGTACCACCAAACCCCACCCCTAATCCCAACAGTCATTTGGGGATGAGCAAATCGCGCCAAATTCTATAAATGAGATTGTACAAATTCATACAAATAAGCCACTAAATTAAAAAGTTCCAAATTGCCATAAGACAGCATTGGCATGTCCTATCTGTCTGGTTTCAGAGATGTGCATTGTAGAGATGCGTGGATCAGCTGAAATGTCACCTGAATCCGCTCCTTCATTCTAATCATCCATCCGCCACCTGCCCGCACATATTATTTTATCTGATATATATATCTGCACCCGACCCGCACCAGATCGACAGTTTAATAATTCTAATTCTTTGTTTTAAGCGAGATGATAGGTTGGATCGTTCGTTATTAACAGCAGATTTAGCTTTTACATATACAGGAAAAAGATAACAAAAAAGGTGCCACTTCAGCCTAAACAGCAGCTATGTTATGTTTACTTGGCCTTTTTCTTTGCACTGTGCAAAAACAGGATAGCATCTACTGTGCCTGGATTTGGGCTGCACTAAATGAGAGTTTGCGCGCACCGCTTGCTGCAGGAATGCACAAGCTTCTCCTTGCAAGGGGCTGCAGTCGTGTAAATAAGTGATCTTGTTTCTCCCAGAATGATAGCAGATTTTCCTCTAGTGACTCCTCTAACTGAAAGTTTGCACAGTACTCTTGCACTTCATCCATTATTTTGGGCGTCTCTCTTATCTTCACATTCTGAGAAGTCCACTTTCTGCTTTTTTGCTGGTCAACTGCTATGACCCCCGACCCACAATTAATCATAATGTATTTTTTTATTACTCGACCCGCCCGACCCGCGAATTATCCGCAGCGCCCGTGGATATAACCGCCATCCGTGCATCACTAGTGCATTGACATATAGCACATACTGATAAGCTGAAAAGTCTTCCAGAGGGTGTGCTATTGGCAGACACATAAAGACACTTTGGTTTCAAATTGCTTATTTATTGCAAACCATTGCGATCTGCATATCGTGATATACACATTTGCGATATTTTGATAATTTCGATATACTGCGCAGCCCTAGAACTCATACACAGGCTTTCAAATAATTGAAAAGTCAAACTTTTCTGGTCTAGAAACTCATAATTATCCGAAGTAAACATGCAAATCTGCACATTATCTTCATTCACAGGTAGCATTACAGTTGCATTTCAGCCCCATATATAAAGCTGCACAGGAATGTGGGTCAGTCCCAGTTCAGCTATTATATCTAAACATCCATGTGTGTCCTTCACACACATATAATAATTCCCTCAGAGCCAGTCCTCCTTCTGTGCTCACAACCACATTCACCACTAATTAGCAGCAGCACAGATCCTACATAAAAAACAACAAAAAACTTCTCTTTTCTCTCCTTTACCTTCAGCACTCGTTCTGAGCATCCCTTGTCCATTATTCCCAAATGTTTACACAGCCCTTCAACCTCCGGCACCGTCAGCACACTTCACTGCTCACACTGAGGTTAAGTAGTTCCAGCAGCACAAGCCTGTTTTTCTGTATGAGCACCTGTTTAACCAGGTGCCACGCTGTTGTGCCAGCCTCTATAGACCGTTTACTGTACTTGTGTAATGCAGCATGACGCTGAACGTAGTTATTCCCATCACGGCTGCTTCTGTTGTGATGCTGTGAAGACATTTAGCCCCCTTTCATGTCAAGAACAAAGGGCAACATGAGAGCCAATTAAGACCTT
>CAIGQZ010004625.1:17066574-17096522 GCA_903798205.1 Danio tinwini | reverse complement strand
TATATATATATATATATATATATAAAGTATTTAAAATTAATAAACAAACAACAACACGTTTTGCTTTAATGGTTCAAAAAACCTATAACTCATTGTACATGTGTTGTATTTGCAAGAGGATTTATTTGTTTGTTTATCTGATTTGGATGTATAATTATTGCACAGTTAATAAGGACCAAGATGGTATACATACATGAAGATTCCATGTTGACTTTACCCTTACAGATGATTCAAAATAAGCCCTTAAAGTACCCAAGAGGTCATTCAGGATTACAGTAAGCAAAAATCATTCTTCGCTCTTCATAATCCCTGCGGCTGTAGGAAAAGAGCCACGTCTGCAGGAATGCAGCTCTCTATGCTAAAGCAATGCCTCTCAATCACCAGCACATCAATACTGACCTCACAAACTGTGATTCTCAATCGCCTTTCACTGACGCTCACATCCAAAGCATTGCAACTACTGCTGACCACTCATTTTAAAAGCAGGAGCAGAGCTTTATGGGTAAAATACAGTGCCATCCTCTAATACTGAAAAATAATGTCTTAATACTTACAAAGTTAACTGTAAAATATAAATATATAAACATTCTGCTGTAATTCATTACATTTACATGGACAAAAGCTTTCTGTAATGAATAATAATCTGATTAAGAATCTACCATGTAAACTGTGTTTTTTTATTATTTATCTTAAAGTCAAATAAAACACAAATTGAAATAAGGCATTATCGAAGAGCAATTTTTGTTTATAATACACATACACATTATTGTATAAACATTGTTAGACTATTACTGTCACGATCCTGTTGTTTACCTGTCATGTGGTCCATGTGCTTTCTGTTATTGTCATGTGATTCCTTTGTTCAGTTTTCCTGCCATTTGTTCGTTTCATTAGTTCCACCTGCGTCAGACACCCCCCCCCCCCCCTCCGTATTCAGTTTAATCATGTCTTGTATATTTATACCTATGAGTTTCGTTAATTCTTAGTCTGGTATTGTCATTCTGTTCCTTCATGTGTTCCTGCTCCTGGCCAGTGTGTGGTTTTTGTAAGTAACTATACTTAGAGTTTTTGAGTAATCCTGTGACCCATGCTTTTGTGAGAGAGCTAATGTGATAATTACCATGTAGGACTTTTTGCTACATTTTGCGGCAGATTACACATAAGGTAGTGGTAAACATGACGGCAAATGAAAGAGCATGGCTTTGAGCAGGAATTTGTATCTGTCATCTATGTTTAGCATGACAAATAAGTAACTGAGCTTGAAGCTTTTGTTAAATTAAACATGAAACGCCTAGTATATTGTTATATAGTATGTGAAACCATAATGAGGAAAACGGTATGCTGATGCTTGACATTTTGGGTGTTGCCAATGGTGCAAACAGAGCAGTTTTATCAGAATAAACTGCAAAAATCAGCTCAAGGCACTCAAAACTGTGGAAAAAAATATTAAAAACTTTTATTGACATGGCTATTCCACATCAATAGCCATGTCAAAAGCTTTTTAATATTTGTTTTCACTTTTTTCGAGTGCCTTGGACTGATTTTTGCTGTTTATTCTGATGAATCCCTTATTCAAAGAGCAATGAGACATTATTTAAGCTACCCCTGAGCACTTTTTGTTTTTAATTTTATTTATTTTAATATGAGAGGACATGTCTGGATGGATATTGGTTTGAGGGGCCAAACTTTTTCACAATAAGGTTGCAATAATTTCAGAGCATTTATTAATCACAGTTCAGTATTTATTAATGCATTCATAATATCCATTGCTGTTCTTCTTGACATTAGTTAATGCACTGTGAGCAAACTGGACGTAAAAATTGCGATGCAACAAAATTTGACCCACCAGCAAAATAAATATTAAACATCATTAACATTACTGAGTGACTGATATTGTTGGTTCATATTGAGTTGTTTCATATTTAAACTGTTTGTTGGTTTGCTAGCTTTTCAAAATCTAAGGTAATTTATCTTCTGACGCTTTCAGTGCTTTTCAGTTCCTAAAAAAGAAAGTTGTCATGGGTGGTTAGGACAAAAACTAATTTTAACATTAAAAAAGATACCTTATATCATTTTCTGTGCCGTATCATTTACAGTTAGGACATGGTGTAGCAAAGATGAGTAAATGTGATACTGTAAGTTCATTGTTCGTTGTTTGATTTATGTGAGTAAATATATTAATTAACATTTAACTAAGAGAACCGTATTGTAAATTGTTACCAAAATCTTCAAGAATCACAGCGGGAGAATCACAGAGGGCTGTTGGATCTTGAGGTGACAGTCTTCAAAACTACAATCATTGACATCAAAACAAATTGTTTAAAAGATTTAAATATCCATTCTCTTCCAAAAACAAACTTGAGTGTCTTTTATTTTCTTTTTCTTTTTTTTAAGTTCAAAGCATTAAACAAAAATACATTTTCCCCAGCCTTCTTTACTCATATTTCACAGATCAAGGGTGCCAATATTAAAGGAGGTCATTAGAAACAAGTATTGCATGCAATTGATTTGTACTATGTAGCAATTGAAAGCACAGAAATCATTGTATGGCTCATGGTATTATGCAAACTTGTTTTCCAGACAAAACATTTCCCTTTTAAGTGTTGTTTTGAGAAAATCCATGTCCCACTCAAGCATTTAAAAATGTTTTTGATTTTTGACCACATCTCCTCTGCACTGCTGTTTTTGATCGCCCACGTCAGCAGTAACAGCCCTCTCCTGGAAAATAACTGGGTTTTGTTGATGTTGTTTTGCTGTCTGTTCTGAGAAGAGCAGATCATCTCTGGAGACCAGAGAGCTGGAGATACAGCTGCTTCAAATGGGTTCAGCCTCAGGATAGGTATTGACAAGTCTTTCTGATCAAACAGAATGACAAACTACAAGCCAAAACCTTAATTTACGTAAAACAGCTACATTTTATTGACAGTTGCAAAAATAAAAGATTAAACTTGATAAGTTTTTATTTTCTTTTAAATGCAGTGACAGATCAAATGTCACACACAACAATATAATTCAAATATATTCCAATAAAGTAATTTCTAGTATTAGTACAGTACTGGTTTGTGTTTTTCTAATTCATTTTAATATTTTAAAAAGTTATTGTTTTAATATTAGTTATTTGTTTGTGTTTTGTTGTTATTAGTAAAGAACTACACTCAGTGGCCACTTTTTTAGGTACACCTGTCCAACTGCTCGTTAATGCAAATTTGTAATCAGCCAATCACATGGAAGCAACTCGATGCATTTAGCCATGTAGACATTGTCAAGACGATCTGCTGCAGTTAAAACCGAGCATCAGAATGGGGAAGAAAGGTGTTGTAAGTGATTTAAGTAATTTTGAACGTGGCATGGTTGTTGGTGCTAGATGGGCTGGTTTGAGTATTTCAGAAACTGCTGATCTACTGGGATTTTCATGCACAACCATTTTTAGGGTTTACAAAGGAAGAGAAAATATCCAGTGAGCGGCAGTTCTGTTGTGCAAATGCCTTGTTGGTGTCAGAGAATGACCAGACTGGTTCCAGCTGATAGAAAGGCAAAAGTAACTCAAATAGTCACTCGTTACAATCGTATGCAGAAGAGCATCTCTAAATGCACAACAAGTCAAACCTTGAGGCGGATGGGCTACAGCAGCAGAAGACCACACAAGGTGCCACCCCTGTCAGCTAAGAACAGGAAGCTCAGGCTACAATTCGCACAGGCTCACCAAAATTGGACAATAGAAGATTAGAAAAACGTGGTCTGATGAGTCTCAGTTTATGCTGCGATATTTGAGTTCACTTTACTCAATTGGCCTCCATAGTCACCAGACCTCAATCCAATAGAGCTCCAACAAACCTGCAGCAACTGCGGGATGCTATCATGCCAATATGGGCCAAAGTCTCTGAGAAATGTTTCCAGTACCTTGTTGATTCTTTGACACAAAGGATTAATGCAGTTCTGAAGAGGGTCCAACCCGGTACTAGTAAGGTGTACCTAATAAAGTGGCCGGTAAGTGTATATTTATATACAAATATTTGAAATAATGTGTACAATTTTTCTTTTTTTTTCGTAAAAAATTGTTGCTGTTGTTTTAACAACTATTTAGTTCATAGATACATATTTTATGGTTATCATCAGATCTTGTGTGTATATGTGTGTGTGTGTGTGTGTGTGTGTGTGTGTGTGTGTGTGTGTGTGTGCGCAAATTATTTAATTCAAGATGCTCTTAGTCGAAGAGAATGACTCCAATTTAAGAATTTTATTCAAGACACTTTTAGAGTAAAATAAACTCTCACACACACATTTTGGATAGTGTGTTTGTTTGAGTCTAAAAGTGTCAGTAGTCGACATGCATCTAATGAATCATCAAGGACCACAGTTTCAGCTAAAATGATCTCTAACATTTTACTGAAAATTTTTCTATCTATATCTTACATTGCATTGTCTAAATAGCAAATTTTCATAGTGGATCACAGCTCTACTACTGTTCCCTAATAGAACAACTTTCCTGCAAGCCTTTAAAAGCTCCATCAATAATGCTGTGATCCTGCAGGGCAGCCGGAGATCATGTTTGATTTACACCCAGGAAAATCATACTGAACAGAGTGAAATATAAAAAAAAAAAAGTTGCCCCCAGCCAAACTGAAATACAATTGTTGAGGCACAGTGCTTTTTCACAGTCATAAGCTCAGTGATTCTGCCCAGTAACTGTGGTGAGCTGAAACTGCGAGGTCAGCACAACTGCATTACTGGACTCTCTTTGCTTTCCCTTTTAAAGAAGAGCTGACAAGTGTGTGTAATGAGCCTCAGTATACTGTTTGTCTAAACATTAAACTGAAAGGATTGGACCATTGAGATGTCAACTGATTTAATGTTTTTTTTTTTCTTTTATGCTTGTTTTTTTTTAAAGTTATAATATAATATTATATGGTGACGCAGTAGGTAGTGCTGTCGCCCCTCAGCAACAAGGTCGCTGGTTCGAGCCTCGGCTGGGTTAGTTGACATATCTGTGTGGAGTTTGCATGTTCTCCCCGCGTTCGTGTGGGTTTCCTCCGGGTGCTCCGGTTTCCCCCAGAGTCCAAAGACATGCGGTACAGGTGAATTGGGTAAGCTAAAATTGTCCGTAGAGTATGTCTGTGAATGAGAGTGTATGGGTATTTCCCAGTGATGGGTTGCAGCTGGAAGGGCATCTGCTGCGTAAAACATATGCTGGATAAGTTGGCAGTTCATTCTGCTGTGGTGACCCCAGATTAATAAAGGGACTATGCCGAAAAGAAAATGAATGAATGAATAATATCATATATAATATCATTCATTCATATATTTTCTTTTGGCTCAGTCCCTTTATTAATTAGGGGTTGCCACAGCGGAATGAACCGCCAAATTATCCAGCATATGTTTTACACAGTGGATGCCCTTCCAGCCGCAACCCAACACTGGGAAACACCCATACACCCTTGCAATTACACTCGTACACTATGGCCAATTTAGCTTATTCAATTCACCTGTACAGCATGTATTTGGACTGTGGGGGTACCAGAGCACCCGGAGAAACCCACGCCAACACGGGGAGAACATGCAATCTCCACAAAGAAATGCCAACTGACCAGCAGGGGCTCGAACCAGTGACCTTCTTGCTGTGAGGCAATCGTGCTACCATAATATAATATAATATAATATAATATAATTAATATAATATAATATAATATAATATAATATAATATAATATAATATAATAATAACTATTGAATATGCATTTAAGTTGTTTGTGTAAATATTCAATATAATTTTTCCAGTCTTAGACACAGCTGGTTTCAATGCGTTCACCCTCAGGACATGGGTATTGATTAAATGGAATGCCAAACTCTGGGTACATCTAAAACCCCTTTTTTTACAATATACCTAAATATATTACCTAAAGACAGTTGAAAACATGAGATAATATCTGTTTTTCTATGGCAATACAGATAAAATATACACAAAATATTATGTAGTCATGTGTAAATTAAAACAAACCCTAATTTACTAATTATTTTAGATCAATTAAATATAAATATTTAACAAAGAAGTTGGTCATTGTAATTTTTAAGAGTATTGCAAAACATTGCTGTTTTTACTAGATGTTTTATCAATGAAATGAAGGGATTTGACCTTTTTTAAGTGAAGCAGTAGTTGCTGAGACTTTAGGTGTGCTGATGTATACACTCTCAGAAATAAAGTCACTCGAGCTGTCACTGGGGTGGTACCTTTTCAAAAGGTACACATTAGTACCTAAAAAGTACAAAATTGTACCTTTTTAAATGTTTTAGGTATATATACTTTTGAGGTACCAATATAGACCCTTTAAGTACAAATGTGTACCTATTGATAAAGTACCACCCTAGAGACAGCTCTCGTATCTTTATTTCTGAGAGTGTAGGTGTACTTTTCTTTTTGTGCATCATTACCTCATTGACAGTTTTCACATGATGTCTCACTATTAGTCTGAGTGATTTCTCTCTCTCTCTCTCTCTCTCTCTCTCTCTCTCTCTCTCTCTCTCTCTCTCTCTCTCTCTTTCTCTTTCTCTCTTTCTCTCTTTTTTAAAGCCAAAAAGCTGGATAATTATTGTGCAATAAGATATATTACTACTAACTAATGAGGTTATACGCCTGGGCTGTGCTTTTAGAATTCCTATATAGAATAAATACAGAGAAAGAAGAAATTCATGGATTTGTGATGAATGGTAGCATCATTGACCCATAACAATCTATGGTACCTATAACTGTTTTTATACCATTTCTATTCTAATTTGCAGGTTAAATGTAATTAAAGAATAAATTGAAATGCAAAGTCAAAGTATAAATAGCAGAAGAGAACAAATAAGATTTTGCCTACAAGCAAATTTGAACCTAAGCAATAGAAACACCAACACCAAATATAAAAGCAGACACTTACATGCTGTAACACTTTCGCAAATGACTAAGGAATATCCACAAGATCAATGTAAACATCGCTGAATTTGAGCTCTGACAGGAACATGGTGGTTTCAAATGACTAATAATGGCTACAGTATATGGATCGCAAGTGTCCACAATTTAAAGTTTGTGACTATATCACTGTCGGTTTATATGCGATCGAAAGGATCAGGGAAGCCAATATGGAAGTAACTGAAACTGCAATTCATCATATGGAGCAAATTTCTATTAAGCCCACTGTTAAAATGGCCAACTTTACAGCAGAAAAAAAGGTGTTTAAAGCCTCTAATACAAAGAACGATTTTGGTTCATATAGCTAATATTACCCTTCGTGACAACTGTGAGGGGGGTGAATTTTTTTTATAACTCATCCGTTTCTTTTATATTAGGTTATATTAAGTTTGCATAATTAAGGGCGTGGCCACTTGAGTGACAGCTAGCTCTCGCTGGTTGCCGTCACTTCACCTCAGCAGATTCCGGCTGATTAGCCGCTGATCTCTGCATATACATCGTATTGTTGTGTTGTTTTATCTGGCTTTACACAGTCAGTTGACTTTTGGAATTATTTCTAACAATTATCAGATAATATGGCATGCTGTGTGCACTTGGGAGGGGGATTTTGCCGGCCCACATGTACCACTGACTGGCCCACATTTTTTTTTAAATGGTCAGGCCCTTCTGGCATTTGCCAGAATTGCCAAATGGCCAGTCTGCCCCTGGCTGTAGGCTCTAGAACAGCCGTCTGAAGCGTTATACAGTGTTATGCCTGGATTTGATAAGTAGCCCTGCATTTACTAACACAGACTATATCTGAAGTGTTTGGAAGGAATTTTGCACTTTCCTCCTGTTGAAAAACATCATAAGAACAATGCTTACCTGCTGAAAAAAACTGCTTAAACCAGCCTTAACTTGTTAGCTGGTTTAAGCTGGTTGACCAACCTGGTTTTAGAGGGGTTTTGGCCATTTCCAGACTGGTTTCCAGCTATTTCCAGCCTGGTCTTGAAAATGACCAGCTTAAACCAGCTTGACCAGCCTGGTTTAAGCTGGACATAGCTGGTTTTGGCTGGTCAAGCTGGTTTTAGCTAGTCAACTCCCTGGTTTAAGCTGGATTTTTCAGCAGGGTAGTGGCTCAATGTATTACGACAGTGTTTTTAAAAGTCTAAACACTTTATTAATATAGTATACAACCAAGCGCATGTGGTCAGAACACAAACGAGTCGCAGGTAATAAAGTATTAAGCGCTTCTCCTATAGGAAAGCCGAATGCCAGCATGCGTCTGTAGCTCTGCTCATGTTCCGCCACTTTGCCCTTTGTATGGTATGCCCCGGTTGGTGCAATGACCCGTAAACAAAATGGCGACGGTTGGCCACGCCTACTGGTAGCTTCTTTTGGGTTCTTCATAAACCTATGGGTGACGTCACAGATACTACGTCCATATCTTTTACAGTCTATGGTCTCTACACAGGTCACATGACTGAAAACTATCAATTACAAACTAATGATTAGAGAGCTGTGGTTAAGAATACTGTGGCTAAGGCCATCAAACCGATGTCAACAGAAGGTTTTATGTTTTCAGTGGATTAACTTGCATGGATTAATTGTTAACCTAAAGAATATGTGCTAGCAAAATAAACATTGTAAATTTTGATTCCACATGGACTTTAAACCGCATACTTCACAGATTCCATTGATATGATAGCTCCTATATATGTGCTAAAATGTACTCCATGTGCTTGTGAGCAGGCATTTGCTGCAGTTCATCCATTTACAGTACACAGACTGTGACCTAAATTCATCCATTGCACATCAAAGTGGCCGATGTTAACAATGGTGCATTTTAATACACGGAAGAGCTTTAAAAGCTTCCAAATCTCTCCCGTTCTCCACCTCACCTTTATTTCCTCAGAAGGGAGATTAAGAAACAGAAAAGCTGCATGCACTTGACATTTGACTGTTTAATTTATAGGCCGGTTTAGCACTAGAAACCTCTGGGCATGTTTGATGTCAGAATGTGTTAGTCGTGAGGGTCAACACACACACACACACACACACACACACACACACAGAGATTAGCATTAGAGGTCTTAAGAATGAGGTTTATACGGAGTTTATGAGGAAATTTGAATCTCTTGTTAGAGCACTAATGACTTTCATTGGGCCATGGCTAATATATTAGAACTCCAGATCATTTATGAACTATATCATACAGATTAGAGAAGTTTTAATTGCAAGGTGGTTTGGCTAGTAATACTAAAAAGTCACCATTAAATCAAAATATAACAATACTTATGGAGTGCATAATGCAATGTTTATTAAAAAAGACTTCTGAAAAAAAGACTCCCCTCCTTTAATAATGACAGTAATCTATTTGCTGGCACAAGAGCAGGACAAGCTATCTAACACATTATAGTATTTACCAACAGCAAACCACAATCATTTAGTTAGACCAAATCAGACCCCACCCTTTAATTTTCCATTCTTGAAACCAAACTTTCAAAATAATTATTTAAAAGATAATAAAATGCAGTATGATCACTTAATCGTCTGTATTTTAAATACATATTTGTATGCCAGCCAGAATGTGCAAAATCTTGCTTTTTTTAATAAAATATAACTAATGTCTAACTATTTAAAAGGGGTGTCCCAGTATTATGTGTTTTACTATTATGTCCCATCAGTATTGTCAGATGTACAATAATTATCGTATTTGTACGTTAATTTCGACCTCTGTACGATCAGTAATGCAAAAAATCCTATAATGTACGATAATTTCAGAATTTTATGACATTTTTTTAGGGCTTCTAAACTTATTGATAGCTGCATCTTGTGTCTGCTGTCTGTTAGGAGAAGGTGGAGTTAGACACGTTTTCTATCCAATGACTGTAGTTTCTATCTTATCTTACGTTACATCTTCTCAGCCAATCATCATGGAGAATGTCTTTCTCTGTCACGAGTTAACATTCCTGCTGTGCGTGGCCGTGCTTAAGTCAGTCGTTTTCAGTTTGAGGTTGGTCAAGTTTTAAAAAGTAGTGCTGAAAAGGAAGGTGAGAAGAACAGGGGAGTTTGCCCTTGATGTTCTTGTTTTTCCCCATTCAAATGCATCATGCGAACGTGTTTTTCCAAAGTTAATCTCATCAAAACAAAGCCACGAGATCGGCTCATTACAGATCCTCTGGATGGGCTCATGCACACCCTCAGACTAGTGTGTTAAAAATTCGGGAGGGTGCACTGCTTTCAAGCCAACCATATGTTGTTGCGCTCCATGTAGGCATCTAATTTGTACCGCAAAATGAATCCTTCAACATCTGGCAACACACGCAGGTATTCAATGACAGTGACTCGGAGGTGGAGTTTGAACCTTCCCACTTAGTTTTTTTTTTTTTTTTACGTATAGTGGTAATTTGCATGTTGTGTCAAAACGCTATTTGTCTAGGAAATACCTGTATACTCTCCTTTTGACTAGTGTATGATAATTTTCCTCCAAATACGAAAATTTGGAGGTTCTGATACAATACTTTAACATTTCCAATCTGGCAAAACTGTGTCCCATTTTACAAGATGTAAAATAAGTCTCTGATGTCCCTAGAGTGTGTATGTGAGGTTCCAGCTCAAAACACCCTATATAATGTTTTATAACTCTTTGAAACTGACTATTTTAGTCTTTTATCTTAATGGTGCCATTTTGGTGACTATTGCTTTAAATTTAAACAAGATTGTGCTCCCTGCACTCTTTTCAGAAGAGGGCAGGGCTACAAACATCTATGTGTCAGCATAGTGGCAGATTCAAAAAACAAGTGCTATGCTAATGAGGAAGAGATTGTTGGGATACATTTTCCCCTCTGATGACATATACAAAGGGACATATACAAAGGGAGAATGTCAATCAAAGTGTTTCTGCAAAGTGCAAAGTGGTGTTGTAAACATTTTAATTAATAAATGTTTATCATCAGAAGCTGGTTCTATTCAAAGACTGTTGCCATGCAACTGTGTTTAAACAAATAGATTTATGCATAATAGGTTGATACCCCCTGTAATAACTTTTGCCATGAAGGCAGTATAAAGATACTTGTATTCAGATTAAAGTGCTATTTAAATGCTTACCTAGGTTATTAGGTTAACTATAGGCAAGTTGGGTTGTGTCACGATTGGGTTTGTGTGCACTTGCTGTGTTGTTTGTGTTGTTGTCATGTGGTTATGTTTTACTTACCTACACGTGCATTTGTTGTTGCATGACTGTGTTGTCGTGGTCACGTCGTTCATCGTTTAACGCCGATCAGCTTTTCTGATTAGCCACCTCAGCTGTGGCTCATTTCCGCGCCTATATTTGAGCAGCGTTTCTTTGCTTCGTTGTCAGTTCATTATTGTTTGTTCATGCTGACGCTGTGTCTCGTCAGGACTCTATGGCGTTCCTCTTGATAACCTGAGCTGTTTAACCGGCACTGTAAAAATTGCAGGGCTCCACACAATTCATTCATGTTGTCCCAACACAAATGGATTACGTTAACGTAACACTTTTAATAAATTTATGTGGATTGAACATAAAAAAAGTGAGCTGTTTCAATGAATTCTCAAGAATCGTGCTGTTTTAGCAGATTTTAAATAAGTAGTTTGAACGAGCAAAAAAAAAATAGTTTTTTGAGTGTAGTCTCGGCTGTCTTGAGAGGGGTCTGAATGCTAACCTGGTGCAGATGCAATCTGAGCTGCATGCAATGCATTTTAATGGACACACCTAACCCTATCTCTCACAGTGACGTCACTAGCTACATAAAAAAAAAATAATAAAAAACAGAGGATAGGCAATGAAAATTGCATTTAAACCCAAACAGTCTGTTCATCAGCTGATCAAAAGTTAAGGACCATAGCCTTAAAAAGTACAATTTTGTGCAAAACTGGCTTTGCTGTCATTTTCCTTCGGCCAGTGACACTGTGATGATCTCTGGATGGCAAAGGCAAAAAGGCTTTCTCTTTTTAAACATGCCAAGATTGTTGAGCTGCACAAGCAAAGGCTCTCACAGTGCATCATTGCTGCCGAGGTTGGACATTAATTTAATTTACTTAAAAGATCCTGAGCATTATGGGACAAAAAATTAAAGTAGTAGACCCAAAAAAATTTCACCTGCACTGAGCCAGAGGATCCAACAGGCTATCCGTGAAGACACAGGCAGATCCTCAACTCAAATTAAGGCCCTTACTGATGCTGACTGCAGTCCAATAACCATAAGACGACATCTTTGAGTGAAGGACTTTAAAGAACAAAAAATGTCTTCAAAGGCCACGTCTTCTCTCACACCACAAACTTGCCCGTTTGGAATTTGCAAGGGTGCACCAAACATGGTACATTGAAAAGTGGAAGAAAATCTTGTTCTTTGATGAAAAAAAAATAATCTGGATGGTCCTGATGACTTTCAACTTTGCTTGCATGACAAGGAGATTCCACAGAAGATTTTTTCCACACGACACAGTGGTGGAGGCTCCATTATAATCTGGGGTGCTTTTTCCTTTAATGGTTAAATTGAGCTTCAGAAGTTTACAAAAAAGGACACTACTTCCAGACCGTGGGTGACCTTCTTAAAGCCATCTTAACCTCATGGAGCAACGTTACCACCAGCCTCCTGGAAACACTTGTATCAAACATGCCAAAATGAGTGTTTGAAGTAATCAACAAGAATGGAGGCGCTACTCACTACTAAGTCATTTTTGACTATTTCAGTTCTATTGTCGTGTTTTTTTGGCCAATGGTCCTAAACTTTTGATCAGCTAATGAATAGCCTGTTTGAGTTTAAATGTTTTTTTTTTTCAATAAATAGCCTATTCTCTGTTTTTTGGCTTTTGCACATGTGTCTTCTTTGGTTATTTTAAAGCAGTACTTACAATCAGATTATGATCTACCAGTGCAAAATGTGAATACCTGTAATGTTTCCCACGGTCTTAAAATTTTGTTCAGGGTTGTACATTTGGCTGATCACTCCGTCTTTGGGACTGTTTTGGTTCACATTTCAGCTACGGCGTTTGGTCACTTATGAACTCTGTTTTGCAAGTTACATTCATTTATTTTCTATAACCTCTGGTCAATAAAGACACTTGTACTTGGATCCATCTTTATTTTTTTTATTTTTAAGTTGAGGTTGACTTGGCAAATCATTGGATGACAGTGGTTATTCAGAAAAAAAAATTCATTTAAGGAAACATTTAAGAAATATAATAATTATTTACCTTAATTATGAAAAAAAAGGCTGAAGGCTGGATAAAATAGCTTTTATCTCAGCCAATCGAAATAAAGAAATTTACAAATTTACATAATTGTAAATACTGTTAGGAAATTGGGAATTAGGAAGTCATTTAGGGCTAATAATTGTGATGTGTACATACAGTACATAGTATTACATTTGTGTAGAAAAGCATGTTCTGTCCATACTTTACACTTTATATGAATATAACTTCACTGGACTCTGTTATTTAATACTTGTGCAATGATGCATGCTCTTTATGAAATATCCGGGACCTTGAATATGAAAGCCCCTGCTGTGATCCCTTGCAATCACTGTGCAATGCTCTATGAATACAGACGTGTGTGCGATACTTAATTTAAAAAGCATCTCCATTTTACACAACCTGTTTTGAAACAGAAGAGGTGAACAGAGGTAAATGTGCTGAAGGTGCTGAGGCGTGTGTGGATGAGGGTCCCAACAGACACTTCAACTACTCTGGATTCTGCTATTGGCTACATGATTGTGAAGGTAGGAGGCGGTTGCTAGGCAACACTATGCTTGTGGCAACTTTCAAATTTTGAGTCATAGCTCCCTTTGGCTTCTCAGTCGTGTTTGTACACTGTTTTACAGTTACCGCCAGAGGAAAGACATACATTTACAAGTAGTGCATTGATGTCAGTGATATCAGAAGAACAAGTGTAAGAGGTGACAGAGGGGTTGCAGACGGTCATGTACGTTGAGTTGTGTAGGAAGTGTTGTTTTGACTTGTTCTGGCAGGTGTTCTGTCACTTTGGCAGGTGTGTTCGTTTCCACAGGCAAGATGAGTTGCAACCCATCTGTTCCATGTCTGTAGTTGAGCATAAGTATCCTGGAAACATGGAGTTTTCCATAGCAGCGGGTGATGGAGTTGGTTTAGACATGGGTCAAACACTCCTCAGCAGGTGCTCTGGTCATGAGATGAGAAACACACATACACTCAAAAAGATGATACAGTATCTCTTGCATGCCATCTGTTCATTCTACAGCCCTCCTGATTGAACATAGATTTCTGCTTTTCAAGTATGGAGTGCTGCAATATTTTAGTTTAAGATGAGTTGGTAAATTGCTTTGTATTATATGAAGATGTGCTTGCCAGATGTTTTACATATTTCATGCCATTCGGCCAAAGATGTTAAAAGGCCCATTTCTCTCAAACATTGTTCACACATTTGTCTTAATCTTTGTTAGCAAGCACTACTCCTATGCCGAGATAATCCATTCACTTCATATCAAGATGCTGACAGCATGATTATTGCACAAGTGTGTCTTAGGCTGGCCACAATAAAAGGCCACTAAATAAAATGTGCAGCTTTATCACACATCACAATGCCACAGATCAGAACTTGCCTGCTGACTGCAGGAATGTCCACCAGAGCTGTTGCCCATGAATTGAATGTTAATTTCTCTACCATAAACACACTCCAAAGGTGTTTCAGAGAGTTTGGCAGTACATAGTTATAAAATTACAAATAGTTAAAGAAAAACAAAACTTAAATCAAGGCGTAAAAAAAAAAAAAACTTAAGTGCCTAAGAAATTAAAGCTAAACATATGACTTTGTTAGCTCACATTTCCAGTTTTGAGGTGAACAATTCATTTGTGTCATTAAGTAAAAAAAAAAAAACAGCTTGCCCTTGTAATCTTTAATTGAAATTTAAAAATGCATTTCCTGTCCAACGGTCAGTTTTGTCAACTAACAGAAATGGTGAGCAGGATGAGTTTGTTAGGTTGTAATAACTCTTACAACCTCTTTCCTGGTCTTTCTGATTTAAATACCTACTTTACTACATCCATCCAGCCTGCGGTAGAAAAAAACAAGCCACACCCACTGTTTGCTTATTTAAAATTCAGTTTCTCAAGGAACTGCATCAAAATACAAAAAAAAAAAAATAACGATCACAGTTTTCGGTTCATGGGGACTTTAATACCCAAAACAAAAACAGCAACAACAACAATAAAATAAATAAATAAACAAGCTGCCAAACTAAACACAATAAAAAAATGTAAAACACAAAAAAAAAAGCTTTACAAAACAAAAACAAACCCAAAACAAAATCAAAAGCTGAAAACAACCAACTAAAAATCAGCATTTCATCCAACTCTATTAGCATTACAGGTACCAGCAACTAACCATTATTAATATATATATTTTAGTTTTGTTCAAAGATATGTATTGTAAAACAGATTGGTAGCACACCAGCCTTGTTTGTGCCAGTTTCTCTTTTATTACATTCATTTCATTACTTTAATTCAAACTGCAATGGCTCGCTATGCGACTGCTTGCAATGTTCAATATTGCTTCACAGGAACAGACTATGTTTGTCTGTCAGAAGCAACATGAGCATATTAATAAAATTCTAGAGGAGCAGGTCAACTAGAGGCCAATAAAGCAGGGAAATATAAGACCCAGATTTAATGTGAAAATATTGGTCATGTGGCATGAAACAGATCTGAAACACAGTTATTATTAACGTCTCCTTGAACTACAAGTGTAACAACTGTGCCATTTCTATTTTTAGGGTTTTGTATTGAAACTAAGGAAGGAGAGGATAAAAAAATTACTGACAAGCTTACTGAACATATTGATTTCATTCTTTCTTAGTTATACAGTCTTGCAAACTCTTTCAGAGCTTTTATCTAGCACTAATGAGCTAAAATTATATGGACAGCAAAGCCAAGTTTCCAGATTCATTTACATTCTGCACAAAGATTGTCAAATTAAGCTGATGGCAGGCATCAGAGTGATCAAACATGCAGTGTGGCACCGTTCTAATTGCTCTTCAGTATACAGATACAGATGCAGGCCTTGGATAAAATATTCATAGCATATGCTGTTCATAGCAGGCTTTGTTCTTGATTTTGTGAAGTAAAATAAATTAAAAAACTTAAACCTTATTGAACCTGATGTGTGGTGAGTCTGTTTTGACTCTGATTGATTGAGCCTTGATAGAAGTTGTTGTACAGGGTTTGATAAAATATGCATAGTTCATTCAACCATTCAATCCATATCAAAAGCATATCCATTAAAAAACATTGAAAACACTTGAGAGCAGGTTGATTGTGTATCTGCAACCACAGTTATAAATATGTATGGTTATCTGCTGTGTATATATACGTAAACTTCAGCAGATGATCTTGATAAACTTGCACAACTCAACAAGACAACAGTATTAACTAATATTAAAAGCCTGCAATATTATTTAAAGGTATTATGTGCATTGATTTAATATGTTAAAGTGATTTCTGATATCTACATAGTGGTAGAGTGGATTATTTTAGCTATACAGACTAAGTGAGCTATCTTTATGCCACCAGAGTAACCTAGTTTGCTCCTAAATAGTTTTCTGGGTGAAATATAAGCTGAACTATAAGTATACGCAGCAAAAGGAATGGGCAGAGATGTATTTGGAGTTGTATTTTGAAGCTTAACACAATTGAAAACACAGGTAGTATTGATGCATAAACATGTATTAAACATATATTGAGCAGTTTACATGTGTTTGTTGCCTAGTTGGAAGCATCCATATGTGCTTACTGCCTGATTACAAATATAAGTGGCAAAGTTCATAATATACATGATAAACTAACAAATTATGCATTTAAACAGACCTTATGCCTCTTTGGGGTTACATTACAGAGGGGAAAATAAGTATTGAACAAATCATGTTTTTTTCTACAAATAATATGTTTAAAGGAGCTGTTGACACGGAATTGAACTGGATTATGGTAAAACCCCAAACAATACAAACATATAAATAAAACAAATAAAAAAATCTGAAAAATATACTGAAATGTATTTAATACTTTTATATAAAAGGCTTTTTGGTGATGGCAGCTTTAAAGACGACACTCATATGCAGAATGAAGTCACATGAGTTGCTCAGGTGTGAGTTTTTCCCAAACTTCAACAGAGTGTAAAAATCTTGATGGTTCTGTGGGTCTCGTTTATCAAATCGGATCTTTAATTTGTATTTTATATGGGATTCAAGTCAGGTGATTGACTGGGCCATTCTACAGCTTGATTTTCTATCTCTGAAAGCATTTGAGAGTATCCTTGGCTGTGTTTTGGATCATTGTCTTGCTGAAATGTCCACCCCGGTTTCATCTTCAACATCCTGGTAATGTAGATGTTGGACTGAAGCAGCTAATGTTAATTTACAATGACGAATGGCAGACGGTTGCTGAATAACTACTGAGAGATTTCAGCTGCTGTCTGGGCATTCATTGCCATTCTACACCTCTCTTTGTTCATGTGTTTACTACTTTTTCTTTGTATCAATTCATTTTATTAATCATAACTTAATTTGTAAACTAATTCGATATGTTTTCTTTGCATATATGAATTTCTTTGGTTGTTACCAACATCCGGGAAAAGTGTTCAAGTCGACAGCACCTTTAGGAATGTTTTCTGAGAAAATGTTGACGTGTTCAATACTTCGTTTCCCCTATGTATATACATTTTAATCTGTAAATCACGCATTTTGCATTCTTACAAGGTGTGAACACTGTGGTCATGCATCGGTGCCTGCTTTTTATTTTTCCTGCCTCTTCCATTTTCAAAATAAGAGTCCCACATTACATGAGAATAAGGAAACAATGGTGTTTAAAGCTCATAGATTTCCAATTTTCCCAGTTCCAATTTTCCGAAACACTTACAATTCAGCTAGGTATATCCAGGTTTTAATTCTGGCACCTTTAATTCATATAAAATCCATTCCTATTCATTCTCTCCTGTTAAAATGTTATCCCATTTCTTTTGGCATTTTTTTTTCTTTACTTTTTTATTTTCAAGCAGAGACTGCACAATGTTTTAACGCCTTAAAGTCATTTATTTATTTATTTTTTCTGAGTGACGTTCACCATTCCAAGATGGAAAACATATGGTTGGAAAACTTGAATATATGTCTGTGTGCAAATACCCACATGAAAAAAAAACTGTAGTAATTTATTAAATACAGTAGTGTTTTGAACCATAGCTTACTATAGTAAAGTACTTTAATTTATTAATAAAACTAAAGTTGTATAAACAAATTACCCAAAACTGTAATTTGTTTTCAATAATTATAGGGTATGTGGGTTTCTAGGCAGCATTTACACTCTCAAAGGAAAACATTTAATATGTATTCTATTCTGACAAATGAATGCATAATTTATACTAATTTACACAATGTCATTTGTACAAAAATGTCAAATTTTAGGTTTTTTTTTTTTGTATTTTAGCTCAGTGGGCTTGCTAACAGTGACTCTCATACTGTTATCTTGAGCAAAAGCATTAGTTTAGAACGAGAGTGCGATGTGTGTGATAATGATGATGAAATCGATATGGATCCATAGGAACACTAGAGAAACAGCCTTCATCTTGAGCCAGACAGCTGTACACAGCACTCACAGCGCGGCCTGGGCTTTGATGGCCAGCCATGATCAAATCTCAGCCTTTAACTTCATTGTTGGAGCAGGGTTCAAACCATGGCTCCCACACATCATACAGGGCTCACCTGAACCAACACACAAAACCAGCCTCCAAATGTAATATTGAACAGTGATTGTGATTTAAGGGTTTTCGTTTAATCTTCATGACAACAAGGAGTCTGGGCAGAACTGGTAAAGTGATGAATTTGGTCTTTTTTGTTTTGTGACAATTGTATTGTGTGTGTGTGTGTGTGTGTGTGTGTGTGTGTGTGTGTGTGTGTGTGTGTGTGTGTGTGTGTGTGTGTGTGTGTGTGTGTGTGTGTGTGTGTGCGCGTGTGCGTGTTTGTGTGTGGACCCCCTGAAATAGCAGTTGCCACCCCCTGGCCCCCCTATGTAAAAAATTGTAGCTCCGCCACTGTGTGAAGCCCATTTTAATCTGGTACAGTATGAACATGCATTTTCTCATTAATCTGGTGCATTTTCTGTTTTTGTGGCTGTTCGAATGCATTCACCACAAAAGTAATTCCTTCAAATTTATTTTCAGCTAACTCTGGAAAACAATGTTTCATACCCTGTTTAAAAGGCTTTTCACAACAAAACCCAATAGCTGATCAAATCCCGCCGTATGGCTAATTAACTCTGCTAATTACTTAATTACTAAAACATGACAAATTGAGTAATGTTCAGCTTAATTTGTTTGTTTAAATTCAGCACATATAAATTGTTTGTAAGCAGTTACCTTAGAAAAAATTACTAAATCCATTGAATCATTTTTTCAGTGTAGCCATATGTCCAATCAAAACTAGCATGGTAATATCAAAATTTAAAACATGCTACCACTATTTATAAAGTGCATACTTTACATCACTGTATGCTTTATAAATGCTTTCTTCTTTGAAAATAATGTAATATTAGTAATTATAAAGATACTGTTATCTTAAAAAAATCCTATTTTAAAGTCCCCAATAAATCAAAACTAATCATATGATTTTGTTAGCTAGTTTTGTGGTAAAAAGGTTATCTGTGTGTGTCATTAGGAAAAGAAAATGTCTGCCCTTGTAAAAGTGCTCTGTAAAAGCACTTCCTTTTGTTTGTTTGTTTGTTTTTCTTCAATTAATTTGTTAGATTACATATATCTTAGGAAATGGGCATGACTAACATACAGTAAGTAATTATGCCGCTCCAACTGTCAGTTTTGACAACAAACAGAAATGGTGAGCAGGGGTGGTGTGTTAGGTTGTGATAACTCTCCCCAAATCCTTTTCTCCATCTTTCTGAATGAAATGCCTACTTTACTACATCCATTCAGCTCGCAGTTGGAAAAAAACAAGCCACACCCACTGTTTTGTCATTTAATATTCAATTTCTCTAGAACTGTGTTACAATATGAAAACAAAACTGTCACAGCTTGCGGTTCAGGGGGACTTTAAGATTGACTGTACAGCTAGCCATCCAGTTTAAACTGTAATGGATGTGTCCACACACAGACATTCCTAATAAGATTGGTAATTGACAGACTTTCCTCTGTAGATACGTTTTAGTATTTAACAACAATCCTTGAGAGTCCTGTTATTCTGTTAACATGGAAAAGAAAACAGACATGCAGTTCTCTCTAGAGCTCCTATATGTGTGAATAATTCAGCCGACCATATAAATTTATGTAATATGTCAAACGTTTTACCGCAGAGAATACAAAAACAACAACCCGCTGTACAGTAAGTGGATAAAGGTAGCCCAATTTGGAAACCCTGCTGTATTTAGCAATGCCTGCTCGTGATTGGTTTGACAAAATAAGAAGAAAAAAAAACTGCTACTAATTCAGTTTATTGTACACTTACCACTAGACTGGATTTATTGCCAATGAAACCCTGAAATTGGTCAATTCAAATCTCCAATCACTTCAATTCAATTCAAAAATTCCAATCACCCAGTAGCTTAAGTTAAACATTAAAAATGAAGGTTAAACATTTGTGCAGCTTTTCCAAAATAGAGGAATTTACTCTAAATTGTAGATTTCAATCAAGATGGCAAAACTTTTTCCAGCATGCAGAGTTTGTTTTTGCCACACATTTACATCTTTAATGTCAATCTTATTATATAGTAAAATGTTTTAAGGAGAAGAATAGTGTTAAAAAATTGAAATCAATGTTGATTTTAGTGTATTAGGTGACAAAATACTCTAAATAACAACAATGTGTCAAAACTGGATAAATCCAACAATTGTGTTAAAATTAATCTAATTTAAATTAAATAAAAAAAAATAACAACCCTATGTTGGGTTTGTCCATATTTGACCCAATGTTGGGTTAAAACAACCCAGTTTTTAAAGTGAAATAGAAACAAACTTTACCTTTAAAGTTGGCACAAATATGTTTACATTAAGCACATATTTTGGTTTTAGATCAATACGTTTTATTGTTTATTAGCTGAGAAAAAAACATCTTTCTGAAAATGATCTTCATATTATTTCTCTACATCTTTATTCTTATAGTTGTGGTCTGAACTCTGCTGGTAATTTACATTCAGAACTCTATCTTTATGGTTATCTTTATAGTTATCATGCTTGGGGTGAAAAGGCCTTTATTTATTTTTTTCACATTGGTATCCAATATTAGTAGACTCTGCTAATATTAACTCCTTTTGCTCATAAAACAATGTTCAGTGTTTATATAAAATGCAAAATTTTATGCTTACAGACAGTCATAAACAAAACATGCTAATTCTCTCAATCTTTACAAAGTGTTTTGTTGTAATCACACACACACACACACACACACTGCAGATGAAATACATCATTAGTTAGCTCATATCAGCAGAGATGCTCTAATGTAACCTAAACATGCTGATGTAAGCAGGTTTATCAGAGATCTGTGCGTTGAACAGTTAACTCTGCTTTCAGAAACATTTTATTATTCTGTTTGAATTGTATTATACAAGACTGTCTGTACTTCGTGCCTGACTAGGATCCACCACCCAGATATGAGAAACAACACACCACACACCAAACTTGTACAAACTACATTTCTACTTTACAAACAAACACTCAGCTGACTGTTAATTAACATTATTCTGTATGGTAAATTGTACAGATGTGACCATCTAAAAACATGTGTAAACCATTGTCTGACAACATGTACTACTGTAAAAGAATTAAAGACATTTAGTTTTCATAAACTTTCCTAAACATTTAGTTTTCCTAAACTTATCCTAAACTCTTGTAATAATAGCAGTGGTAAATAAAAATAAAAAAAACTTTACTTCTATAATTTTATTATTATTTTTATATGTAATTTATGATTATGTTATTATTTATTGATTTATCAATCTTTTCTTAAATGTTAAAGGCTCTGATACAATTTTAAATATATAAAAACATAATTCAGTCAATTAATGAATCAATCAATCAATCAATTCATTCATTATTTGGCTTAGTCCCTTATTAATCAAATAATTTTTAATCTGTAGTTTCCTTTTGCAAATGCTTTTTAGAATAAAACATCTGAATTACACAACTGTGTTCTGAGTTGGTTTGTATCTTTTTGTATTTATGTAAATATATATATATATATATATATTTTTTTTTTTATTATTATTATTATTTTTTTATTATTATTTTTTTTTTTTTGTAAAACCTAAAAATGACTCTACATTAGAAAAACATTATAAAATCCTTTACTGACACCTTATCAATGTAATGTGTTCTTGCTGGAAAAAAAAGTCACTTTCTTTAAATAAATATCATACTACAGTAACACAAAACATTTGAATGACTCTCAAATATAAAGGTTCTTTCTTGTTTTCGAAGGTTCCAGAACTGTTAACCTCAAAATAAACTTTTCATACCACAAAAAGGTTTTTTTTCTAATAGTGACAAAAGGTCATTCATATTTTAAAAGGTTCAACACATTGTATTAATATTATTAATTAATATTACTGAGTTGAAACAAATGAACTTTTCCAGTCATGTCAACTTATATTGGTCAAGCTGACTAAAACTAAGTGAAACCTCAAACATTTTTTTTTTTGTTGAGTCAAAAGAGCTTTTCTAGTGATCTCAACTTACATCAATCAAACTGACTAAAATATTAAGTTAAACTTTGTATGATTAAAAAAAAAACTTACTAAACTTATTAAAATGAGTTAAAGTAACAATAACGTTCGTTGTCATGATCTTTTCATCATAGCATTTTTACAGTGTTGTCATGCCCTTTTTTACAATGCACTAAGAAAAATTGTTCTTTAAAAAACTGGTCATTAAAACAAAAAATTGATCTTCGGTCATTAGTTTAAAAAAAACACACACACTTGTGTAACATTCATCTTAATTACCTGATTTATTCTTTTTTTTACCTTTCAAATAATTTAGACAGACAGACGGTTTTGGTTACTGTAACATTAATAGGGTCGTCTGCCTGGTTGCTGGACATTGTTGCTGTCTTTTGTTTTGTTGCTGTCCTACCAGGCAAATAAATAAATAAAAGCACCACTGATACCTCTATTATTTCCTTCTGCATCTTCCAGATGTGATTATGAGATGTTGTTTTGTCTATATGATGTAATTCACAAACCATGTCCTCATTTGTAGTCTATTAGATTGCCTTGTCGTACTGGTTGTTAGGGCCAACAGACTCAGAAATGTCCTGTTTTTTTTTGGGGGGGGGGGATGAGAGATCATTGTGTCTGCTGACTGGATAAACAAAATGAATGTTGCTGTCAGCAGATGAAAAGAAGAAAAGACAGCATGTGAAGCAGTAATTAGCACATTGTTTCGTTTATAAGCAGCTTTAAAGGGATAGTTTGCACAGAAGTTCTTATGCACAAAACACAAAAGATGATATTTTGAAGGGGTCTAATTCATTTTCTTTTCATTTGACAGGGGAAAGAATTAATACACTTAATTTGGCAAGAATAAAAACAAAAGTTGTAAAACCAAAACCTGCTTGTGTATAAAGTACAGATTGTTTGCTAAAGCTGCAAACCAGTAGCCATTGATATCATAGTAGAAAAAAAACTTTGTAAGTTAACAATAATGTTTTTTTTTTTGGGGTGAACTACCCCTTTAAGAAGATCAGCTCAAGAATATATGGAACATTCTACCAGAAATTTATAGTATAAAAATGTGACAGGGTCTGACGTCATGCTTGTTTTTGTAAGATTTTTTTGAGGACAACAAGCTTAAGTCATATAATTCAATGATAGAACGCATTCTTGATCACTGTCAGCTTCTCTCGAGTTTGTAATGCATGCATTTTATGTTAAATTAAATGCGAATGTGACCGGACTGACAGAAACATTGGGAAAATTGTAAAATAGAATTTATTTATTTTTTAAATTCATAATTTCATGTTTTTAATCAATTGATGTGAGTTTTTTTCTTCTAAACAACAGTTTTTAGCATAACAAAACTATTAAAGCTGTAGGTTCAATTGGGCTGAGGACAAGGACAATGACAGGGTTTGTAAATTTGCAAAATAAGTTTTTAATAAAGAAAAAAATCTGAGACCCAAATGAATGTCATATTCCTTTACCGAACAACTCATATAAAATCAACAATCAGTCAATTTAAAACATTTTTGGGATAAAATACTTTTTGTTCACTGTATTTTATGTTTTTTCAGGAACATATTACATTTTTGGTAGAAGGTCCCCTGAGGCAGGTTAAACTAAATAATTCATTAGTCTTTTATGCCATCTAGTGTTGAAAAAGAGTACAATTAATACATGGTTTATTAAGTAAAGATAAATGATCTCTGTAAAATAATTTGTTGTATAGCCTAGTTTGTAACTATAAGTAATTCTTTCATTGGTTATATATTAAATTTGGCTGGAAGAGTATTAACCTGCTTTCAATGTAAATTTTAAGAATACTTTGTAACACAAAGGGATCACCCAAAACTGAAACGTCTATCATCATTTACTCACACTTTAATTATTCCAAACTTGTTTCACTTTTTCTTCGATTGAACATAAAAGAAGATATTTTGAAAAGTTGAATGCCTGTAACCATTGACTTCCATAGTATTTGTTTTTTTCTTACTATAAAAGTCAATGATTACAGGTTAAGCTTTTTTAGAAAATCTTTTGTGTTCAACAGACTAAAGAAATTCATAAAGGTTTGGATGGGTTAGAATAGTGAGAAAATGTTCATTTTTGGGTGAACTATGTCTTTAAGATGTGATTTATACAGGACCTGGTAGTAACACTTATTCATCATGAATGTCTGTGAAGATGAACCTTATATTAATGAATCAAAATTCCTCATTAAAGACATTCTTTCCTCGCAAAATTCCTTTTCAAATGATGACAAATATTTTGTATTCATTTTTAGTTGGTTCTCACATCTTAATGGATTTTAAGCCTTCTGGGATGCTGTGAAAATGATAAAATATTGTAATCTTCAGATTTTACTATTTCAGTCTCAGCTGGTGTTCCTCGATAACTGAAAGAAATATTTCTTTAAATTCTGCAATATTGAACTCATCCTTCACTTGTTCCAAACCTGTTGGTTTTATTTATTTTTACTTTTAACCACAAATGAAGATATGCAGAAGAATGTTGGAAAGCAGCAGCAGCTATTGACTTCCATAGTGTTTACTGATGTTATAGTGACAGTTTTTTCCAACATTCTTCAGATTATCTTGTTTTGTTTAAAAAAAAATAGAATGTAATGTAAACGTTTACAGCCACGTGAATGTGAGGTAATGGCGAGGATCCTTCCATTTTTGGATGAACTACGTGCGTACACTTTAAGTAGGCTATAACTAATGTAAACGCTTTTCTTGACTAAAGCAGATGTAACCTGAATACTAATATTGAAAAACTGCATATTTTATTCATGAGCTCTATATTATTGTAAATCATGCAAGAAAGAATGTTGGCATAACGTCTGCGAATTTGTTGATGAATTAACCATAGACTGAATAACAAACCAAATAACTGGCAGCCGTTGGCCTGATGAGGGCAGCAAATGCTCAGAATTAGGAGCTCTAATGGCGGATACTAAAGTGACACTGTTTAACAGTGGATTATATGATGCTACTGTTTGTGCTTTGTAACTGGAAATCTTTTTCATGCTCAGAATTATTCTTGATATCAATAAAAAGCCTTAATTAAAGTATTAAATAAAAATATGCTGAATTTAAATGTTATATTTACAGTACTTACAGTACTGTACTTACATACTTGCTTATGGATGGATTTTACTGTAAAGACTTGGTGGAGATATATGCTAGCAGTGTGTAACCATGTTAAAGAGACTTTGTTCTACTGATATTCATGTGATTCTTCTCCAGTTGTTTATGAAAAGGCGTATTTACAGCATGGTACAATAAATGACCCCTGAGATAATAAAGTACCAGCTGAGGATTATATAACATTTTGTTACAACATCAATAAGACTCTCTATTATACCAGAGATTTTTAAAAACATTTTTAAGGTATTTGCAAAGTACAATTACTGCAGAAAGTTCCTCACAATTGCAATTGGATCACATGAGCATATATATTTATTGTTTACAAAAAGTGTAGTTCTACCAAATTGACATTTCCAATTTCATATTCACTCTCAGTAAACATGTTTTCACAACATTGCATTTTAGTAATGTACAACGTGAAATGCAACAACTTAAACATGCTTTAGAAACCACACCTGAAATGAAATTATGATGAAGTGACCAAAATAAAACTATTTAGAAATGTTGTCTAACCTGGAAAAAGAAAAAAATAGAACAGAAACAGAAAAGGGAGTGGTAAATGAGCCTGGGGTCATTTTTAGAATTTATGCAGGAAACACGTCTGTGTCAGCGACTGTTTAAGAAAGTACAGAAAGGAAGCTTCTTTTCAATGGATATAGACTTAATAACATCAAGCAGTTTTTACAGTGCATTCTCTCATTTGTGCATGAAGGTTTTGGCCTTAACATGGAAAACCTGAGCTGAAATAAGCATGCTGTGGTACACACAATACACTCTCAGAATTAAAGTTACGCGAGCTGTCACTGGTGTGGTACCTTTTCAAAAGGTACACATTTGTACTTGATGGGTCCATCTTGGTACCTTAAAATATATTAATACCTAAAAATTTTAGAGAAACACTTTTGTACTTTAAAGGTACTAATACCCTTGAGGTATTAATATGGACCTTTTAGGCACAATTTGTAACTTTTGAAAAGGTACCACACCAGTGACAGCTCGCCTACCTTTATTTTTGAGAGTGTACAGTAAACAATCATTAGATAAAATATCAACAATAATCAATTATTCAAACAACACAATGCATTCTAAATATTTTTTTAATAATCATAATTATTATTTAGTTTTTTTTTTTTTTTTTGCACGTTAGTTTATTTTCGTTTAATCTAAACTTTATTTTATGTTGTAAGTATAAAAGGCCCTGAATTTACTCCATAAACCAATCTTGCGTATTATTGCTTGTTAATATAGTTAATGGTCTAAGTTAATGAATGACTTAATTGTTATTAACTAATAATTACAAAGATAAATAAATACTGTATGAATACATTTTGTTTCTGTTAGTAAATACAATGTAAAAAAATCTATTAATTAACAGTTTCCATATTTTGTGAATCACAAGTGTTTTTTTATTGCATTGTGGGAGCTTGATCTCTGCTCTATTGGCTTTTGATGCTGAAAATTCAACTCTAGTTTAAAGAAGTGAATTTTATTAAAACAATTCAAGTTTTAAAGTGATATATTGTTTGAGATGTTGTATGTTACAAAAAACTGTAATCAACTATTATTCGACTAATTAATATATATATATATACACACACACACACACACACACACACACACACACACACACACACTTTAGGTTATTTTGGGTATTTTTGCACTGCTTGATTTTTATTTTTTTTCATTTTTGCAAAAATTATTATTATTTTTTTCCCTTTGCATTTTTTTTTTTCAATTTTTTGCTCAATACTTTATTGTTCATTTGCAAACTGTATTTTATGGTGCTGTCATGCTGGCACACAAGACAGACAAGGATGGTTATCTTTTAAGTGTTTTATTTAAAACAAGGTCACTGAATCAAAGTGAGGATGCAGTAGTGGTGTTATGGATGTTAGCGATCTCATCAACAGTTCACAACATCTAATGTTAGCGATCTCACACACAGTTCATTCTGGGGAACATCAGAAGGTGAGTAAACACACACAGTTCATCAGGTGCATGGCAGATCTTCAGATAAACACCATAACAGTTCATTCACTTCCCTTATTTAGTTGCTTGTGGATCTGAAGGTGAATCTGTACACAGCTTACTGTATGCCCTTAAAAGCCCTGATAAATCTCTTTGCACTATGGAAGGTATTTAAATGTACTTTCTAAAGTACAATGAACTAATAAAAGCATAAAAACTATGTGTACCATCGTCTGTATTTTCTCTCACTGTGTGTTCAGTGTAACAAATACTGCTTCAGCTATTTTCAGAGTTCTTCAAATTCCCTCTGTGCTAAAATGACATTTAATCTTTTTAATAAAATTCTGGATGGATGCACTGAGAGTGCTAATTCAATTATACCATTTTTCTAGTGACAGATTTTTAATCAGGGTCCTGATTAGACTGTTAATTAAAGCGTGAATTACACCATCTGCTTCAACCATGGCAAGGGTCTATTCCCTGAATGTGACCCAATCTGCAGCTTTACGCATATTATTGTTCAGTTGTAAATAACGAGCATTATTTTCCAGTTAAGGTCTGAATGCACTCTTATATGTTAAGGGCACATGAATCAGTTTCACTTGACTCTCCACTAAATTTGACTCTTTTAAATCTGATTAATAAAGCAGGATTTGAACTGGGATAAATAAGAGATGTCATGCAGCAGCACACAGACTCCACTATTTCCACTGTATGGTCCGATCTCATATTAAGTAAAGAGTAAGAATATATGAGCTGCTCAGCCAGGCAGATGAGCATGAGTTTTTGTTCAGCTTGGTTGGATGTCTGTTGAACTGCTGAACTGACCTAGAAAGTAGAATGCTTAGAGAATGCAAATCTCATCTAATGGGCATCATTATTAAGGAGGTGGATCACTATTCTTAAAGTTTTCATGAAATAAATTTTTTAAGGAATGCTGGCTGCCACTTGAAAATAAAAAGGTGCCATCTTAATTGTGTTATCTAAACTGCTAAACCTCTCTAGTGATTTTTCAAATGATTTGTTTCACTGCTGCAAGTAAACAGTTAATACTCAGTGAATAAAATCAAGCCACTAAATTTTTTTTCTCAGTTGAGATGCTCGGAAGAATGTCAAAAAGGGAAAATCACATGGAGCCTTTGAGAACTATTTTTTTTTTGGAAAAAATAATTGTTTAAAACAAAAGAAAATGACTGAAATTATGCTTGTGTTTTCCTAAGTGCTGCTTAAATGAAAGAAGATTTTTGCAACACATTTTTAAACAGTTTTAAGAACAAATTTCTGATAAATTATTTATTTTATGATTACAGTGCATAATATATATAATTATACTAAATATTTATGCTTATTTTACAAGATTCTAGTATTCAGCTTGCAATTTAAATACTTGTTATTAGGCAAGAACCTGTTATTTAGGCAAGTTAGGATATTTAGGGAAGTTATTCTATATGTACATTTTCCATTTATTGTATTTTATTAATGTCTACCCCAACCCTAAACCCGTCACAGTAACGTAAAAACAGTAGTTGTACCAAATTATTTATGCTATCTACTAAATTACCCATTCATTCATTTTCTTTTCTTTACTAATCTGGGGTCGCCACAGCGGAATGAACCACCAACTTATGCAGCATTTTTTTTACAATGTTGTTTTCCTTTCAGTTTTACGAAGCGGATGCCCTTACAGCTGCAACCCATCACTGGGAAACATCCATACACACTCATTCACACACATGCACTAAGGACAATTTAGCTTACTCAATTCACCTATACTACATCTTTGTACTGTGGGAGAAACCGGAGCACCCGGAGGAAACACACGCAAACAGCGAAAAAATGCAAACTCCACACAGAAATGCCAACTGATCACAGCTTGAACCAGCAACCTTCTTGCTGTGAGGTGATCGTGCTACCCTGCGCCACCGTGACGCATTAAATTACCCAATAAATAGTATTTTTTTAATGCCTACCCCCACCTCAACCCTAAACCCAACCGTCACAGTACTGTAAAAATATTAATCATTGTTATACAGTGTCATAGAAAATGCTACTATATTGATGTGCATATCGCACTTCCGGCCGGAAGTATCTGATCTAAACTTTATTTGGATGGATGGATGGATGGATGGATGGATGGATGGATGGATGGATGGATAGATAGATAGATAGATAGATAGATAGATAGATAGATAGATAGAT
>CAIGQZ010004625.1:17043339-17056574 GCA_903798205.1 Danio tinwini | reverse complement strand
TCTCTAGGACTTACGGTTTGGTCTGAGCAATAGCAACTAGGGCAGAAGAATAATAATTATAATAATAATAATAATAATAATAATAAAAATCTTAACAAATACAATAGGGTTTCAGCGCTTCGCGCTTGACCGCCTAAAAATATGTACTGTACTGCACTAAACTGAAACTAAATTTATTTTAATGTCTAACAATTTAATTCATTTTCATTTAAGATTAACAGTTTTACAGTTTTTATTCAGTTAAGTATATTTTCTTTTAAAATACGACTTTCTTAACAATGTTTACTCCTCTTCAACAGTATACCAAAGTCTTTGTAACAAGGGAAAGTGTATAAAGCGAAGCACCATTTAACAGCAAGTTGTTGCAGCTGGTGAGCTATAAATAAGTCTTATCTAGAGGTGCGTCACACAGATCTGCATGTCTGTAGGACATCTGCTTGAGCAGTAAGACAGTAGGCACCAGCGGCCCAGGCTCTCCTTGTGGGACCACCAAAGCAACAGCAGCAGCGCTGGCACAGAGCCACCTACACCAGCCTGCATGTATAGGCTTATGTAGATGAGTAATTGTATGTTTGTCTGAAAGTCTAATACACATACTGTAGTATTTTATGTGCAAGAAGTGCACAATCATACAGACAAACACAGAGAAGGATTATAGGAATGTTTCAGAGCCACTAAGACAGTGCACCAAATAGAGATAAAGGGCTATTTTCGATGAGTGTTTTAAACTGGAGTGTAGGCACCACTGGCAGAAGCAGCAGGCATGATGCCCAGCTGAGAGAGATATGGAGAGATTCAGCCTGTGCCCGCATGCCATTGGTCTGGCATTTTTACAGACTTACTGAAAGCAGCACTCAAGCTGATAAGAATATGACTTTGTCACTGGAAGAGAGGCTTGGAAATAAGAGTCTGCGATATGAGCAGAGTTGCTACTGTATTAAAAGAACTCACCATGTTTTAAAATATACAAAAGCATACAATGCTGTATTTGTGCTTGTGATTTTATGACTTCTGACAGCATTCCTCAAATATTCGATTATGTGCACAGTAAACTGTAAAATATCCCTAAATTAAGTTATCCATATTTTGTGATGAGTTTTGATGTTTAAAAGTTAAAAGTGACTTTTATTGACATTTTTGATAGCTTGAGGTGATTTATTGTCTGGGTTTGTTATTGTAATTTTCAGTTTAAAAATGGAATTAAACCGACATGCTTTTTCTGTTAGGTTATGGACTTAATTCTTTATGTTCATATTATTTTTATACAACATACCTTATAACAAATCTACGGTGGCCGAGAGAGCTTAACATGCTGGAATTTAAGAAAACATGAAATACAAAAACCCCAGCAAATTAAGAAAAGATCTTCATCAGTTTGACAGCACATGGCTGCAAATCTTCACAACATAAAGCACATTTTTTAAAAACACGCTGCATTTTCACACAACGCAAACAATTAATAAAGTGCACTGTATTTTCTCAGCACAAACATTTTGTGAAAATGCACTGCGTTTTCTCACAACACAAGGGAAATGTTTTAAGGAGACTTTAAAACGTGAAAGACCTGACTATTTAGGTTATGGTTATTTAGGCTAATAAATACTAAAGACACTGGAATCAGAATATTAAAATAAACAAATAAAAAAACTCACCTTTTAAAAGATCATCTACAACTTTACTGAGCAATAATCACGGCACAGCTGCGTCAGTCACGTTGCAGCGCGTTTTATTAATTTGTTTGCATTGTGGGAAAATTCAGCACATTTTTTTAAATGTGTACCCATTGTAAGGATTTGCAGCATGCGTGCTGTCAAACGGATGAAGATCTTTTCTTAATTTGCTGGCATTTTTTGTAATTGCACGTGCACGAGGCACATTAAGCTCTCTCGACCACCGTACAAATGTGTATATTAAGCCTCTCTCTATTAAACTGCAGAGCTGATATTAAATAATCAAAAGACAAAGCAGAGATCAATGTACCAATAAGAGATCAATGTACCATAATGCTATTCATAGTTTTTAATAAACAGAAAACGTGAATCACAAAATTCAGAAACCTATAGTAAGCGGATAATTTTTTTTTTTACGGAGTAGCAGGGGAACATACTGAGGAATACTGGAAAACTTAATTCTGAAGCTTTTTCTTGACCAATTCTGTTGACAATAATGTGCATAGAGCTATTGTGATCAGTCTTTAACATGTTCCATGGTATAAATTAAATTGAATTGAAACCAAAAACAACTGAATGGAACATACTGTAGTGCTATTAGGGCCATCCACCAAACCAACAACAAAGAATTAGTGGTGATTAAAGCGAGAGTTCAAATAAAATTCACCCCGTAGTATTTACTCATCCTTAAGTGATTATTACTGTTATTATTATTATTATATTTTTTTTTGAAAAATGTTTGAAAACCTGTAACCATTGACTTCCATAGTAGGAAAAACAAATACTAAGGAAGTCAATGGTTACAGTTTTTTCAAAATATCTTTTTTGTTTTCAACAGAAGAAAAAAAAACGGGTAACACTTTACAATAACAGTACATGAATAATGATGTATTAATATGCAAACATTACTTTATTATAAACTAATGATGAGTTAAGACGTGCACTAATCATGAACTAACTTTAACTACAACATGAGTCACATGAGTTCATGTGTAAATATCAGCTACCTTTATAACTTGTTCGTACATGTTGTCAATTAATGTATTAACTAACATTTAAAATTAAGCTAAATGTAATTAACATGAACTCATGAGTTATGTACGAATAATTATGTTATGACTTGTGTCACGGTCACACAATGAGGACAAGGAAGGTTATCTCTTTTCATCAGTTTATTCAAACAAGCAGTGGCTTAATAAACAGGAGTTGCGGGTTAGTGATAGTCTTGGCAGATAAGCAGATGGAATGTGGTTTACGATGTAAACAAGGAGCTTCAGTCAGACATATAGCATAAAGTCACTTCCCTTAACACAAGAACCGCCACGGGGTAAATTTTACCCATGGGTAAATTTCAAATGTACATACCAGGTTTTTAATAAAACATTCAAGTCTCCCAGTCATTGACTTTTACTAAAATTGTACGATTTACAATCCCCTAGTGTTGAAAACTGTTTAGCTAAAACCAGATAAACAACCGGGCATTTATACCTATAAGCGCCAGCGCGGGTCAAATTTACCCACTATATAATGGCTGTATTTTTTGCTGTCATTTTCATTTTTAAAACATGTATGTAAATAGACAACGTCTTTCACTCACTAGATAAACCATTATCAGTCTCAATCATAATCACAATTAATAAAAGAGGGCGATTCATAGGTGCCGAAGAGGTAATACAATCGCTAAATAGTGAGATAATAACTCCTCTAACAGTGATCCAGAACCTACAGTGTAGGGTAAGCATCTGTTCACTTTGCGTTGCACCCACATTTTCATTGGTTTGTTGTTGTTGTTTTTTTTTCATTCATGACGGAAATGGTCCGTCGTGATGTGCCACTGGACAGTGCAGATCAGCCGAGGAGAATGATGTGCATGGTGAAGGCACAATGCAAACAGAATAAAATGTTTATCAAGTGTCTGAAGTGTTGGAATGCTAAAAAAATGCTAGAACTAGGCGCCTGTAAGTAGTCACACAACACACATTCATATTTAGATGATAGCCTGACCATGAATGTTCAAACTTAGGATTAACTTATTCATTCATTAATTTTCTTTTCGGCTTAGTCCCTTTATTAATCTGGGGTTGCCGCAGCGACTTATCCAGCATTTGTTTCTACGCAGCGGATGCCCTTCCAGCCGCAACCTATCTTTGGGAAACATCCATGCACACTCATTCACACTCATACACTACGGACAATTTAGCCTACCCAACTTACCTGTACCGCAAGTCTTTGGACTGTGGGGGAAACCGGAGCACCCGGAGGAAACCCACGCGAACACAGGGAGAACATGCAAACTCCACACAGAAACGCCAACTGACCTAGCCGAGGCTCGAACCAGCGCCTTTCTTGCTGTGAGGCAACAGCACTACCTACTGTGCCACTGCATTCCAGTCAGTTGATGTTGACAGAACACCTTTCTTTTGTTATTCAGTGTAAATGCACTAGTTGAATGTGCATAAGGATTTCATGAGTAGTCAAGAATAGGTTAATTATGATGTGCCCCTCCAAGTAAAATCATGACATAGTTCATGGTTAAATAAAGCATAAACTAATGTGGTATTTATTATATGAATTAATAAACAATCATGTACTAACAAGTAATTAGGGTAGCCGAACTCATGTGACTCATGTTGTAAAGTTAGCTCATGATTAGCACATGCCTTAACTCATCATTAATTCATAATAATGTTTAGTTTACAAATTAGCACATCATTATTCATGTACTGTTATTGTAAAATGTTACCAAAAATGAAAACAGGTTTGTGACACGTGAATGATGAGTAAATTATAGAATTGACAGAATTTTCAGTGTTGGGTGAACTATCCATTTAAGCATAGCTGTTCTTGTTTAGAATAACGTTGGTCACTTTCTTCATTCCAGAAGGCTCACATTTTTATAAATAGTCTTTGCATATTGAAATGCTCAGGTAAAATGACATAAAATTTCAGCAGCCTTCTGTTGGGCCCATCCTGAATTGTTTGCAGTGTTGCCAGATTGGGTGGTTTCCCATCCAACTGGGTGGTTTTGAATTTGGGTGGTTTTGAAACATAAATTTTATATACTCTTACTCCACTCAGTTAGTAGTGACCAATGTGTAGTGCAATCTGTGTTAGCCCACCCGCAAGCAGGTGAAGAAAAGTTGTATCAAAATCTGACTCCTATTCGCATGCACATGTTTCGCGCAGTGCCTGCAGTTAAACTCATAGCACTTTATCGATATTATCTAACTATTAGTAATCATTTTTCCCGCAATCGACAGCAAGAATGAACATAGAAGCGTTGCCTGATTGACAAGCAGCACCTAAATGTGTTCAAACGAATGTAAACCTACCTGAATCCACACTAGGAATACATGGAGCTGCTGTTGAAGCTGGAACTCCTGCTTCTGTTGTGTCAAACAAGTCATCGTTTCACGAGTTGCCAAATGATTTGAATTTGAATTATTTTTAGGCTCACCAGATTTACTGGAGACACATTGGAGCCCACCAGCTAATTGATATTCTTAAAACTAACAGACTGAAACTAACATCAAAAATACTGTAATTTAACAGGATTCATTCATTAATTCATTTTCCTTTCGGCTTAGTCCCTTTATTAATCAGGGGTCGCCACAGCGGAATGAACCGCCAACTTATCCAGCATATATTTTACCCAGCGGATGCCCTTCCAGCTGTAACCCATCTCTGGAAAACATTCACACACACTCACTAACACCCATACACTACGGACAATTTGGCCTACCCAATTCCCCATGTCTTTGGACTGTGGGGGAAACCGGAGCACTCGGAGGAAACCCACATGAACGAGGAAAACATGCAGAGTTCACACAGAAACGCCAACTGACCCAACCGAGGCTCGAACCAGCAACCTTCTTGCTGTGAGGCGACAGCACTACCTACTGCGCCACTGCATCGCCTATCTAAATATTATCTTTAAACAATTAATTCTACGATATATAGGCAAATATGTAGTGTAGCCTTTAGAACAATGAGTGCTGTGTTGTGATGTGTCCAGTTATGTTGTTTTACTATTGTGGTTCTTTTACTGTCTGTGTTGGTTGCTCTATGGTTAAAAATTAAGACAATTAAAGTAACTAGGCTAATTTCTGATTTAAGTAAATTAAAATGAAATAAAATATTAATCTAATATTTTAGGTGTTTTGTTTTTTTTTTGGATAGGGAAGGTTTTGAGCAGCCTTTGGGATGGAAAAAGTCAGCTATATCTGGCAACACTGATTATTTGCTTGTTTTATTCACTTTTGCTTTTGTTTTCCTGCACTGACAGCTAATCGGAGTTCTGACTCTCACTGATGATGCCAATGGATGCCAATTCAACAGGCTTAATTGTCCAAAAACCTGAACAAGTGTCAATCTGATTGAAGCTCAATGACAGTCCAACATTGGCCAGCAGCCGAATATTAGGTCCCGGGACCTTTAAAACATAAACCCATTTATCTTGTTAAATAATGGTTTAAGTAACCCAAAACTGATTCGCTGCTCTGTGACCCAACTTATGATTCTTACATGTTTTATTTATCAACATAATCACGAATGAATACTACTTCTTTGAAACATAAATACAATTGCCAGAAGTGAAAAGCTAAATGTAGACTACAAAATAATTGCACCACAGTCGTATGACTGCAGCTGCACTACCATTAATCTTTATTTAAAAACAAAAATCCCTCAAGGTTTGAATTAGAATAGTTACAGGCCTAAGATAGACCTCATTTTGGGCAATGAACAAAAATAATAACAAATAAATAAAGCAGAAGTTTAAAATGATGACTTGTTTTAGGATTTAGGACTCATTAGTGCTGCATTTTAGCTAAAACTTTTTTAGATTAAATACTGCATTAAAGTGAAATAATATTAGCACAATTATTACACAATTGGAATCCCCTAACCATCATTCCCATCAAAAAACTTACTTTACATTCTAAATATTAAAGGTGGTCTGGGGTACTGTTTTCTTCTGATGTGAACACAATCAAACTAAATCATAGAAGCAAGTTGCTAGTATTGAACTACTGAATTAGACAAACTCCTTTTATGCTTCCTTCACTTTCTTAACAAGTGTGACTGACTAATGGCAAGCAGAGAACAATTATATCTCAGTACTGCCTGCAAAAACTCACTCCCACATTCTTTTAAACTTTTGTATTACATTATTTTAGACACCTGATGTTCTGTGTCCAAGCTATGGAAATGAATCAGAATTATTCAAAGCCAAAGTAAAAAAGCAAGGCACTGATTTTTTGCAGAGTGGTTGCCTATATAAGAACAGTGGTAAACACCTGCCTCTGATGATGCAAACATAATAGGGTTCGATAACACAATCCAGTAAGCAATCAGGCAATCAAACCAGGTGTGAAAGCTTCCTAATATAGAGTTGGTCCACCTTTGCAGTTATAATAGCATCAACCTTTCTGGGGGAACATTTCTATGGGAGGTTTTAGTCACTCATGTAAAAGATTATTTGTGACCCTGGACCTGTCCCTGGCTGACATACAGCTATTTGAAATCTGACAGTTAAAAATAAATCTAAATATTAAGAAAATATCAATAAAAAACTTTAAAGTTATCTTAATTAAGAAATACGTATTATAATTAAAATTATGTTTTGATATTCTTATTCATTCATTTTCTTTTAGGCTTAGTTCATTTCAAAATCAGGGGTCGCCACAGTGAAATGAACGGCCAATTTATCCACCATATATTTTGCGCAGTGGATGCCCTTCCAGCTGCAACCCAGTACTGAGAAACACCCATACACTCTTGCATTCACACACATACACTACGGCCAATTTAGTTTATTCAATTCACCTATACCGCATGTTCTTCCACACCACATTTATCTAACCATGTTGTTATGAGGCTGGCAATGTACACATGGGCACAGAGTCGGAAATATAACACATTGTACCTAATGTCTTGGTATGCTAAAGCAGTTTCCCTTCCTGATTTGATTAATATAATGGTATCCAAAAAGTAAATAATAAATAAAGTATAATATTTAAATCATATTTTAAAACTCCTCATTTGTTTATTGTTTTTGGAAAATATAAAAAAAAAATTTTAATGAAAGTTTAAAATGGCTAAAACGATTTAATTTATTTGAATTATATATACCTAAATTGTTATAGCTTTCATTGGTTTTATACAGATTTATTTATTTAATGTTTTTATTATATCCAATATTTGTAATTCTTTAAATTATTTCAATATAGCTTGGGCTATTTTATCTGGATCTAATATGACACTATTGTGTTGAGCCTACAAAAGTGGACACGTAATTTGTAAAGTTTTATGTCTTTTTGTTGTATTTATATTTTCTGCTATCTCCAAAAAGAAGAATGATACCCAGCCGCTCGTGGCATCGACAGAGCTGTGAATTTTCATCTTCTTCGCCCAGTCTCTCACACATATACATGCATCTAAACGCGCACGTTTCATGCACAAACACTTTTAACAAAAACTCTTGACAACTGAAAGTTACTGGCAGCTGTGTCTTTAGTATGGTGTAAAGATTATTATGTGTTACATTAAGGAGGACGCAGCAAAGAAATATCACTTATTAAATTAAGACTACTTTATTATTTTATGCAACACCCTTACATTTAAAAAGAAAACATAAGGGCATTCTTAAGCAAAAAAAAAATCCCCCTAGCCTATAAGGTGTTTTATGCAATAGCCGATCTTAGACTGACCAGCTATATGTTTTTCTTTCCCTTATTTATTTATTGTTTTGGCGCATGTACTCATGTGTGATCGGAAAAGTAGTGTAATGGCGGCACACCATCTTTAACAGACTCTGGGAATCTCCGCCTCTCCTTTCACTCTACCTCGAAGCCCCAGCTGGCCCTCTTTCACCCAAGGTATTCGGTGGGCCGAAAAAGACCGGCTGCTGGCCCCAAGGAAGCCCCGATTTAGCCCGATCAGAAATGCGAACCTGTACCTTTATCCCTCCTCTGTCATACCTTAGATTGCACATTGCACCGCAGGCAAGCAAAATCTTCCTAAAAATCCATCAAACCACACCCATCATGCTGCAAAATAAAGAAGCATGAATTTTGAATAGTTTTTCTGCCTTAGCACTTGGTGACCTGTGTCTTGCCAGTTTTTGCTGTCCTTAAACCAGGAGAGCCCAAAATTTTTACTAGAATTTATCTCCTAAATTAACACACTTGAACCAGTTAATCAAGGTCTTCCACAATTGTGGACTTACATGAGAAGGTGTTCATCAAGTCCCTAGGATTATGAGATGTCCCATTCATTATTTTCCGTGTTGGGGGTAATGCGTTATAAGTAATGCTCGTTAGGTAATAATACTACTTTTCTAAAGAAATATGTAAAGTAACAAATTACTTTTAATAATAAAGTGTTATTATTTCAGTAAAAAATGTATTGCTGAATAAAAGTGACCTTAGTCAGGTTGAAGCACACATTCAATGAGAGCGTGTGTGAGAGAACAAACAGTCTGCTTACATTCATCATCATCGGGTCTCTTTTTTCACAGCAGTCTGTGTACTGTTCCTGTAACTGAATAACTCTGGATATTGGTTTATTTTGAGTCAGAGGGTAGTATCAGGCATGTTAAAAAGTAAGTAAAGTACTTAGCCTACTGAAGATGCAACCAACTAAGTTCAAATTGGTGAACTGCCTTGACCGGTTCACTTAAAAGATCTGGCTAAGACAAATGATTCATTTGACAGTCAGAAACAGAAACAATGGCAGGCCGGAGACTTACATTTTTGCAATGTATTTTTGTTATTTTGAACTCGTCAAAGCAAAAAAGTGGATTGGCATTAAGTATAGATTATGTGCAAGTAAACCTCTTGTCAACTGCAAGAAACACGACATCGAATACCTCTAGCTAAACAACAAATGATTGACATCAGTTCAATTTCTCCAAGTAAAACAATTAATTCGACTAAACAAAAAAAAATGGTTATTGTTTTTGATGTTGAAGAGATGCAGTCACTGTCTACTCTAGAAGTGACTACTGTTTTGTAATATAGTAAGTTTTTTTCTCCTTTAAGAAACGATTTACACATTACACAGCAATTTTTTCAATGTATAAACTTAAAGATTTATTTTGATTTGAAGATGTTTTTTATCGTCTTGTTATTATTATTATTGTCTTATTATTATTATTTTATCGTCTTATTATTATTGTTATTATTTTGGTATTAAACAATTCAAAAGTAAAAAAAAAAATTTTCCCTAATATAAAGTATTTCATGTTAGTATTCTTAGGCTTTATTGCAATTTTTGGACAGTGAATTTACTTAACTAATAACGCAATGTATAAAAGTAACAAAAACGTTACTTTACATTCTGTCATTAATCTGTATATACAGTATGTATAGCTCTTGGCGCAGAAAGTTCTCAAAATATCATTTTATCCTACATTTTTTTTAAGAAAAACGAGGGTGTGGATTCTATAGGTGGTTGTTAAATACAGAGCTTCTCTATAAAAAAGGTGAAAAAACACCTACAAGTTTTGAAAGATATCAAACCTCAGCCAGGTATAGGAAAAGTAATACTAAAGTAACTCAACAGTAATATAACTCATTACTTTCCATAAAAAGTAACTAAGTAATGCCATTAGTTACTTTTTAGGGGAGTAACTCAATATTGTAATGCACTACTTTCAAAAGTAACTTTCCCCAACACTGATTATTTTAGCTTTTAGAAGGGTGCTAGCGAATTATGCTCCCTCGATTTCAATTCTCTCAAGTCCGCAGTGAAGCAAATTTCAAGCATCTACCTAAAAGCACAAGGTTCTCACAGGTCAAAAAAATTTTGGAATATCATGAAATTTAAAAAAGGTCTATTCCAGACATTGAATGTCAAGGAGTTAAACCTTTTTTAGAAGTCATGGAAAATCAGTTTTTCTTTTTTTTTTGTTTAAATGTTACTTTCCATTAGGGCTTAATGATTCATCAAGCTGAATTTGCAAACATGATTGAACAAAGCTTGTTGTGTACATCTTATGTGATTTTTAGTAAAATTGTAAAATGCTACTGACAAAATGTGCATGAAAATTGCATCAATTTAATCTCCCAACCCTACATTCCATTCATCAAAATGTATTTTTTATTACATTTTTTTATTGCATTCTTTCATGTTTTGCCTGTTGTTGTGGTCAGGCTGGATTTTTTTTCAGTGCCATTTTATTCCTTTCCTGTTTTTCAGCTGGTAGTCACTAAAGTAAAATACAGTTACCAGGCTGTTTGTCCCATACGGGAAATCAGAACAAAGAGTAACTTAGCTATAACATTAGTTAGCTAGTTATAATTAATAAATAATTGTTAAAGTGTAACGGAAATGAGGTAGCATATGTAGTCTGACAGAACTAAAAATGTAACTAATTAAGTTGTGAGCTAATTACTGTTGTTAAGACAGTTTTATGGCCTTTTTATATATTTAAAGTCTTAGATACTGTATGTGTAAATTAATAATGTTTTGATTAGGCCCACAGGGAATCATTGCATGCAGAAATCTGCAGATTTCCGCAGACTTTTAGCACATTATTGAGTCTATGTATTTACTTCTGTAAATGTGTGTTAATTGATTTATTTATCCAGTTTTTTTTATCAATTTCACTAATAATATTGTGATATAATAATAGTAATATTAAAATACAGTTTGTAAAGTAATATTTTAGTAGATATATTATATAAGAAACTTGCTTTGTTTACCAATTAGGTGGATCTACAGTAATTAGATTTGCATTGTAAACATTAAATAAAAGTTAAAAAGGTATTGTTTTTCATTTCATAGGTTGTTTTTGGTTATGATACTCCTAAAATGATTCCGCATAAATCCACAGATTTTTAATTTTTTTATTCTTTGCAGAAATAGCAAAAAATGTCAGAAGATTCTGTCTGCCCCTATGATGTTATAAGCCAATTGAAAAGATTTACAAGACCTATGAATTAAATAATCAATTATTCAGTCGAAATTAAGCACTGTGTCCTAAACACATGATGTGACAACACAATAAAAGTTACCTTTTCCTTTTTGTCTGCTCAGTGTTCATTGCAGGTGATGGAAACTTAGATTTTTAGTCAGTGAAAGTCAGGAATTTGACATTTGGCAATATGGCTACCCAGAAAGCAAATCAGAAGTATAGGATTAATTATCTCTGTTCTTAACACTTTCACTGCCCAATAATTCCATTTAAATCACAGCATGAAATATTTAGTAGGGGTGACATTTTTGTAAAGGTACTGTATCACCCTATCACATGTATCTCATTATATTACAGTACCATTTGGCTGTCCAAATAGTGTTTCACTATCACTTTTCAATCTTTTTTTAGTTTCTCACACCCAAGTGAGAATACAATTTACTCTAATTTTGGTGTCCCTTGTGGCTTAGGTTTTGGTTTGCTCTTTACCAAACCATGAACTATAGTAACTGCTAAGCCAGACTACAGTTCTATTTTACTTTCCATGATTCAGTCACTTCTACAGTATGTACTGTATGCACAAGTGGAAAATACTGGTAAGATCATCGCAAATTCAAAGTGGTTAAAGTCGTTTTGGGAGTGACTGTAATTAAATATGTCCTGAATTCATGATAAACAGCATACTATAAGGGTTTTGGCTCTTAAAGTTGAAGAAGATGTGATGAAACACTGCTCGTGTTGATGTAATCTGTATCAAATAGCACAGCTCATTAAATGTGAATGAATGGAAACAGTTACGGTACTTCACTTTTATCAATAAGTTATGTGAAATCAAAGACACATCCCTGATTAGCTATGCTCCTCAGATGGGGGCAGACAAGAAAATCAAGAAAACAGAGACATCTAATTGACAAAGACTTACAAAAAGTTATTTAAACATCCTCAACTCTGCTATAGTCCGGGTCAAGGTTATATTGACATTCGTATAGCTCATAAAAATGCTCAAGAAGGAAGAACTCACCAGAAGCTCAGCATAGCATGTGTTTTGTACAGTATAATGATTTGATATTACAATTACAATTGATAGAGAATGTATGTGTTGTCTTTAATGTGAAGCTGACTCAGCTTACATTTAAAGGGAGCACCCAGTAGTCAAGGAAGTATGGCTTCCTAAAATAATGTCTTGATGAAAATGTACAAATGGATTAAAACAATAGACTTGGTAGAAAAAAAAGTGTGTTATGTCAATTTTGGTGATCATTTCCTCTAAAGATTATATAGGTTCTAGCAATTTTTGATAATAATGTCAACATTGACTTCAAAGCTTGAAAGACTGTGGACAAGGCCTGAGCTTTGACCAATAAAACTGACTCAAACTTGTACAACTTAAATTCATAAACTTACAACATAAAAACATTGCACATAGTGACATGAGAAAAAAGAAGATAAGCCACTGATGCAAAAATAAGAGCTGTTTAAAACTGTTTAGCATTTGATTATGACAGTGTCTTGATTGAAGCTGGTAACCACCTTATCAAAAAAGCTTCTGTCCTACTTAGAGTGTGTGTGTGTGTGTGTGTGTGTGTGTGTGTGTGTGTGTGTGTGCATGTGTTTTTAAGTACAGTGTGTGTGTGTGTGTGTGTGCG
>CAIGQZ010004625.1:16989566-17028865 GCA_903798205.1 Danio tinwini | reverse complement strand
TGATGTTTAAGGAATCAAGAAACCTTTTATTATTTCCCTTTTTTTTCTTTTGATGAAAATACTATTTTCTTTTAATTTGGCTGAAATTAATTTTAAGGTTAATATTTTAGCCTCTTTAAGAAATAATTTACTACAGAACAAACCCCTTTTATCCAATAACTTGCCTAATTAACCTATCTTGCCTAGATAACCTATTCTAGGTAAGCATTTAAATTAAACTTTAAGTTGAATACTAGTATCTTGCTAAATAACTTGTAAAATATGATGTACTGTCATCCTGACAAAGACAAAAAATGTGTAATGAAAAATGTTATCAGGAATAAGTTATTAAAACTATTATATAAAAAATGTTGAAAAAATATTTCTTTCTTCACCACATTCACCTGATCTGTCTGTTGGTGTTATTTACACCAAGTAAAACTGCTGCAAAGCAATGTGAAATCTTCAAAATGCTTTGTAAGCTAAACTGAATTGAACTGCAGCATGCATTAGGAGGCAGAAAGGTCATGGCAACAAACATTACCTTGGCTCTTTAGTGCATCTGATGCTAATCTGATCTAAAATTAAAATGCAATACATTAGCAGTAATCAATGGGAAGCACTGGCTTGTGGGTGTTTCTGTAACCACTAACTAAGTCTTTAATCAATGTGACCCCTTCCATCCTTCAGATATTAATTGCTCATGAGTTTTGTGAGACCTTCAGATGGGAAAGTCAGTCAGTGATTGAGTAGAGCGATTGTGTGTAATTATTATACTACAATAAAAGGTAGTATATGTAAATTAAGCAGGATCAAATACTGGCTGGACTGTCTAGTACAGCAGAGATATTAGAACAATTTATAAAAATTTATGTTTTTTGATAAGTATTTTGAAGGTTGTTCAAAATATGAAGTAATTTTATTTATGGCTATAGTAGAACAGTGATTTGAGGTTAGAAATTGTATTTTGTATCCAACTCAGGCTCATTCTGAAAATGTACCGATATATACATTTCTGGAGATCGCGAAATACGTCCCAGTATGAAATGCACCTGCTGTTCTTGCGTAAATCTACCAGAGGCCGCTGTCGACTGACTGACTGACTGACTGATTGACTGACCCACCCACCCACTTTTCTAAACCCAACCGACAATTTTAAAAAGCAGTCCAGAAAAAAAAAACCCCTCGCCTGATTTTTACCATGCTTTCAAAATTTACTACATTCTCACCCTGTTATTTATTTGTTTATTTTATGGCTTCTGTTTTTGTCTTACCCGCTTTCTGGAACCATTCTTCGTTGGACTCGAACCTCATCATCATAATCAACTCCTCTCTGTGTCTCAAGTCCACCGACATACATGGCGAGATATTGGACAACAAGTGGGAAAGCCGTCCATATGGACGTAAGCGGTCAGCTGGTAAGCGAAAAAACGAAAGGCATCACACCGCCCTGTAGCGTTCATTTTAAAGATGAAATGCAGCCATACGTACTTCTGGCTACATAATTCTCGATCTCCAGAAATGTATATAGGGCTACGTTTTCAGAATGAACCTGTGTTGTTTGTATCACAAGAATAAACAAGAAAAAAGCAATATGTTAAATGTATTATTTGTACATTTATAACAATTTCTAATATCTACAATTATATCAAACAACGAATCTATAATCATTTCAAATACAATGTGCTTTATCAATATGAAAATTAGTATATTTAGGATGGAATTTGTATTTTTTTTATTTATTTCTATGCATTGTTTTTTAGTTTCTTTGTAATTTGTATTTAATTATTTGTTTGTTTGTTTTGAGTAAAACATTAAAATGATGAATAATGTACTATATCAAGCTTCATGTTTTGCTGCTTTTTTAGAGCTTTTTAAAGCTTGAAATCATTATACATTTTACTTGTAATATTTCTATGATATGTTAATATGCATTCATATCCAATGCTAAGATTTTTATCAAAGAGTGCCATTGTGTTGCTGTCTGATAACATCACTGAACTGTAATACCGCCACAAACATATTTTGTAAGAGTTTGGCACTAATCCTGCCCCTGTATGCTTATGTAACTTTTTTTTTCTCTCAGAGATTTAACTTAATGAGTTTCTTGTCATGCCTTAGGAAACTGTCCCAAGGACAAAGGAATCTTTTAAATATTTCATCAAATTGAATTCTCTAATGTGACCAGGATGGTTTCCAGCAAACCTACAACACAAATCCATTTGCACGAGAGTCAGTGGGCACACGCCATCAGACCTAAACACTCCAATCCAATTAATGTTCCATTAAAACTTAACGCAACCAACAATCTAATCATATTTCTCACCGCCAGAGGCATTTTTTGAAGCCCTTGACCACAAATCCTTTTAACAAGTCCATTTAGTTCTATTATTAATCTTAAGATGAATGTTTGTTTTTGTTTTGTTCTCTTTTTTTTACTTTGTGAAGTGAAAATTGCTGTTCCACTATAATAGCCATAAAAGAAACAACATAAGTGTATTTTCTAAAGCATGTCAATGCGCTTGGTCATAAAAAAAAATGTTCTTAGGTTGCTTATTGGCAAAAGTTCATTCATAAAGCATATTTGCCTCCCTAGATTTTTTAATTGATTAAAAGGAAATAAATTAATATAGTAGTCATCATGAACACAACAACGTAATAGAAATAACATTTATGTTAGAAATTATTATTCTCTAATACATACTTTACTTTTGATCTAGCAAAGAATGCTGATAAAATATATCATGGTTTCCATAAAAATATTAAGCATGCTGCAAAAATGACATAATAAAGCTTTTTAATTTAAAGTTCTCCCAAAAATGAAATTTTCTAACTATTTACAAGTGGTTCTAAACTTTATTTTTTTTTATTATGCTGAACACAAAACAAGATGTTCAGAATAATGTTGGAGGGGTGAAACACCATTGTTATCTATAGGAACAAAAAATACAATGAAGTCAATAGCTCTTTTTACACAGTAAACCCTAATAAGACTACTCTGTATGTAGTGTAGATCTGTAGATGATTTAATTCCCTCAGTTCGTTTGAGTAATGGGAAATTGAAAACTCAATCAGTTGAGTTGACCAAATGTGGTCTCTTCATTGAATTAACGTAAATGATTAATTACAGATAACTTAAATGTTTGAGTACAGGTAACTTAAAATGGCTAATAAACTTCCAAATTTTTCAGCTTTTATATTCTTTACTTACTTACTTACTCCCAGAGCCATTTATACCAAAGTTGATATTTAGCCGCACCATGTTGGTGTTTCGTAGCATTTAATTTTTACGAGGTGGGTCGTTAGCCCAATGCTCAACACCCAACCTGGAGGACCAGGACATGCACACATACAATTTAGCTTACCCAATTCACCTATAGCGCATGTCTTTGGACTTGTGGGGGAAACCGGAGAACCTGGAGGAACGAACACAGGGAGAACATGTAAACTCCACACAGAAATGCCAACTGACCCAGCTGGGACTCGAACCAGCAACTTTCTTGCTGTGAGGCGACAGCGCTATACTCACCGTGTCACCCCTGCATGTATATCAGTTAAGAAAGTATATAAGCATTCAAATATCTACTTACTAATTAAACTTTTCTCTTTCATTAGATGGGTTCAGGTAGTGCCTCTGTCCTGCTGCACTTCAGAAAAATTCAGCATCACAAGCAAAATGACCACCTTGTGTCATATAACATGCATCAACCAATCAGTGTGGCTGTCAAGGCAGAATTTCAAGCGCAACCAATCATTTTAAAAAGAGACATGGTGAATTGTTTAAAGAAATTAAAATGTTAAGTTCAGAAAACTTAATATAGTAATTAAAAGTTGTTTTGCTGCCTAATGAGTAAGTTAAACACACCTGTTTATGTTTTGATGCCAAAATATATATATATTAACTTAATATCTTTAGTTATGACAACAGCAGGGTTTACAGTGTAAAACGTTATTTACATTTTCCTTTGTGGTCAACAGAAGAAAGAAACTCAAATAGGTTTGACACCATGGAGGATGAGTAAATGTTGACAGTGTTATACTTTTTGGGTGAACTATACCTTTAAGCACATTTAATGGTATAAATAACTGATAATGACTGAGCACCAAATATGCATATTATGATTGAAAACTGAGCTTTGCAATCACTGGAATGATTTTTAAAAAATCTTCAGATAGAAAAGAATGGTTTTAACCTTTTTATATTTCACAGTATTTTGGAGAACAGAAGAGACTTTTTGAAAAACATAAAAAAAAATTAAACCTTATGACCTGTAGTGTATAAACATAATTATATTCAAACATATGACCGATTGGTGTAATATTAAAAACTATATTTAACATAGTTGAAGAGCTCATTTGTTTAATATGCTGTTTTCTTTATTTAAAATCCCTTAAAAAAACGATAATTTAAAGATTTAACTTTTTTTTACTTTATTCATTCTTTAATTTATTTATTTATTTTCCTTCTGCTTACCTCTATTTCAGAGGTCACCACAGCGGAATGATTTGGCAACTATTCCAGTATATGTTTTATGCAGTGGATGCCCTTTCAGCCGGAACATAGTATTGGGAAACACCCATACCCACTCATTTACACATACGGCCAATTTAGTTTATTTAATTCAGCTTTAGCCAGTGCATGAATTGAGGGGGCATGCGTGGAGGGGGGATTGTGGTATCCCCTTTATGGGAAAAAAATAAAAGACAAAAAGCATCCCCTTTGTAAAACCCCCTTACCATCCCCTTTAGATTAACAACAGCGTGTGTAATGTAAAACTCATCATGCAAGATAAATATTAAAATTCTTTATTTATGGTCATTTCTGACTTATAAACAATCAAGATTGACCAATTAGAACTAAGTATTGTAATAAGGCGCCACGCATAAGCGCAATACAGTTCATTGCGTCATTTCGCACGATTTTATCTAAATGCTTTTTTTTTCTTTGCCATCTTTTTGTCAAGAATAATTTTGCTGATTTAATCTGATTGTAAGATATTCTTCCTGATATATTTAGTCAATCAAACAGTAGCTTGTAGTCAAAAGGTGCGTTCGACATTCGAAGCACAGCTGCAGTCGGTGATCAACTAGATTATTCGAGCGCAGGCGGGGGCGGAGTTGAAAACAGAGACGTCAAGACGGACACTTCGGTGGCTCAAAGTTGCTGCAGTCATGATGACCGATCACATGGCGTGATCATTTATTTATTGAAATAACAATAAAAGATTTACAGTACAAATAAAACAAAATACAGTCTCTACAAACTATAGTTAATTTTTTAAACAATAAGGGAATTAGGAATTAAATTTAAGTAGCCTACATAACAAACGCATGAGAAATAAGGGGGAAACCAGAGGGCACATAAAAAGGAAATAAATACCCACGAATAGGATTATTTTGTATAATGAAAGCATTTTTAAAAAAGCACTTTAATCCAAAAAGATTTAACAAAATGACCAAAATAAATGAGCTACACTTTAAGTAGACATTTCCCAGAAAGAGCAGGTACATCAATGTACATTTCTGCATAAATAGCTTGACAGGAAATAAAACATTTTAGAATCATATATTTTTATATTACATATTTTTATATAACTTAATTTGCTAAGAAATCGTTAGGATCAATGATGATAATTATTATATTTCAAGTCTGTAAGAGTTATTTGAGGTAATATTTAGATTATTTACTAAAATATATCATTTAAATCGTTTATGTAGCTGAATACAATACTCTGTATAAAAAGGCAAAATAAACCTATGCAAACAACCTATTCTTTATGAACAAATTATTTAACAAAAGATGATACTGCAGTAAAATATTTGTAGTCTTTTAATAAGCATCATGTGTACAAGATAGAGATGGTATGAAAAGTTAAAGAGCCCCTATTATGGGTTTTTGAAAATGACCTTCAATGTAGTGTGTAACACAGCTCTTAGTGAAGTGAAATATCCAGCTAAAGCTTAAATCTGAAAGTGGACAGTTTTTAAAACTATTGATTCATCTATAAAAGAGTCAACTCATAGTGGCTTAAATTAATGGTCTTGATAACGAATCTTCAGCCGTTTCGGTGTGACGTCGTTACGAAACATAATGGTTGCGCGCAGACCTGGCAAAATTCAAACCTGCGGCCCCGCCTAACTACTAATACAGCAGCAAAACGCTCATGAAGACGCTGTGTTTATCTGTATATTACTGGAAGTGTGAGGGAAAGGAGTCGTTCAGAAATCTGCACGCTTACAATGGGGGATCTATCACTACACAGCTCATGCATTCGTTTCTGCCTCCATCTTGTAATGGACAGACAAGACACCAGGGGTGCAGGCAAAATAAGGACAAAATATTAGGTACACCGGTAGGCTGCTGAACGCTGGGCTTCAGGCTGGTGAGCAGCACTGAAAAGGCTTGTGAATGGAGAGCGGGAGCCCGCAGAGACAGCTTATCAGAGGACAGAGGATGCTACAACCTCCCGGCTGCTGATGTGATTGTTTAGAAAAGCAGAGTACAGGTAAGCACTTAGAACATATAGCAGTTCACGGATGAGGTGCCACAGCAATGATTGCAAATAGAAATGATCTACATGTTTTGTTACTAGTAACCGCATGTACTGTATCCGGTTAACTCTTTATATTCTCATATCGCGTCTAATGCCACGTTGTAAACGCGACGCCTGCTGCTTTGTTCACAGATTTAAATGCTTTCGTGAGCTCGTTCCACTGCCATTTGTCGTTGCTATGGCCACCGTTAGCCGATCCTGCACACATGTAGCGGTCAAGGTTCAGAATAGTTTAGCTTTTGCTGCTGTGTGGATTAAAACTGAATGTATGTCACACATATGCTAGTGTTTAACTGCACTGCTTTCGTCGCTGAGATGTCTGAATAACACTGTTGAGAACTGGGTACTGTTTACTGTGGTGTTAGTAAGTTTACTTTGAAGCGTGTTTCGAGCGTCCGCTGCGATCGGATCCTATACCAATGTTGGCGACCCGCGGCCGCGGGCTTAATAAACCATGCTGGGCATTTTACTGTCTCGCGCTGAACGCTAACGACCAATGGCAACAGGCTGTCATCGGTCCAATCAGCGCAGATTAGCTTCGCGCTAAGCAGGGGTTTGGGAACAAATGAATCGCTGAACGATTCATATGGGAGTCGCTGGGATAATTAGGTAAAAATAAATGCGTATTATAAGATCATGAACGTGTTTTTTGACCTTGCATACATATCAGTATGTTGTTAGAGACCCATAAAACCGAAATATGACCCTTTTTAATGTGTAATAGGTGCTCTTTAATTGTTTGTTTTGAAATTTGTGAGATGGAATTTGTCCAATAAAAAACGCGAAACACACGTGGTTGTTGTCATGCAGTGAACTCGGCCAATCGTGTTATATTGTGGCTCGTTTCCACTGACTGGTACAGTAGGGTTCGGTACGGGTCACCTTTATCAGGCTTGCGTTTCCACTGCTAAAAGGGTACCAATGGTACTCTTTTGGTGGGCGTCGTACGACAGAAAGTTGCATTTAACATCATTTTCGTTCGAGAAAATGTCTAAAGTAAAGCTGTACGGGTCGCTCACATATCATATGAGAAGCACTTCTCACAAAACAGTTGCTTTACACACATAAATACTTCTGTATAAATGTTTATTACTAACTTTTCTATGAACATGAGCTGATTATAACAGCAGATCAATGACAGTGCGAAATAGCCTACTGTAACGTCTGCAATTATATAAAATAAATAAATAAATGCAACATATATGAACACATACAGACCCTTACAGTCTCTGATATGTTACCAATAACAGAAAAACTACACGCAGCAAACATTTAGTCTTTATTAAGGTTCAAAACAACAGGAAATAGAGTCCATAGTGCAGACCTCTCATGATTAAATCTGTCTTTAAACTTCAGCAGCACGTGTAGCCTCTTGTTAGAAAGTAATTCCGTCATTCCGAGTTCATAGTAGTCCAAAAGGTGATAATAATAGTTATACATGGCAGTTTGTTCACATTTGCTGAAAAAATAATGTGCTCCTTTTTTTCCGGCTTCTCCTTTTGTTTTTTCGCGCGTCACTCTCGCGTTTGTCAGTTTCTGACAGGATCAGGTTTCAAAAGCACGTCAATAATCAAGCACACGTCATCATCAGCTCAAGAAGTTTGTTATTTCATATAAGGAAACGCGACGAGCACAAGCAAAAATGCAAAGACTGGCTTGTAAAAAACTACGGGGCACAGGGTAAAATCTGCTCCTTTTTTTGGCTTTGTCACTGTTCATCAATACGACAACAAGGTTCATTTGAGCCTAGATCGAACAGGGCTTGTTTTTATATGTTATTATATGTATATATATAGTCTCTCTGCTGTGTATGAAAACATGGTGGCTTCTTTGTTTTCATTCTGGCTTGTTGCGTAAGCTCGTGACGTATCTCTGTAAACCAATAGCATTCAGCTGCGCGTCTAGCTCCGCCTTTGGGACCCTTTTGGGACCCTTTCTTGTGTTTGGTACCCTTTCGAAAGGGTGCCAAAAAAGTGGTACAGTACGGTTCGTTTCGGTATGCCTTTTGACAATGGAAATGGACATAAATGCGTACCAACCCGTACCGACCTGTACCGTACCAGTCAGTGGATACGAGCCATTGATGTCATCATCTTAGCTCCAGCAGGCCCTCTTCAGATCCTGCATGGGCTGTGTCAGTCGTCTGATCTCGGAGCGCTGTCGCGGTACTTTGATGCCACATGTGACAGTCACATGACGTCGGCGCAGCATCAATCCGGCCAAAATTTCTAACCGGCATGCACAGCTTAAAGACAGATTTCGATCAATCTGTGCAGCGCTGCATGAAGTCGAACGCACCTAAACACTTACATTGTAAATGAATTTATTGTCCCTTGTAATTTCATGATTTTCTTAAAAATGACATGCTTAAGATTGTTAATGGTTGGTCATTATTTTAAAAATAATTTTCTCAAATTAAAAATGTATTTAGACCTATTTTGTTATCGTTGTGTGCATGTAGCTACAGGGCAACACCCAAACCAAGCAAATCTAGCAAATAGCACTCCAATCCAGTAGGTGGCAAAGAGATGTTTGCTTCCAAAGAGCTTTTTTTTTTGCTTACTGGAGCTGTGATCTCAGAAAATGTCTTCTGTTTATTAATACGGCTTAGTTAATTGTTCATGTTAGCATGCTAATCATAAATCGAAGCCTTGTCTTGTTTTTACTAACAGTGAGCATGTTGAGATAGAAGAGTACATGCTGTGTTCATCCTTCAGTTGTGTTTTCTCCTTCACACATGCTGGGATTCAACGAGTGTCTGCTTTATGCTGAAAAGTGTTAGTTTCTCTCATGCAAAGCTGCTGATTATCAGGCTAATTAAGAGGACTCCCGCCGCCTCACCAACTGGAATCAACAATGCTTCAAAGTGCTGCAGTCATCCTTGAATTCAGCTTCACTGTGAAACACCACATGCCTTTAGGCTGTTATTTTCCAGACGTTTTTAATATAGAGGCTTATCTGGTGGGAATTTTTTGGCAATAGATTTTTTTTGGCAAAAATATGGGGCAAATGTAAAGTCTGACTTGGCAGTTGACGATGTAAAACAGAGATTAAGGGGACAATTATACAAAATGATGCTCCCAAAACACACAACAGCAATGTTTTGTGGGTCTGAAAATGCAATTTTTTGTTAATGTCTCAGTAAACTACAACTATGCAATTTTGTGAGAACTATAATGGTGTAAAAGTAGTTAATTAAACAATACTGTGGCTGCTAGTTGACACAAAAAAATATTAGTCGTTGACTTTTTTGGCTCATATGTTTTTGCATTAACGTTTTACAATGGTTACATTCAAATTACTGTCGCATATGTAAAAATATTTGTAGTGTGTAAATATTGGAAAGGAAATCAGAAAATAATTTCATTTTAAAGTTCAGAGAAACTTACTTAGAAAGCGAGCAAAATGAGGAATATTTTAACTCAATAGATAGATCTGGGCAATTAATCAAAAAGTAATTGAAATCAACATTCAGAACCTATAATCAATCAAAATTTTCCAGGTTCGTTTTCACGTGTGCAGTCACATGACCCCATTCTGTTAAGGCTGATTTATACTTCTGCGTCGAACGCTCAGGTATGTACGGTGACACATTGCTGCCACACACATTTTTTTTCTCACTCGTTATAATGAGAAAAGATCTCGTTATGAGAAAACATGTCGTTTTTACGAGAAAATATCTCGTTATAACGAGAAAAGATCTTGTTTTTACAAGAAAAAATCTCATTATAATGACATAGCTAAGTGGGAAAAAAATATGTGTGTGGCAGCAATGCGCCACCATAGGTATGGTCTGGTGCAGCCTATGTTAAAATCTAACTACACGTCGCATGTTTGCACTACATTGACGATGATTGGAAGCTGTACCTGAGATGCCTTAAGATGGCATATTTTACATTACAATAAAATTATTATTTACTTAAAAATATTTGTTTAAAGAAGATTCAAGAAATGAACTGTCTAAAATATTATTTACATGATATACAAAAGTTATTTAGAAAAGATACTGCTTACGTTTTTCTACTTTTAATATTAAAAACGTTGAAAATCATTTATTTTCCAAAAGTGCAAGTTATTTATTCCCACTTTTTTATAAGAATAAAATTGGCTGTTGGTTTTTGGCAATGTGTGTTTTAATTTTGGCAATGTGTGTTTTAAGTTGTTCAACGTTGATGTTCAATAAATAATCAATAAATAATCATAGATAGTAGATAGTGTGTGTTTCCATCAATCATTTTAAAATCCATAATCATTCATTCAACCATCTCTTGTAATATGTGAGCATATTTACTGTACATGTGACAGAAACTGTCAGTGAACTTTGAGGGCAAAAAATAAAATAATAAAATAATTGTTCATTAATCGAGTTGAAATGTTCAATTAATCGAGATTTAGATTTTAGGCCAAATCTTCCAGCCCTATCAGAAATGTTTTGTGTAGGCTATGTCAAACTAGCTTGAAAAAGCTGTGCACTGCAGCACGCAGGCGCACAATGACAAAAAATAGATTGATTGCATCAAAGAGGCGTTCAAATTTCGCAATGACAAGACATAATACAGATCGCTTCACCAAACACATGAAAACAAAAGTAATGGCTGTGGTTTAAAAAAATTTAAGGAGTAGAAAGTACAGATATTTGTGTAAAAATGTAAGGACTAAAAGTAAAAAGGTGTCAGAAAAACAAATAGTGGAGTAAAGTACTGATACCAGAAATATCTACTACTCTACTAAGTACAGTAATAAAGTATTTGTACTTTGTTACTTCCCATCTCTGATTAGTGAGCTAAGTTAGTTTTCTTCTTTGCCAAAATAAGCCATCCACCTCACAGATCAAAATGTTGATTAGACAGCATGATTATTGCACAGGTGTGCCTTAGGCTGGCCACAATAAATGGCCACTCTTTTGTGTGACGTGAACAAAATTTGATAGAAATAGGTCTTTTGTGTACATAGAAAAATGTTATATCTTTGACTTCATCTCATCAATGATGGAAGCAAAAAAGTCTTGTGTTTATATTTTTGTTGAGTGCATCTAAATGTGCAATGAAATACAAGTAGTTGTTGTCACATACATTTCATCCAGATTTTAAATATAAATCTTTAAGAAAAAGATAGCATCACATTTTCGATCCCTTCCAGCCGACAAATGACAAACTATAATGCTGAAATGTGGCTATTAAAATAATCTCAAAGTTATACATACAATATTGGCAAAACATTTAGAAACACTTAGAAATAAATGCTGAAACATGATCAGTACAAAAAGACCTTGGAACAACATGTCAACTTTTATCCTATTTGCCAAATCAAAACCAAACTCAGCAGTGATTACATTTTGATTCATGTTGTTGATTCACCTGAGAATGCCAACCGGGCTTACATGAATTGTGTGTGCATTCTTAATATGCATGGATTCCTTTGAGATCGGCTTCTTATCTTGTTATCCTGCTTCCGTGTGTAAATGTTTGTGTGGTTTTTGATAATCTCTCAGAGCCTGCAGTCCGTGCTCAGAAAGAAACAAGCCACATTGATTCACTGATGTTTGTATCAAAATGGCACGCTTGCATAATTTTTTTCTACAATCCTGAATGCAGGCTTTATTCAGCCACATGCATTTCGGTTTGAATATGAAAATGATTAAAATGTCATTGCTGGTTCCAAATGTACATGAATTGTGAACATGTACTGAGTTGTTCATTGCATGTGGTTGGTGAACTAATCCTCATTGTGCTGAGATTGTCTATTGAAATAGATTCATTTGGTCAGTTTTGGAAGGCAGCATTTTGAAAGCTTTTAGCAGGGTTTTGGGATTTTTTCAGAACTTGCAAAGCTTGTAATTCAGCAGACGACTCTAACAGACATATTGGGCTGATTCCAGCATTATGGATGTGATATTTGCAGTAAAAAAATAAAAAATATACTCAGAGAATGTATATGTTCCCAGTGTATTGAAATGTCTGTTTATATCTTTCTTACCCCTTAACCATGGAGTTCAGGCATCAAAAAATATCAGTATATGCATGTGTTTTTTTGTTAAAATAATGGCAACATTAATGCGTTATGGACATTTTTTAACGGACGTTATGGAAGTTTTTGCGAGTTGACATTGTGAATATAAATGCAGTAACCAAAAAAAAACTGTCAAAAGAATAAGGGTTGGCTCTCCATGGAACATGCATAATTCGTTTTATTTAGTTTTTCGTTTTTGCATTATTGAGGAAAAACTATTATGTAGCAAATTGGCTCAAAGGGAATTGAAGATTCATTTGAACGAGGCTTCAAAAGAATCGACTCTTTAAATTGTCCAGCGATCATTCGAACGGACAGTTCATTTCAATTGCTATCAAAAACCATTTATGTTTAAGCAGGGTAACAAGATTAAAGTTTAAGACATTAGATTAATACTTGCACAGTCACATTTCTTTATACAAAATTAAATTGTATTGACTAATCTAACAGAAACTAACACAAACACACATTCATACAAGTGTAGAGAAAAGAAAGAAAAATAAAAGTTTGAAAGAGTTTGAAATGATGGAAAAACCTTGGATTTTGTAAGACCAAACCAAGCGAACCAAAAATAATCAATTTAATCCTTCTATGATCGCTTTAGGGTTACATTTAGTTTAAATGTACACCTGTTCAGTGGTAGTCTGGAAGTGTTACTTGCGTTCCTTTTTTTGATTAGAAAGAACTCCCTCTGCTGAGCACGTGCTTAGTTCTTTGTCCTCACGAGGTTCGGAGTGGAGTGGAGTCAGTCGTTGCAAGTTTTGATGCAGCAAGAGGGCTAGTCGTGTTGACCAGTGGTTTTGCGGCACACTAAACCTAACTAGACTCTTGACGGAAAAGAAAGAAGGTATCGGAGATGGGAATGTCTAAGCTGTGCGGTTAACCCATTTTGTCAGGTCCATCCTCTGGGGTTCTCCTGGATTCTTGTGGATAAATGCTTTCAAAACTTTAACCAAGACCAAAAACATTATTTTAGAAATATAGGTGCCTTAGGTTGTAGATGCAGTTCTTAAATATTCTTCTTGTTTTTGTATGTTTTTAACACTTAGGCTCTATGTGTGAGCAACATGATCAGAGAGGTTTTGAAAGACAGATAGTACACCTTACCTCCCCTTCAGATGTGACAGCAGCTGGCTTTCCATTTGTGTATTTTTGGGTGTTGTTTTTTGGGATTATGCATTAAAAAGTACAACATGCAAGTGTCGAGATACAGATACAATCTTAAAGAGCTTCAAATAAACTTTGTTGGAAACATATACAGAATAAATACCTAAATATGCAACCCACAAATGTGACTTTTCTTCAGTAGATCATGTTGTATTCATTGTATAGTCTGTTGTATTCTATATGCATTTTTAGCAGTCACTTTTCCTTTTTTCAGTGTCATGTGGTTTTGCTTCCAAAAGAGAAAACATTCATTGTAAAGATGTCTATTTGATGTGCATGTTTTCATGTATACTGTAAGACTTTTTGTGTGTTTATATGTTTGTTTTAAAAGGGATATCTTTCATTCATTTTCCTTCGGCTTAGTCCCTTATTTATCAGGGGTCGCCACAGTGGAATGAACCACCAACTATTCCAGCATATGTTTTACGCAGTGGATGCCCTTCCAGCCAGTACTGAACAAACACCCATAGACTCTCACATTCACACACTTATACACTCTGGCCAATTTAGTTTATCCAATTCACGTATAGTGCATGTCTTTGGGCTGTGGTGGTGGGGCACCTTAAGAAAACTCCACCTGCAAACTCCACTCAAATACCAACTGGCCCAGCCGGGACTCAAATCTGCGACCTTCTTGCTGTAAGATGACAGTGCTAACCACTGAGCCATATCGTACATTAAAAGGGATAGTTGACCCAAAAATGAAAATTACTCCACTATTTACTCAAACTCATGTGGTTTTGAACCTTCATAAGTTTCTTTCTTCTGTTGAACATAAAATAAGCTATTCAGAAAAATGTTGGTTGATGGTACCCATTGACTACCATAGTAGGAAAAAAAATGAATATGGAAGTCAATAGCTACCATAAATCGGCATTCTTCAAAATAACTTATTTTGTGTTCGACAGAAGAAAGAAACTCAAATAGGTTTTGAATGAGAAGAGTGAGTAAATAATGACAGATTTTATTTTTTGGGTGAACTTTCCCTTTAAGAGAATTTACTTATCTGTAATACGTGCATGAGATATTTCATGACCATTTTTATGTTGATGTTTAGAAAATAAATATCCTTAATATAAAAATGTATCTAAAACTTTTTAAAGATGTTGATCAGATTTTTATTCACAGCAGTTTCTGTTAAGACAAAGCACTCTTTAAAAGATATCTTGAAATTGTACATGTGTTATAGATGTGGACTTTTACATCGCAGTACTTTGGATATATGTTTACTGTGAGAAAAAAAAACATGCATGGTTTTATTGAAGTACAAGTGTAGTAACCTTTACAGTAATTACAGTTGTACTACAAATATAATGATTAAACTATTCATTCATTAATTTTCCTTAGTCAGCTTAGTCTCTGATTTATCAGAGGTTGCCACTGTAGAATGTACCGTCAACTATTTCAGCATATTGTATGTTTTATGCAGCAGATGCCCTTCCAGCCACAACCCAGTAATAGGAAACACACCCATACACTCTCACATTCACACACACTCATACACTACGGCCAATTTAGTTCATCCAATTCACTTAAAGCACATATCTTTGCACTGTCAGGGAAACCAGAGCACCCGGGGGAAACCCACTTGAACACAGGGAGAACGTGCAAACTCCACACATAAATGCCAACTGGCCCAGCCGGGACTCAAACCAGTGCTAACCATTGAGCCACCGTGCCACACTGTTAAACTATGGTTTGTGTTGTTTAGTAGTAGTATTAGTAGTAGTGATGGTAGTAGTAGAAAAACAATGATTCATTTTTGTAGGGGGTGTCAAACAATAAATAGAGCAGGTTATGGATGACTGAGTTTTTAGTTTCATTTCTAGTATAAACCATCATACAGTAATATATCTACAAATAGTGCTATTTACCTATTTTCCCAATTTGAGGGGATAATGGTCATATTAATCTACTTATAATGTTTTTAGAAAGAAGTAAAAAATAAAATTGAATCAAATTGAATATGATTTATGAGCTATCTGCAATTATTTATCTGCCAGTTTTCTCAAAACAATCTGAATGTATTAAAAGTTTGGTTTTCCAGGATGTCAACAATTACTCTGCATTGCGGTAACAAAATCTATAAAGAATCGTACACACTGTACATATATTAATGGGCAATTAGTTGCAATTGGCTTGGATCTTGTAATGTTGTAGTCAGTCTGCATTTGTCATTATCCACCCATGATCATTAGTAATGTTTAAAACAACATTGCTTAAAAAGCATTTTCATGATTCTTTGCTAGAATGTTTAAAAGAACAACCTTTATTTGAAATAGAAGTCTTCTGAAACGACAAATTTAACAAATACTTACAATTTGGTTTGTTATCTACTGTACTTCTTAATGCAAGATAACATGACAGCTATGTGGGGGGAAAACGTACTAAACTGTGTAGTAATATCATCAGATGTTCCCTTGTAGTAAAACAGATAGTACTTATCTCTGATCAATTTGAGCTGCTAATTAAGAAATCATTAGCAACTGTTTAAGCCATACAATAGTATTCTGCTAAGATAAGCAAATCACTGGTTATTCTGTTCAAGGTTAAGGGTCATATCTTGGCTAGGTGAGTGTTAGAGTCAGGCTCATTACTGAAGCATTTGTTTGAGTGCTCATGAGGGCTTAACGTAAAACAAAAGCAACGACTCGCATGCCAGTTGTACAGCTCATGCATGTGATTTCATTTCCCAGCAAACGACAAAACAACCCTCTTAACACCACTGCAGAACTAAAGCTGGTTATTGCTTAAACAAATGGAATAAAAATTGTGTTTCTTCTGTGTTGTTCTGTTACAAAGTGATGATGCACCATCGGGGGTATATGTCTGATTAAGCCTTATTAAAGCATTATTAAAGCATCTCAGGGTGTTTTCGGCTCTAAACCACTAAAGTTATGAGCTACAACACAGCATTTAGATTTACATTTAGACAGGCATTTTGGCATTTGCTTATCTCTTTTAAAAGAAGAAAATGCTTGTTTTCTATCCTTCAGATTAAATTGGACCTGTTTCGGAACTTAGTGTGAAATGAGTTTGCACATAAGAAGAATCATTAAACAGTAGCCTATAACTTGATGAACATACAATACCATTCCTGAAAAAGAAAACTGTACAATAATATTCAGTCCTAAAGTATGAACTTGCGTAGAAATTCATATATCAACGTTTGTCCCACAAGACATTCTTTGATGGGGAGAAGAAAACTTTAAATCTGAAATTTAAAGGTAACAAACACAGAGGCCTAATATTGAAATAAATAAACTCTTTAAATAGTTTTTTCTAAGTGAAGTTTATTTATAAACAAATTTTGAGAGAAGCGCATGTATATAATTGATATCAGATTCACTAATCAGACGATTCCTAAATCACTATAAATAACCAGAGTATCTTACCTTAGTTATCTTCGTCTTGAAGAATCCCCCCTTCCACCCCTACTCCTCCCCTTTCCTTGTCAGGGCAGCATGGAGGCCCAATGGTTAGCATCATTGCCTCACAGCAAGAATGTCACTGGCTCAGATCTTACCTGGCCAAGGTGGCATTTCTGTGTGGAGTTTGCATGTTCTCCTTGTGTTCGCGTGGGCTCTCCGGTTTCCTCCCACAGACCAAAAACATGTAACATAAGTAAATTGACAAATCTAAATCGACATCATAGACAAGCGTTGAATTCAGCTAATCTATAATCTACATTTACCTTTATCAAGCAGGGGAGTTCTCAAGATCAACCTGAGCTCAGACTCCCCTCTCGCCCTGCAAAGGGAGGGAGCCCGAGGCTCGAGGATCTCTTGAGCTCAGGGTTCTCTCCCAGGACAGCATGTCAAACATGCTTTATAATCAATCATCAGCTAAGGGCGAACTCTTGAAAATATATGTATTAAATGGAACATTTTGACTGTATATTGATTGATTATATTGGGGTAATGTGCAGTGGCATGCATATGTGTTTTATGAAGTTATAGTTGTGCTTTATTATAAATATAAAATAGCGATTGATCAGGAGCTGAAATTATTATTTTAAAAGCACTGATCAGATTATATGTAAAAAAAAAAAAAACTAAAAAAATACATTTTTTTATTAACCTTTTGGAGCTGGATTTTGGTGGAATGGTTTTTCAAAACAGAATTGAGGGAAATCTCTAGGGTTTTGTTAAAAAGATTTACATTGTGAGCCAGTAACTACACTTTGGCAGTAATAAGGCAAGGATCTAACTGCAATCTAGGCAGATGATAGATTGTAGATCTACAATAGGATGTAAATACATAAATGCAGCAACTGACAAAAAACAACACAAACACTGGGCTACACACTAACAAGCTTACAAGCGGTTATAATAACAAGGTAAGGGTAATGATTCACTACAGTAACTAACAGAGGGAGCAATGGAAACAAATAAGATGGCACAAGGAACAAAACAAACAGGTGCTGCATCCCAATTTGCCTACTTATGTACTCTTTTTGAGAATAAAATGTACACAATTTTGAGTGCCTAACAGAAGAGTAGTTAAGATTTAGTATAGCGTTTTTTTCACATTTCTGCCTTTAACAGATAGTTGAACTGCTTAGTATTGTGCATTCTGTCATAATTTGACTTGCCCTGTCAATCATGTTATCATAGTTAATATCTACATTTCTTTTCAATTTAATTTCCTTTTTATATGTAACTTAAAATAGCAAGCTAATCTGCCATTTGTGGACATTTTATGTTTGCATAATTATGCATTAAAGGAGTTAGTATTGATAGTGGTCTCTGAGGAGTCTGTATCTGAATGCTAGCATAACTAAAACATAAAGCATAGAACAATTATACAGTTGACCTTCATAGCTGTGACATAAAGCATAGGCTTGTTAAGGCACCATTAATAACATTAACTGGACAGACAGAGGGTTCAGAATTGGCTTCCTTGGTTGTGGTTGACAGGCAGTTTAGAGACGGCCTTGACAGGACATGTCAGCATGACATAATCTTTATAATATATAAAGTTAAATAAATTTAAGTCTTGGATATAACAGTAAACTCCCATTGTCAATGCAAGAGTTTGGCCAGTAAAATAAAGGAAATAAATTGCGTTATGGGGCCAGCTGGCATTTCTGTGTGGAGTTTGCATGTTCTCCCCGTGATCGCATGGGTTTCCACTGGGTGCTCCGGTTTATTAAATAAACTAAATTGGCCGTAGTGTACGATTGTGAATGTGAAAGTGTATGGGGGTTTCCCAGTGCTGGGTTGCAATTGGAAGAGTATCCACTGCGTAAAACCTATGCTGGATAAGTTGGCGGTTTATTCCGCTGTGACGACCCCTAATGACTAAAGGGATTAAGCCAAAGGAAAATGAATGAATGAAATTGTGTGATACTACATACCGTTGTTGAAACAACTTCATTATGAATGCACAATGTAAACAAAGCTAAAGATAACCCTAAAAAACATCATTATCTGACCCTGAATTGAATGGAAAATTTAACTTTGGTTTACAGATGTATCCTGAAATATGACACACTCTTCTGACATGGTGGCTTAAAAAACAAAAAGGCAACAAAATTGTTGCCAAACATATACTCAGAAAAGTCAACAAGCCACTTGCTTGATTTGCAAAATGTAAATATGTCTTATGGAAAAGAATGAAATAAGTTTGATTCTGTTAAATTATTCATAGCTGTTTGAAACTAAATGAAGAAATAATGAAAAAATAAGATGAGAACTCGTTGATTAAATTAAGCTCTTTATATGAACGACTCTCTGGTGTATTACTGTGTGCATCCATTACAGTAGGTGGCGGTATGCACTTATAAACTGGTTTGCATACCCACCAATAAAACCGCATAAGAAGAAGTCACTGTGCATGCTTAGCTTAACAGATTGATCGGTAACACTTTATGATAACTACACACTATGAACCATTTGTTAAGCATTATCAAATAGTGAAATCATTACCTGTTAAGCATTAACTCCACATTAATAAACGTTAGTAAGGAGTTTATAACTGTGGCTACAAATGCTGTATTCTTGACTTACAACCACATTTATAATGTGCTTAATAATTGTACTTTCATACTTTGTTAATGATAAATTTTTCATTACTAAATTAAGTATTGTATGATTAACAAACCAGTTAAGCATAGTTAGTTGTTTTTTTAGGATCATTCAGAAAGAGTTAGTAAATGATTTATAAACTGTTCATATTAACATTTATAATTCTAATTATTCAGGCATATACTAATAGTTAATTTGTATGTCAATAAATGCTTTATAAACTCAACTTCATCCAGTTTTGTGACCTAATCTAAAGTGAGGACTATTTATGTTTTTTAAATCCCTTATAAAGGACAATTAAAGGCTCAGTTAGATTCTAAATAGGAAAAAAGAACATAAACAACATTATGCATTTCTATTTGTTTGAAGATACACAACTGAAACTGTATCAAATAAAAGAATAAATATTTGCAACCTTATCTAAAATAAAATTACTGTTTAGACATTGCATCCTATTATAGAGTTAAATTATTATAATGTTGTTCCAATATATGTAGTTCCATCCAATTTGATGTTATATTTTGACACTCCTGTTATTCAGCAATGTTTTAACTTTACAGTAATTTTATTTTTTAGATACGATTGCAAAAATTGTTGTTCATTTGATACTGAGCCTTTAATTGTCATTTATAAGGGATTTACAAATCATAAATAGTCCTCGCTTTAGGTCACAAAGCTGCATGAAGTTGAGTTAATAAAGCATTTATTAACATACATAGTAACCATTACTAAATGCCTGAATAATAAGATATATAAACATTAATTTTAATAGTTTATTAATCATTTACTAACTTTCTGAATGATCATAAAAATCTTCAACTGCTCTTAAATACAAATGATTTGTAAATAATGCAGTACTTCAGTTAGTAATGAAAAATCAACCAGTCACAAATTATGAAAGTACAATTATTAAGCACATTATAAATGTGGTTATAAATCAAGAATACGGCATTTGTAGCTGCAGTTATAAACTGCTTACTAACGTTCATTAATGTAGAGTTAATGCTTAACCAATAATGAATTCACTGGATGCTAATGCTTAACAAATTATTCATAGTGTGTGGTTATTATAAAGTGTTACCGATTGATCTTCTGAAGCTGGTTACAAGTTATCGTAAGTATTATTATTTTGTTACAGCTAAAAAAAAAATCACAAATTGATGTTACAAATGCATATTCATTCATTCATTCATTCATTCATTTTCTTTTTGGCTTAGTCCCTTTATTAATCCGGGGTCTCCACAGCAGAATGAACCGCCAACATATCCAGCACGATTTTACGCAGCGGATGCCCTTCTAGCCGCAACCCATCTCTGGGAAGCATTTTCATTCATGTTACTGTTTTTTTTTGTTTGTTTTGTCAAGCCAGTGTTTTACAGGTTGAAAGAGTAGTTATAACGGATTAATTTTTAAAGGGTCACGAAACACCAAAACACATTTATGTGTCCCACGCTGCTAAAAACACTATTAGGACATCCACAAAAAATGTGAAAATTGGTTGTTTTTGTGTTATTTCGAGCAAATTCCTTCTTCCGGTTTGAAAAGAAATTTAGAAGCTACGTCACAGTGATGAGATCCTTGTACTGGCGTGTGCAGCGTGACGTCTTTGAGTTTTCATCATTAATTTAAGAGATAGACTTGGTTCGAACCAATCAGAGGGCTCAATTGTGAATGCTGTGAATATGCATATAGCTTCAAAGACAGTTTTTACCTGTTACAATGTTCAGTTGGAGAGACGCCATGTTGTGTTGCCAACCGTAATTAAAACAAGTGGAAGAAGAATTGTTTGGAGACATGGGTCGTCAGTGTTGCATTTATAAATGTGCCACAACAAAGGTGTTGTTTCCATTTTCCCGCTATGAGACTCATCCGTGGATTACAGTGGTCTGCTAACACGCAACAAAAATATGTTTGTGAGGAACATTTTTTACCGGAGAGCTTTTTACATCTGGAAATGGTGAAATCCGGGTTTGCCACTCGTCTACTTTTAAAAAAAGACATGGTTCCAGTTTGTGTTGATTGTCCTGCCTCTACGGATTTGGTAAGTGAGTGATCAGTGTTCTTTGTTTATGTTTATTCAGATGGCAAAGTTAGTTAGTATCGTCAGCAGTACTCTTTCAGTTTTTAAAGACATACAATATGTTAACATCACTACAATATTATGGAAACATCAGCTGTAAATGCTGCTCTCCGAATGTAAACATGTAAACACCTTAATAAACATATTACCGTCGTGTAGGATTAATCGAATTATGTCGTATAACATGTAAAACTGGATCATGAAAAGAACATTCAAAAAGCAACTCATGTAAACACCTTTTTCATATTATTGTCTTATTTACATTAAGGCAAAGAATTTGATTACTGGTGTCCATGTAAACGTAGTCACTGTCTATCTCCCCTGCGTCTGTGTTTGTTTTGCCTAAAAATCAGCTCGTGCACATACTGAAACTCCACTTTTCATGCAAACTCTTCGTTCTTTCTCCACTCTACACTCCCACCTAAACAAAGCTGGACTCACCCACTTTGCTGACGTTTTTCAAACTAGAGGTGTCAAAACACCCTGCTGAGATGGGGGGTTTTCATGGCCCTTTAATGGCAAAATGGCAAATGTCTGATCATCCATGTTAATGTTTATTTTTCTGGTTGTCAGGCCAAGGCTTGCTGGTGACACAAAATTCTTGGTAGCTTGGTAATCAGGTTTCTTAAGAGCCAAGGTTATTTTGGCTAAATGTTTTACACATTGTTACTTTCATTGAGACCTCAAAGTGAAGAATACAGTTTAAACTTTGTTAATGTCTAATGAAAAAATAAAACTGTCAAATTGTTTGCATATTTTATGTACTTTTTGTAGTTTACTGAACTATGACAAATTTAATTGAAGCAACAAAATAGATTTTAATAACCATACATGGACATCTTGTTGAGTTGAAGTGCTTTACTGACATTGAGTAATAAGTAATAAGAATAAATTCAATCAGATAAACACAACACAAACACTTTAATTCAATTAGCTGCAAAGAAGTTACACAGACCTATTAAAAATATTGAATTTACAAGTTTATAATGTTTGTTTTTACAAATTCAAAGTTTACAAGTTCAAGTTTACTTGATTTGTTTAGATGCAAAATGGGTGCTATGAATAAATCATGTTGATTCAACATTTTTTTTTAAGTGTACAATATAAAGATTTTTTTATTTCATAGCTATAATGATAAAATAGTTGAACATTATATATTACATATTGGAAGATGTATAGTGTATCTTCATTGTTTTTCCTAGTCATGTACAATATTTAAAATAGTGCTCAACCAATATGTGCTTTTCAGTGAACAGCTTCATTACATTCAGTCCCCCTAATCCTGAATATTTGGTTATGGTTTCCTAAACTGCAACAAGATTAAATACAGAGTAAATTGCCCAAGTCTTAAGCCTCCCAGACTTTTCTCTTAAGAAAAAGTCCAGAGTAATCTCTGATATGCCTCTTCTGAAGTATGTCACACACTTCCTCAGATTTGCCAGATACCAAAGTCTATCAATCAAATGTCAAATATTTCAATATGAACATTTCTTATCAGATTCTCTCCCTCAATGAAATTATTTGTGCTATGCTAAATCATTTCCTTTGACAGAGTTCATACTGTGTGGCTGCATTGTCAGCAGACAGTTCTCTTTTTGCTTGCCGCCTATTTCCAGCTTTCCTCGTTTGATCCTCGTTCTGTAACAGATTTGATCCCTCTGGCAGATTCAGGGCTGGTGATTCATAAGCTGTCTGTTACACATATAAAATACACTGGAGCCGTGTTTTCCTAATAGCCACGATTGCTGTTCATAATCCTCTCCAGAGGAATAAAAACCTGTTTGCTCTGCCAAAAAATATTAAGTTGAACTGTATGAATATCAGCTTTTATGTGTGTGCTTTTTAGCTCAGCATTCAGGAATAGCATGTGCTGACCTATGAAACATTCTCATTTAGTTTGTTAAATCTAAATTTTAAACTCCTAAATATAAAATATTAACATCTAAAGAACATTTACATTCCACGGAAAGTTCTTTAAAGTGGGTAAAAATGTTTTTAAGGTGATTCAAATAAATATTTTAAAGCATTTCTACAGTAGTAAAACCATTTTGCATTTGTTAAGAAATTTGTCAGCATTTACAGACTACAGGGTCTGTAGCTTCATCCTTAGTTCTACTTCATTGCTTGTTACCGTTGTTTCCAACTGGTTTCGCACACATTCTCTGTTCTATTGATTGACATCTTTGTGTAAATCATTAGATTTTTTGAAGGTTTTTTTAAAGTATATTATATGCCAGTTATATATACTGTATGACATTCAAGTTTTTCACATATATAAATTGCATGTCGTTTATGCAACATTTAAATCAAAATATTGCAAAAATTTCATATTTTTTTTCCTTTTAAAGTACAAATATGTACATATGTTCAAATATATTTGCTTTAATTTCATGCATTCATATGCCAAATAAAAACATATATATAATTACATCTAATATTTTTGTTTTATTTTTAATTATGTTCTGTGTCATCAATATCCCATATATACACTGACCACCCACTTTATTATTAGGTACACCTTACTAGTACCGGGTTGGACCCCCTTTTGCCTTCAGAACTGCCTTAATCCTTTATGGCATAGTTTCACATGGTACTGGAAATATTCCTCAGAGACTTTCATCCATATTGACATGACAGCATCATGCAGTTGCTGCAAATTTGTCAGCTGCACATCCATGATGCAAATCTCCTGTTCCACCACATCCCAAAGGTGCTCTATTGGATTGAGTTCTGGTGACTGTGGAAGCCATTTGAGTACTGTGAACTCATTGTAATGTTTTAGAAATCAGTCTGAGATGATTCATGCTTTATGACATGGTGCGTTATCCTGCTGGAGGTAGCCATCAGAAGATGGGTACAGTGTGGTCTTAAAGGGATGGACATGGTCAGTAACAATACTCAGGTAGGCTGTGGCCTTGGCACAATTCTCCATTAATTCTAATGGGCCCAAAGTCTGCTGCTGTAGCCCATCCATGGGGAAATGTGTTGTGTGTTCACAGATGCTCTTCTGCATACCTCGGTTGTAACGAGTGGTTATTTGAGTTACTGTTGTCTTTCTATTAGCTCGAACCAGTCTGGCCATTCTCGTCTGACCTCTGGCATCAACAAGGCATTTGCGCACACAGAACTGCCACTCACTGGATATTTTCTCTTTTTCGGACCATTCTCTTTAAACACAACCATCTCTAGGGTATGACAATTCCAGTAGATCAGCAATTTCTGAAATACTCAGACCAGCCCGTCTGGCACCAACAACCATGCCACGTTCAAAGTCACTTAAATCATCTTTCTTTTCCATTCTGATGCTCGGTTTGAACTGCAGCAGATCATCTTGATCATGTCTACATTCCTAAATGCCATGTGATTGGCTGATTAGAAATTTGTACCTAATTTTTACCTAGAAAGGTGTACCTAATAAAGTGGCCGGTGAGAATATATACACACACACAGACAAACATTTTAACCATTTGCTTGACATGATATTCCAGTTCATATTCGGATTTCACATATATAAAATGTAAAAAAAAAAATGTTTTTCAGTCTTTAAATTACAAATATGTACATATAAGTTCAAATATTAGCATATGGCATATATGAACCTAATATATAATCATATCTAATATATTTGAACATATATGTACATTAGTTTGCATACATTTTTGTGTATAAGATTATGAGAGAACCAAAATGGTTTTCATATCTACAACTCTTCTATAATTTATTAATGGAGATGCAATTATGATAAAGAACAGTATAAATACACAAATCCAAATACATGAACAAATGCTGTATGACTCGTGCAGTGTTTGTTTATCCTCTCATTCAGTCACACCAGGCACCCAGAAGTCCTCTGCCAGCAGGGTATTTCCATCTGACAGCTGCCATTTTGCTATGTAGCGTCTGGCACCGCACTGACTTCCCGTATCCCAGAGTTCCACTCTAAGCACAATGCTGATCTCCCACAGGCCCAAATCCATCTTCGTTTGCTCTCCTTCACTTGATGCATTACTGCAGGAGAGAGAAGTCATGAGAGCCATTTCCTGTCCCTGGGTGTGCGGATCTGGGTGGCAGTCTTCCATCAATCCTGCATCTATGGAAGTTGATATATCACTGGAGGATTTAGAGTTCTCAGCGCTGCCAACAGCCGATTCAAAGTTGGAGTCCACAGAGATCGGAGTGTCCTCTATACTATCAGGTAAACAGACACACCAGCAGTGGCGCAGAGGCAAACAGGATGCCAGATTTGGTTGTAAGTGCTGATTCTGACCACCTGATATTGAAGTCTGACAGTGTGTGTCCTTCCTGAATGACTGCAAGACAAACTTCCCAGGTTGTCTGTTGTTGGCTAGCTCTAATTTAGATTCGTCTGACCTTTTTGCCGTCTTCTTATCATTCCTGTCCAGTCTGGAGGTTTGTGTTCTTGCAGACAGGTCCATATTTTAAGGATTGTCTGGAGAATGATGCTCTGTGTGAAGGAGTCAAGGAAGCAAAATGTGATCTCTCAAGAAGGGTGGTGTTGTGTGCTAAAAGGATGACTACATTCTGAAGGCATAACAATGATGCTAATTTTCTGGAAGTTACTGTAGGTGTCAATTTCTGTACTTAGCAGTGATGTCACTGAAGATGAGATCATAAAAAGTATCTGTGGTCAGATTTTGTCATTGTACTATTAAGTACTATAAAGTTTTTGTTAGCGCTTTGAATTCTGAATCCCCCAGTAATGTATCAAATTCTGTACATTCAATTCAATTCAATTTATCTTTATTTATATAGTGCTTTTACATTGTAGACTGTCAAAGCAGCTTAACATAGAAGTTCTAGCAAACTGAATCTGTGTCAGTCCAGTTTTCAGAGTTGAATTTCAGTTTAGTTCATTTTAGTGTGGTTTAATTTTCACTGCTGAAAGTCCAAACACTGAAGAGCAAATCCATCAATGCGCAGCTTTACAAGTCTCAAAACCAAGCAAGCCAGTGGCGACAGTGGCAAGGAACAAAACTTCACCAAATGATGAAAGTGAGAGAAAAACCCTGTGAGAAACCAGGCTCAGTTGGGCACGACCACTTCTCTTCAGGCCTAACTTTCTGTGCAGAGCGGCAGTCTAGGCGTCTGAGGCTAAAAAACGCTGGATGTCCATCGTGGGGAAGCTGCAGGTGTGAGTAAGGCCGTTCTCACACTATGTACAATTGCATTGAACCGGGCCAAAACACGCTTGTCCCCCCTCCCTTCTCCCCCGACGGCCCGCACTCACATTACATTCGGGCCTGGGTACGCTTACATCATCGATGACGCGCTCCTCAGTAAGCGATCTCACTCAGCACAATGGAGATTTCTTTAGTTATATCGTTTAAGTTGTTTGATATGCAGAGACACACAGTCTAATATTTCGCCAAACAGATCAGCCACTTTTGACGCTCATAAACAATCATGAGGTCCTCGTGCTGCAGGAATTAGGAAATTTGCTGAAGGCGCAGCTGACGTGCAGTGAGGGATTTGCATATTTAACAATCTACGACAGTTTGCGTTCATCAATTCAATCAATGATTAATTTATCTATATAAAACAGTCCCTTAAAAGTCAAGTCTCGCTTTCAGTTTCGGGCTCAGGCACGCTTGCACTCACACTGTAAGCGTACCGCTCCTGAGCCCAAGTGAACCGTGCTCTGGCCCACCTCTTCGAACCGGGCCAGGGCCGCCCAAGTGTACCGTGCCTGAGCCCGATTCAGAGTACTCACACTTCTCAAATGATCCGGGAAATGGGCCTGGGCACAGTTCGGATAGCAAAGTGTGAGAAAGCCTTAGGTCACCGGCTGGTGTACAGGCTGGCCCACTTGGTCAATGCAGGGACTCGACTGTCATTGGGGTCTTTCAGGAATCAGTCTTATGCTCTCCAGTCCTCTCCAGATGCCATTCAAATTATTATGTCTTTTGGTAAGTGTTCCTGGTGAAGGATGTACTATTAAGATTGTCAAAAGATGAAGTAAATATAATGGTCACACTTTATAAGGTTTCATTAGCTAATTTATTGACTAATATGAACTAATTATGAACAATACTGTATTTATTGTTCATAGTTCAACATTTACTAATGCCTTATTTAAATCGAAATTCATGCTTGCTAACATTACTTAAAGCACCGTGAGTTAACAGGAACTAATAATGAATGACTATTTGCATGAACTAACATTGAATTACTTGAACAAATACTGTAATAAATGTAATGTTCACTGTTTGTTCATGTTGATAAATGCATTAAGTAATGCATACAGATTGTAAAATGTTACAAATGTAATGTTAAAGTGCATTTGAAGTCCATTTAACGTACATATAATGCTTGGTTCACACCAAATGTGAATTTAATGAATTTGCAGGAGTAGATTACATACAAAGTCAATGGAAATGCATGAATAGAGGTGAATTCCTTTTTAGAGGTAAATAGTCTTTTTCTGCGATGTCTTGTTATGTGTAAAGCATTGGTCGTGGAATTCACCTTGATCACGTCTTCAAATAAAAAAACTCAACATGAATTCACAAAAAACATCCCACAAGTATAAAATCCACACTATAAAAAAAATATCTAAGTTAGCAGTTTTTCGTATTTTGTGATTCATGATTTTATTTTTCCCTCTTTATTTATGCTTTTGAATTGCATTATGAGATCTTGATTTGTGTTCCAACAACTTTTAGGCTCAAAAAAGGTTTGAAAAACTGACTTTTATTATTATTATTATTATTAATATTATATTATTTTATTTTTTTAAGTGATATATTGTATGGGTTGGTGTAGTATATTATGGTATAAAAACCTGTCAGTACACTTTCTATTATTTTACTGACTTATTTCTCAATATATCATTTCTTATATTTCAAACTATAATGTCAATAAAAGTCACTTTGTTAAACTGTACAGTTGAAATTTCAACATCAAATTTAATAGAGCAGAGATGATCTCATAATGTGATTTAAAACCGTAAATAAACAGAAAACACTTGTGAATCACAAAATACGGAAACTGTTAATAAACAGACATTTTTTTACAGTGTAGAATGTTTTACATCTGGTGTGAAGCCAGCATATTGAAGCTGTTTGTGAATGTGAAAGGTCTGGACAGTTTTAAAGATCATGATAAATGGAGTAATTGTCATACAAAAGAAAGAAGTGCTTTTGAACTGTCTGAAATGAGTCATTCTGTCACATCTGTTGTGTAGTGTGAAGAAATGATGAAGTTAGTATACACATGCAGTTTACCGGTTTATTGGTAGTCCACAAGAAAATATGGCATAACAAAACAATGACAAGAAGGGAACTTCACTTATGTGACTAAAATTACAAACAGACAAAAAGAGGCTAACACAAGAAGGTATATACAGAACTGGAAACAATTAGGCTAAAGTTTATGAGGGGCTGGAGAAAGTGCTAAGGACTTCCCCAATTTAGAAATGTTATGGAAAAATGGTTTCTTCTGGCAAAGCTCAGCATTTTTGTGAACCCTGTATTACTCATAATTATTTTTACGTGTCAAAGATTACAAATATACACTCACCCGCCACTTTATTGGGTACACCTTAGTAGTACGGGGTTGGACCCCCTTTTGTTTTCAGAACTGCCTTGATCCTTCATGGCATAGATTCAACAATGTACTGGAAATATTCCTCAGAGACTTTCGTCCATATTGACATGACAGCATCAAGCAGTTGCGGCAGATTTGTCAGCTGCACATCCATGATGCGAATCTCCTGTTCTACCACATCCCAAAGGTGCTTTATTGGATTGAGAACTGGTGACTGTGGAGGCCATTTGAGTACAGTGAACTCATTGTCATGTTCAAGAAACTAGTCTGAGATTTGCGCTGCATGACATGATATCCTGCTGGAAGTAGCCATCAGAAGATGGGTACACTGTGGACACAAAGGGATGGACATGGTCAGCAACAATACTCAGGTAGGCTGTGGCATTGACAAACTGCTCAATTGGTACTAATGGGCCCAAAATATGTCAAGAAAATATCCCCCACATCATTACACTACCACCACCAGCCTGAACTGTTGATACAAGGCAGGATGGATCCATGATTTCATGTTATTTATGCCAAATTCTGGCACCAACAACCATGCCATGTTCAAAGTCACTTAAAAAACATTTCTTCCCCATTCTGATGCTCGGTTTGAACTGCAGCAGATCATCTTTACCATAGCTACATGCCTAAATGCATTGAGTTGCTGTCATGTGATTGGCTGATTAGAAATTTGCGTTAATGATCAGAGATGGACAGTGTTAATGGATTTGTATAAACTTCACTTTCATTCTACCTTGACAAAAAAAGCCTCACTCTCTCCTCTTGCTGTTTGTTGCTAAGATTACATTGACACAGAAAACTGTTTTTCATAAGCTGAAGTGTGGAGCTACAGGGGAAACAAGCAAGCCGTCTAAATTCCTCAGAGCTTCACGCTGATGTGAGGGGTAACGGTGGCCTAATTTGTAAACACAAAGCCACTCTACATACAGCCAGTGTGTTTCTTTCAGATAAACATGATGTTGTGTCAGGATGAGCAGCATCCCTGTCAAATTAACTCACTGAATGATTATATGACACTTCTGTCTGTGCACATAGGTTTGCAGTATCTCATACAGCCTCCTGGGCTTTTACAGAAATCCCTTACTGTCACACTTCACCTCAAAGATGATGCATCAGAGACTCAGAGAGACAAACACAATGTCATGGAGTCTTTCCTCAGATATCTACTATTACTTGCAGGGTTCTAAGCATGATCTTTTGCAACCTTTTTTCTTAATGTTCACTAGCAGATTTTTTTTAACGTATTTTGTGATTCATGTTTTTATTTTCCCCTATTTATTATCCCTTATGTGCTGTTAGGAATGTTTTCATCCACTCTGGTGTGATTTTGAGACTTAATTTAGCCATAACACATTTTCTGTTTCATCTAGCAGACAAATTTTTGGTGACAAATCTTATTTCAACACATATTTTGAGAAAATGCTTAGAATTTTACTACCCTTTTGTTATGTTAGGGTTGAAAACATCCACTAAATTAAACTGCTGTAAAAATGGATCAAGTAAATATTTTTTTCTATTTTTTTCATGAATCTGTTAATCAACCTCAGTCTTGATCAAAACTACTAAATTGCTTAGAGAATTTACAGAATTTTAACTCTGTAATTGACTATGTCCTAAATGATGTCACTGAGTTGGTGAAATAAAACACCAAAAAAGGACATATTTTCAATATAAAAATAAATCTGGACTGGATTTTTTTTTTGTTTTTTCCTTTTATCAAAGTCTTGGACATGTGAAACAATTTTGCATTTGATGTGTTGTTTTTGATTAATTTTCTTTTTTTTCTCCCTATTTTACTGTTGGTGGCTGTTTTTGGCCAATTGACTTCCATTATAATCACTTTTTACCATTATAACCACATTACAAAACCATGACACCATATAATCATGCATGTTTGATTGTTGGTGGTTTTCCCAGTTGGGAAGAGGTAAGATTTGTATTTTTTACTGTTGATCATCAGTTGGCACCATTAACTCTTTAGATAGGCCTGTGAAAAAAAAGCTTAGATTCTGGATTTTATATGGAGTATAACAGCAAATAAAAGTATGTGTATGTGTGTCTGTGAGTGTATGAGAGTGTGAGAGTAACCTTTACACACTTACCTTGATATGTCTGAGAAAATCTAAATATACATCTCAGCTCTCAGACCTACATGGAGTAAATAAAAACAAAGACTGTGTATTTATGCACCATCAGATGTGGTTATAATGGAATGGGGTAAAAACAAGGGTTAATACTTTTGAATTGCAATATAGGAAATTAGTCTTTCTTCCAACAACTTTTAACCTTAATTTTTTTTTAAAAAAGTGACTTTTATTTAGATTTTTAATACCTTAAAATGATATATTGTCTGGGTTGGTGTTGTAAATTCTGAAACAAAAACCTTGTAATAAACTGGCAGTACATTTTCTATTATTTTACAGACTTATTTCTCTATATATAGTTTCTTATACATTATATTATTTCAAACAACTAAAATAGCAATAAAAATCACTTTTTTAAACTAAGTTGATTTTTCAACATCAAAAGCCGACAGATCGAGGATCAAAGATCAAGGACCTCTAATGTGATTCACAACCATAAATGGAAAATACAAAATATGAAAACTGTTCAGTACTGTGAACAGTAGACTGTGCATACTGTGCAGTATGTAAATTAGATACCCAGTGGTTGAACTAGGTATTGCACTCCTGGATCAAAACACATATTCACTCAGCTCCTCCTCTGTCAAGTTGCCAGATTGACGTGAGTGTGCCTGACTATCAAGCTTGATTTAAGGTTGATTTGAACCGTTTTCTAACTAAAAGCAACGGCACACAATAGAATAAATATTTTCCATACTAAAAGGATTTTTTGTGTTAACCTCAGGTACACCTCATGGGCTTTAGTATGTGTTAAATGCTAATAATGAGAGTTTGAATGACATTTTATGTGTCATTTACTGCCATACTACTGAAAGCAGCAGCAGATAGTTCACCTCAGATTTTAAAAATAAATTATACCATTTTAAATTGAACTTTAGAACTGTGACTCAACAATTAGATGTGCAAGCCAACACATATCAGTGATTTAGCATGTACATTTAATAATGTTAAAGAGGTTTAATATGTATTAATTCGATTGTAAACCTTACCATTTCACTGGAGTGCAGTAAGTGCAATATTCTGTGCTTCTGGGTGGCTGTATTTAAATTTCTATCATGTTCCATCTGGTGCAAACAGCCAAATTGCTGATCACTGCAAATCTTGTCATGTAGCATGTTGTTGAGACATGGGGTTACAATGTAACCTGCTCATCTAATGTTTACGTTTGTAATATTTAAAAATATTTGCTAACTGCCAACCTCATGTGGAACTCTGAATCATGCATCTCATTTCGGAGGCTGTTACTGTCCACTCGAGGTCACATTTCAGTCGCCAACTCATGCTTTTAGAGTCTTTCTGACTGAATTAATCAAATACTTTCCCATGACTGTTTCCCATGAAGGCAACCCGGGGTGCTGAAATATGATTGGCTAAACTGACATTGGGCAGGTTAGAAGAACCAAAACAAAGACAGACGTTCTGGCACATAACTTAGATTTTTAAAGCAGAATAGCTGACTTTAGCATTGTTTTTCAGATAAACAACAATGTTCACTTAGCATGTTTCTTAAATATCTGAAAATATATTAAGGTATTTTTATGCTTTAGAAAAGTCCAAAATTACATACAGCAGCTTTAACAGATATTTTTTACAGTGTGGTTGACTTAATTTCATGCATATGTTTTACACTTTTGTCTTTTACAGAAAATCCTTAAAAACACTCTCAAAGTTGATCCAACAGAGACAAAAAAACCCATTGCCAACTAGTGGCCTGGCATACACAATACAGCATTTTAATAATTTTTGGGAGGGATCTTCAAGACAATAAATGCAAAAAGGACAATTTTTCCATTTTTAGTACATTATTGATATGTAAAGAGCACAAAAACAGACGTAATCACACTGAAGACTGGAATAAAGGAAATGAATTTCGATGGAACGTGTGCTTCCACACATAATCACTGAGGATTGGACATTCTGTGACTTTCAGAACACATTTGATCATCTGCCAATTAGAACTTCTAATCTGCTATAAAAGAGAAAATGGTGCCAAAACAGCATGTGGTCCAATAGCGGCTTAAGGACACTGAAGCACAGTACCAAGGTAAGCAGTGAATACTGTAAATTGTGTATAAATTTGAACAAGTTATGTATTTATTATTCTGAATGTCATATTTTCAACCATGTGCTACAACAGATCTTTTAATTCTGTGTTAGATACTTTACATCAAAAGCTGCTCCCACAATTTGATTGCTGATTTAACAAAACACATGTAATTTTATCTGTTTGTCATACTGTGTGTGCATGTTTGGATTTGGGACTATAAGAGATCATTGCAATGCCCTTGATGAATTTCTGTTTAGTCCCACAAAGACAGGCAGCTAATGCAAATTCAGCTCTGCATCCAAAACTCAGAATCTCTTACTTATGTATTTTCATTTTATCTTGCCACAAGTTTACTGTAAAAAGGCAATGAGTTACTTTCAGTGCTCAGCATATATTAGTTCACCCCACTTTAAAAATGTATATTTTTGACCATCTTTCAGTGAAATAGGCAATATATTTTGGTGCATTTAAACAAAACTAATTTATTGAACAGATATATTTATTAAAATAATATTTTTGTCATAAAACATATTTAGAAATTGAAAGATAATCTAATTAAATTCAAGCTAAATATTGCAAAAAATATATAAAATTATGAAATACAACCTGCAAAAATTCAACTAAATTTTTTATTTATTTTTTGCTTTTCTTGATTTTTCCTCTTTTTTAAATTTGTGTTTAATATTTTCCTGTAACATATAAATTTGGATGTACTCGTTTTTGGACCGTTATCGTAAGTTATTCTGTTAGATAAGCTCCAGATTTGGTTTCAGTACTGACTAATCTAATGTAAATGCACAAATATAATACTGTATAGTTTCCTATTAAAAATATGAATTTAAAAGATGGATTTGTGGGGGTGTACTTATATATGCTTCGCACTGTAACTTAAAAAAAGTGAGTAAACCCATTGTAACTTGACACTGTTAAACTAGCTATTTTTATATATATTTATGCACATCATTTTACACAATAATGCAAAAGCAATTGGCAAAAAAGCTAATTGCTGTTTAGAATGTTTAAAAGAGAGATGCTATTATTTTGTTTAGACAAAAATATGTGTGTTTTTTAGGGATTAGCTCTTTCCATGAAAGCTAGTAAGGGATCATTTACAACATAATCAGGCAACCACTTAGCAAACATTTTTACAACCATGTAGTACCTTAATAGCAACATCCTGTGAACTATTCACACATTCTTGACAAGAGAGTACATGCTTTTAATTTTAAATGTAATCACATTCTTTAAGGTTTGAAAACTTCATTGTTAAACTTTAATATTAGATTAGCAAATTTCACTGTAAAGTTTTAATCAAGCCTATGTTTGTTTGTTTGTTTGTTTGTTTGTTTGTTTGTTTGTTTGTTTTTAACAGCTCATCATCAACCTAAATGCAGGCTGTACTTTCGCAACCATGGTGACAAATGTGGTGAAGAAACAAATGAAAGTTTTACATATGGAAGGAAGAAAATTTGCCAAATGTGGCAATGATTTAACTAAAACGAGGGAGCAACATGGCCATGATTCTATTGAAACAAGGTGCTGAATGAGCAAATAAGTAAGCAAGAACCAGAAACCAGATTTTAGTGAGCACAGAAGAACATTTTTTGGTTCCCCAAATCACCGATATGTGAAAAGTTATTCAAAACATTTGAATTATATATTTTTTGAAATTAATAACTTTTTAATAATTTAAAGTATCTTGTGTGGAATAAAAAATTTCCAAGAATGTGAAAAACCTTTGAAAATGTGATCGAACCATTGAGAAAAAAAAAAGTATTCCAAAAAGAAACCAAATTCTTATGGGTTTTAAAGTCATGAGAGTAGAATAATGATTTTCATTTAAGGCTAAGCTACAGCACTTTAATAAATTTCTTAAAGGGTTGATTTGCAAAGAATATGATATGCCCCTGAGACCTTCATTCATCTTCAGAATGCAAATTTAAAGAGATAAATGTACAGATATTTTTTGATGAAATCTGAACGCAAAGGTCCTGGAACATTCAAAGTCTACAAAAGGAACCAAAAACATCCTCAAACATGCCATGTGACTTCAGTGGTTCAACTGTATAAGAATCATATCATGTATATGCATCATATGAAGAAAAAAAATGTATTCACCTCTGTCTTCCATGTCAGATTATTAGCGTAGGCAATTAGTGGCACATTACAAGTAATGCGAGTTACATAATAATATTGCTTTTCTAAGTAACAAGTAAAGTAATGCATTACTTTAAAAAGTGAAATAATAATAGTTGAGTTACTTTTTAAAAATGTAATGCGAGTTACATTTTTGTTGAAATATTTAGCTTTGGAAAAATTATTAAAATTAACATTAAATTAAAATTGCATTGAATCCTGCACTCAATGAGAGAATGTGCTCTCTGTGGGAACACATAAAAGCCAAGATGGCAGAGCCTTATATTTCTGAGATGAAAGTATTATTTTGAACTCATCAAAGAAAAGGAAAAGGGATTGTCTCAATGTACAGTGAATTTACTTAACTAATAAAAACAAAAGTACAAAACCAGCAAACACAATGCTTTAAACTTTCATTAATCTTCATACATGGCATGTAGAGCTCTGGGGTCAGGAAGTTCTCAGAAGATAATTCATACATTAATTTTTCTTTGGTTTAATCCCTTATTTATCAGGGGTCGCCACCGCAGAATGAACCACCAACTATTCCGGCATTTGTTTTAAACAGCGGATGCCATCCAGCCTTAACCCAGTACTTGGAAACACCCATGCACTCTCACATTCACACACACACACACACACACACACACACACACACACACACACACACACACACACACACACACTACAGGCAATTTAGTTCATCCAATTTACTGCATGTCTTCGGATGGTGTGGGAAACCAGAGCACCTGGAGGAAACCCACGGGAACATGGGGAGAACATGCAGAAACTGCACAAAGAAATGCCAACTGGCCCAGCCAGGACTCGAACCAGCTACCTAGGCGACAGTGCTAACCGATGAGCCACCGTGCCGCCCTCAGAAGATAATATTATCCTAAATCATCCTTTTTTTGGAAGGTGGTTATGCAAATAATTAATTGCAGAGCTCCTCTATTAAAAAGTTCTAAAAGTGAACAAGTCCAAGGTAAGGAGAAGGAATGCAAAAGTAACTCAAAACTAACATAACACATCACTTACCATAAAAAGTAACTAAGTAAATTATTTTATTGGGGAGTAACTCAATATTGCAATGCATTCCTTTCAAAAGTAACTTTTCCCAACACCACGGGCAATACAACATTTGCCTGTCTTGCTGTTGACTCTAATGGTAATCTGTGATTCTGCTTGTAGTAAATGTGCATCTTAACGTGTTCTCAGAAGAGAAGACAATGAAAAACAAAGTCATTTTTACAGTTATTTTGGCATGTTTTCCTGAGCTTCTCAGATCATCTCGGACCGTTGCTGTCTATGGTGGATGAAAGATCTCTTGGATTTCATCAGAAGTATCTTAATTTGTGTTCCAAAGATGAACGAAGGCCTCAGGGCATTGGAACGATGAATGTGAGTAATTAAAGGTGCTGTATGTAAGTTTTTGACTCTTCTAAAGCATAAAAATACCCTAATATGTTAGCAGATATTTAAGAAACATCCCAAGTGAACATACTTCTTTATCTGAAAAACCAGCCTGATCTCACGAGGAAACGTAAGTATTTTACGTTTTGTCAGTTTAGTGGTTAATTTAGGCCCTAACCCCAACCGTCATTGGATGGTGAGCAAATCATACTAATTTGTACGACTAGATCGTACGAATTCATACGAATTAGCCACTAAATCAAAAAGTTATGAATTGCTGTGAGTTTTTGAAAATGTGTTTTCCATGCCAAAACGTCTGTCTTTGTTTTGATCATTTTAACCTGCCCAATGCCAGTTTAGCTAATTATATTTCAGCACCACGGGTTTCTTTGGTGGAAAACCATGTATTTAATTCATTCATTCAAAAAGGCTCTCAAAGCATGCATCTGTGACCATATGGGACCTTCAGTGGACAGTAGCAGACTTTGAAATGAGAAGCAGATTCAGTTCCACATGAGGTTAATTAGCAAATGATATAAATATTATGAATGTAAACATTAGGTGAGCAGCTTACATTGTAACCGCGTGTCCTAACAACACGCTTTGTGACGAGATATGCAGGGATAAGCAATTTGGCTGTTTCCAAAAGACGAAACATGACAGAAATTTAAATACAGCCATTCAGAAGCACAGAATATGCACTCACTCACGAAATGGTAAGGTTTATAATCTAATATATTAAACCTCTTAAACATTATTAAATGTACATGCTGAATCATTGATATGTGTTTAGTTCTAAAGTTCAATTTTAAACAATTTTATTTTAAAGATCTGTTGTTCACCTGTGAGAAATAGAAGCCATTATTAATACATCAATTTCAGGTGTTGATTAGAAAAAAATCTTTTAATATGAAAAATATTCCTTCCATCGCATGTCTTTACTTTTATTTAGAACACAGTTTAAATCACTGGCTCCTGTCCTCAATCTGGCAACCTGCGCTTGCATTTGTTTTGATCTAGGAGTGCATTTGTCATTATTAGGTAAACCAATACTTTAATATGTGGCCACAAAGTCTATTTGTTCTTCAACATATCCTATTTGAAGTTCTGTACAACAGCATTCAGTTGGTCAGAAAGAGAAACTTTGTTTTATATGAAGGGATTTTAGTCTGTTTTTATTCACCGACATTTTGTTCACAATTTTAACAACGTGTCAAAATAATACATCAGACTTGCATACGTATGAACTCTCTGCTGTCTGTGCAGTCAACTTTACTCAGATCATTGTCATGTCTCGCTATAATTGCGTGCGGAGAAAGAGTTTCGTACTGGCACTGTGTGGGCAGACTACGGTGAGCAGAAAAGATCTGTCATGGCATTTGACGTTTGTTGTTTTCTCCAAGCAGCCTCCAGCACACTGCTGTCCTGATGTGATGTTTTCAGGGAACAGTGAGTGAGGTTTGGGGACAGGTGTTGGGACACTGGGCGTCTGTCCCGGGGCATCTGTATCACACAACTCTATACTGCAAGGTCATCCTGACAGCTACAAAGCCCAGTCACATCTCTGTGGATCTGAGATGACTGGAAGACATATTGATTGTATTTCTCTCAATAGATGATTTCTTACAACAACTTAAAGCGGGACACTCCAGGCAAAAGACTTCTTTCATGTACCTGTCCATTTTTAGATGTGAGGCTTTTCAGTCTGATGAAAGAAAAACATCTAAAATGCACTTTTAAGTTTTGTTGCAGTTTATTCATTTTATGATATATGTTTAAAAGGGCGTTTTCTAAAAAATTATACAGTTGAAGTCAGAAATATTTTTTTTCTTTTTTAAATATTACCCAAATAATGTTTAACAGAGCAAGGAAATTTTCACAGTTATAATAATATTTTTTCTTATTTGTTTTATTTTGGTTAGAAAAAAAATTTATTTTTATTTTTTAAAACCATTTTAAGATCGAAATGATTAGCTTCTTTAAGCTATATTTTTTGATAGTCTACAGAACAAACCATCGTTATGCAATAACTTTCCTAATTACCCTAATCTGCCTAGTTAACCTAATTAACCTAGTTAAGCCTTTAAATGTCACTTTAAGCTGTATTGAAATGTGTTTTGAAAAATATCTAGTCAAATATTATTTACAGTCATCATGGCAAAGATAAAA
>CAIGQZ010004625.1:16965904-16981067 GCA_903798205.1 Danio tinwini | reverse complement strand
TTTTTTTTTTCTTTTCAATTGTAAAACATTTTTATTGAGCTCTGCAGTTTAAAAACAAAATGAAGCCATCGGTGGAAAGTTTTAAAGCACTCTAGCCATCAACTTACTCCCCAGACAGCGTCTGCAGTTAATTTGACTGCGTCGTTACAATGCTTGTCATGTAAATAAACTCTTTCTGTCAGAACGCTGCCCTCGCAAATGCTCATTTCTAACACTGAGCAGTACAGACAGGTGCTAAGTTTTGTTTTTCATTTTCCCTTGACTCGTGTATTTCCACTCTCTCTTGCCCCTCTATACAGCAGGTTTTTGTCACTCCAATTACTATTGGATGAGGCTAATTACTGGTGTAATTTGGAGTAGAAACTTTTGAGCTCACCCATTTTTGACTACTATCAGGTGTAGTTGAGAAATGTATTCAACCAGATTGGTTTCATCTTGTTGACATATTAGGGGTTGTTTATCTGGCAGTTGTTTTAGCTAAAAATTGGTACATTTAAATGCATTTTGCCTGTTTGTTTAAATGACAATGGAATGTTGACGACTGAAATGTGTAAATATAAAAATTGCTGTCCAAGTGCACGTTTTGAAAAACAAGTCCATTATAATTTCCATGTGAACACCCATTAAATGATTGCATAGATCTGTAAACGTGTCAATTTTCAAGGCAAGGGTGAAAAAAAACAAACAGAGTTTGCTTAAACTTTCAGCAAAGTGTCTAAACTTAGCGAAGACTCGTCATAAATCCGTAACAAATTCTAAATACACTAACACACAGGTACTGTTTGCTAACAAGGTGACTGACAACTTCTGTCCTGGCATGCATAAAAGATCATTTTTGGCAGTTTTTGTGTATGTGTAAACCTAAATCCATTTTAAAAACATTATGTATACACAGTCTCTTTAAGGCAGGTCATTTCACTCGGCAGCCATCTTTGAAACACCTCTCAGGCAGTATGCTTGGGCATTCTGTCTGAATGAGAAAACATCAAATTTTCAAACTTTTAGCCAAGCTTACGATTACATTTACATATTTGGAATCCCCAATAAAATTAAACGACATGCGTTTTCATAAGTTTTGTTTTTAAATGTTAGAATCGGCATTTGAATATTTTTCCTTTGTCTGTAAAGAAAGTATTAGCTGAGATTCCAGTGTGTTTGTTGACCACATAAACTGTCGTGAAGGCACACGTCTGGTCTGAGCTTTTCCCCCGTAGAATCGTCAGTCTATATCAATCGATGATTTGCTCCTGTACTAGTAGGCTGGGCTTCATTCACCATATTGACAGTTACAAGTTTCCCCATTCGAGACTATACGAGTCTTGCGTATTCTTTAGTCTTTGGTATACATGAACCTTTTTCAGATTTTGACTACATTGTGTAAATGTAGACTAGTGCCTCTTGTAAAATGTTGTAGTTTCTGCAAGTCAATTATTATCAGTAGCTTCAGGTTGTGCAGACCTTTACAGTACATGTGTATCTCCTGCTTGCTATTTCTACTTTTACAGTGAAGTCTCTTCTCCGATATCTGCTGTGTGCTGTTATTTGATATCCGGTCCATTCCGTTCAGTGCGCTCCAAGCTCTGCTGGGTCCTTTTGAATAAAATGAGAAGCGATTGTGTGCCAGACATGTGGCCTCTGGAAATGGTCTCTGGCAGGGCAGTATGTGCATGTACACTTGCTTCCGTTTTCTGTTTACTTGCCCTTTTTCTAAGGATTTGATTTTTAAGAGCTTTTTTTTTTTCCAATGGACTTCTGGTGACCTGATGAAGATTAGCAGGGGTCACTAACAGATGGTGAATGAGTTTTTTTTTTTTTTTTTTTTTTTTGAGGGGGAGAAACTTGGACCGGTAATTAAAGGTTTGAAGATGTGTTGCGGGTGGCTTTTTGATTCATTGTGGGGGGACGTTACACCCCTGTAGCCGCCACGTATATTATCGTTCAAGCTGCTAAGGCACCCTGGACGGCCTTCCAAATGGGCATGAAAACAGCTTACAGTGTGTGAAAGTGTGAAGGCTGACGTGTTAGGAAAATCCGAGATGGCGGGGGTTGAGACTGTTTTTCCAAGTGAGAGCACAGCTTTGATTCGGGCTGAGATCTAAAAATTTGGTAGAGGAAATGAGATGCACATTGAATAACAATGAAGATCATCATTGTGCCTCATGTATGGAAGGAGCTGGAAGTATTCAGAATGGAATATTAGCATATTGCTTAGAGCACACTGAATTTATTCACTTTTTTTTTTCTTAGGAATGTTTATGGATGTATTTATTTCACATGCTATACGTGTAGTATGGTAAGTTGTTAAATCGTAAAGCGGGTATAATATATATATTTTTTTGTTAATTTAGAAAAGCCTAGTAATGAAAATCTGAACAAATGAGTCATTAAATATTGGTTGTGGCTGTTGTCGCATATACAAAACTTCTGAAAGGTAGTTTATTTTCAGTTATATACGTGTATATTAAATTAACCGTTTGTTGTTGTGGTTATTATTATTATTATTATTATTATTATTATTATTATTATTATCATTATTATTATCATTATTATTATCATTATTATTATCATTATTGTTTTTATGAGTGTTTCCTTTAGGACATTTCCAGCTATGGAGGCAGGCTTTTTACACCGATCAGATGGTGTTATTTCAATGACAGATGTTGTGAGCGCAGTATTACAAGTCGAGATCTCATTCATGTAATACAAGCATCCAAATCTCTTTGCTTGCAAACCAATTTCCTTTGTTCACGCACAAATCTTGCACGCCCTCAAAAATACGCTACTCAAGCACATTTTCTTGTGCGTTTTAAATAAGCGCTGCTGAAGTGCGATTTAGTGCTTTTATGTAACGAGTATGTCTTCAACATTTTATTACATTTGCTAGGAATATTTATGAATGTTTCCAATAGACCTACAGAATGGCATTGATGCATCCTGAAGTAAAGTGAAACGGCCATAAACTCCAGCAAGATAAAGTCATTGTATGCAGAACCATAGACCTTTATCTATTAATAAAGCATAATTATGGAAACTGTGTTCATCATAACTGAAAGCTACATCGTGTTTGCTGCCCTCACACATCATGCAGCCTTGTCAGTCAGTCAATCAATCAGCATATAACCTTAAAGGGTTAAACTAATAACACACAACACTCCCATGATTACAGAAAGGTTTGCTCTATTATAATTCACTTATATATATATAACACGCCGTAAAAAAAAATCCAATGACTTAATGTTTTAAATGAGAAGCTGTAATGTAAGCAGAGTGGGGATAATTTTTAGTGTGGCACCTCACAATGGAAGAAAGAATGTAGTGGAAATTTATTATTATTAACAGTAAAATGTCTGAAGTTCTGCGATTCTTTGCATGTCTTGTCATTTTTCTTTTTATTAGCTGGTGTATATATGGCTTTTGGATATCACCACCCATTTTAGATTAGACGCAAGTTTATAATTAGTAAAATTATATTAGATAAAATCTTGAGCTCATCTAAAAATTAATGTAGTTGCGTGTACTGTACATTGTGGTGTTGCTCAATTGTCATTTTAAAAATCTAATTTTTGTTTGCGTTTTTCAGTTTTATTTTGAATATATTCAGATACATTAAAGATTTAAAATCTAACATTTTTAACGTTTCATATTAGGCGGAATTGTAATATTTGTGCATTCTTCTAATTGATGCATAATACAATTTTTTTATTATTTTTTTTTTCTTTGGTAGCCAAAGTAAACAAACCTATATAAATGCTTTCATATAGTTCCTCTCTTTTGTTTGTCAAAGTAAACCATACAAAAGTAAATGGACTGAGTGGAGAAGGTGACGCCCATGGCAGAATATAGATGGCTGCCTGGCATTTCTGAGTATAACACCGGCTGCTGTTGCATGAAAACAGTTCTTTGTTCACTCTTTGGCACTGTTGTAGATTTGCGTGTGTGCGCGCGCGCGCACATGCATGCATGATGCGGCCCAGCCTCCAGCTACAAGGGTCGTGTTCTCTAACCTTGTTGTTTGTGCAGTGACCTCTGCCCTACTTCGACACTGCGTTCCTCTGCTCATCACATCGACCAGTGAGCTATGGCATGTATTCACCACGCACTCCTACGAACGCAGCCTGAAGCCACATGGTCTTCCCCTCAGAAATGATGTCTGAGTGAATTGTTTATGCACTAGAACTCTATAATTGGCTTTCATTTTGTGAAGCTATTTTAGAAACGGAGTAAAACATCCCATAAAACTTTTTTAGAAGACCAATATTGTGATGTATGGCTGAAAGTGAGCTAATAAGCACACATGCGTGTTAGGAACAGCCACAAGTAATGATATTTCAGCTTGTGCTAGAAGATACAAAGAATAACCACCTCCTGTATAGAATTAATACTAGCTTGCTGTATAACATAATTATATTTATACATGTTAAGTTATTTAAAATTATAGCATGTAAAAGGGATAGTTCACCCAAAACTGAAACTGTGTAATTTTTACTCCCCCTTGTTACAAACCTGTTTAAATTTCTATTAAACACTTAAGAAGATATTCTGAAGAAGTACGGAAACCAGTTACCAATGGTTTCTATAGTTTTTGTTTTTTGTACTATTAAAGTCAATGATTACAGGTTTTCAGCTTATCAAAATATCCTATTTAGAAACTCCCAAAGGTTTGGAATCGCTTTCAATTCTTTTTTTTTTATATAGTAAATAAATTTTCATTTTATGGATTAACTATCCCTTTAAAGTTACCATTTTTAAATAGTTTATAATTTATTTTACTTCTGTGGTGTGGAACATTTGAGCAAAACAAGAAATCTAGCAGAAAATACTTGGAATGTGGAATAAATATAGATAATTTTCAAAGCAAGGTGGTCTGAGGCTAAAACAAAAGTGCTTGGTGACACCAATCTGAGGCTAATTGAATATAAAAACTTTTTAAAAATATACATGATATCTTTTAGCCGATAACAAAAGGTAAAACATTCTCTGTTCATTGATGGGTTTCTGAGTTGTACATTTTAGAATGAGAAAGGGCTCCGCACCTGACCCTGCTTCACCTCAACTCCTGTCCAGGGCTCGAACTCTGCTCAGGCTTTTACGGTTTCTCTGCTTCCTTTCTGTCTCTGCCTATTCTGTTATGTAAGATGCACTGAACAGGCCTCTGAATGCCGAAGAGCCTCTTATATAAGACCCAGAGCAGCCCGAATGGAAAAGCTAGCTTCTGTGCTCCATTTATTATGACAGTTCCTCATTTTCATTAGTATAAGTGCATCCTCCAAAAATAGATCTTTATACTTCCTCTGAGGAGAGTGCTGGTGGATGTTTGCCAGATAGAAGAAATGTTTACTAGAACCGCAATGAGAATTCCGCACAAATGACTGTGCGTGGACATCTATGTTTTCTGTTTTAATTATGGGCTGAGGAAAATCCTCAAACGAGGCAGAGTTAAAGATAACCACTGGCCTTGAGGGGCCTAATCCTGCTTACAGCATTATTAGATCCTTTGAGGATCAGAGCTGCCCCACCTCTTTTCCCAACCACATCCCCCTCCCACCCCCAAAAAAACGCATCACTTTTGCCCTGCTCTATTTTCAGTACGCAAAATCAGAGGCGTCATTCACATTTGAGTTGAGACATTTTTGAATTTTTTTTCTTTTATTTTTATTATTATTATTTTTTAAATGAATACCCTTTCAGGCAGTTCCGCATGCTATATCAGATTCAGAGACAAATGTCACAAACCTTTGAGTTTTTCATGAGCATCCCTGCACCGCAGCATTAAAATCAATAGATGTGACACCATTCACTGACATGGCATAAATTGTGCAGGACTTTCAATAGTACCTTGCTAAGCCTCATTAACTCATCCTGGAGGCCATTTTTGTCAGAAAAATGGTTGATTTGGCTATTCACAGCTAGCGTTTGTTGTGCTGTGGAGAGAAGTAAGGTCGTTAGTGAGCAGTCAGCTGTCAGCAATCATTGCATGCTCTCGATTATGCTTTAGCTAGCCTTTATGGCATAGTATGCGTGCCAGGCTTGTGTAAAGATGCCCGTATTGTTTGGAGGGCTTGAGTGTTTAGCATTCTCATCAGGACTGAATGATCCTGTTGATCCACAGAGGGCCAGCGCCATTAGCAGAGGCGCAGTGCACTTTAAATAAGAGAAGGGCTCTTTTAAACATTAATCAGTGCACTGGTTTAGCATCGGCCCTTGGGAAGAGCAGCGAATAATGTTTTTAAGATGAAGCCCTGCACATTTTCATACTCTGGCTGTTTGGAAACACGAGAACATCTTCAGTGCGCTCTCTCGAATGTGTTACACCACTGGTTTTCTTTACGCCTGCAAATATGCAAAACATGTCGCTGTGATCTCAGGTCTTGTTATCTTCACAGTCAGGGCCCTGGGTGTTGTCAGCAGGAACTGGAGCGCGGGTGCTATTCGGGGTCAACGTGAGCTTGAACAGGCAACCTCTAGCCACTCTCACCCCATGTCCAATCCTGACAATAAGGTCACCAGCAATCCCAGTAAGCTCCTGATTACCTCCTTACTGCAGGGAGACTAAGATGCTCTTGAAGAGGCACAAAAACAAGCTGGCTGTCAGAAATGTAGCTAATACTCATTGAAATGTTGAGCGGTGTTGTCATCATGACAAATGTTAAAGAAGAACACTGCAAAAGTGTAGAAAACTGCAGAAAACAGACAAACTACTTGCTCTACAAACAAGTGTGTGCATGACTATATGGACAAAGTAGAATAATATAATAAGAAAATATCAGTTTGCAACATTAAGCGGCGTTTTTAACATCTAAAAGTGAATGAGACTGGAAGTCTTGAGCCAAAGAGCTTCAAATGGAATGTGCCCTCTTGTGCAAGAAGAATAAGGTCAATAGTGAAAAGGTAATTGTGGGAATCAAGTTTGAACTTGGGTCAAGTAATTAAGTTATTTTTTTTTGTTTTTGTGTGTGTATGTGCTGTTTATTATTCACTTCAATTTACATAATGTAATGCATGCATGTTTTGTTTTCACACTTGCAGTTCTGATGCAATTACCAACCAAATGTTTGTTTCAACCAAATGCTGCTGTTTGGTTAAAGTAGAGCACCAAACTTGCAGAGCAGACCAAGAGTTTTGGTCTACTTAAAAGTTAACTTTGAAATATAAATGCAACACAGACCAAAGACCTCAAAATGGGCCTAAAACTAAACAGGATATCACAAGATGTAACTTTATAAAAAGGACAGCCTGATTGAGCATACCCGTTTTATTCTAGTCATAGTCCCGATGTTGGCTGTTAGTTTAATACAGGCATCAGAAACGCATCTCTTTAGTTTCTGTGTGTGACCTGAGGCGTTTTGATAAATTTTCAATTTTTACCCCAAGTGTTTAGCTCTGTGTACTTTTTATTACTATTTAATGTAATTTATAAAAATTTTTGTAAGGAATCAAACTAGTTTAACACATATTTAGGCATTGGATGATAATTGTTTTTAAGGTAAACCACGGAATGGGGAAAGTCAAGGTTTTAAAACCGGCAAAATTTTTTAGCTATACCATTCCTATGGTATATGTAATTTTTAATTTTATTTTTTTAGATCAACAGTATCTCCTGCAGAAAAGCTATCCAAAGATATCATTTTAAATTGTAAATAAATCAGTGTTTTTGACTAATGAAGACTGCAGTCAAGGATTCATTTGAATTATTTAGCCTGTCACGTTTACGGTTCCAAAATACTTTAAATGTTTCTCAAATTAAAAAATATTGTGTTCAAAGAAGAATTTATATATATTTTTTATAATTTATTATTATTATTATTATTATTATTATTATTATTATTATTAATATTTTTAACCCAGACATTTAAAAGAACATATTTTAGAGCAGTAATCACAATACCGTCAAACTTTGATATTTTTATCCAAGGTTATCATACCGTCAGAATCTTATACTGGCCCATGCCTACTCGTATTGAAATGTACCAAAAATAAGAAACATAACACCAAAAGGCTCTCTCTTTTGACACAAATTCCTTGCTTTTAGTCAACTCGGCAACACCCTTTGCATATAAGTTTTTTGCATTTTCTTCCTCTTATTTCTGAGTCAGTGCTTGATTACTAAATGATCCGTTTAATTTGCATTCATTTTAAAAGGGTTGAATCATTGGTGTAAAATTTTTCACAGGATAAAACTTTTAATTGCAAACAGTTGAGAATTCTTTAAATTGTTTTTTACTGTGTTTTTACACTAGCGGTCTTACTGTGTTTATAGATTATACACACACACTCTTAAAAACAGCAGAACAGGTTTAACCACCTTTCTGCATGAACTATAGTAACCTACACCTTTTGTTTTGCTCAGGAATCATGTTGGTGCTCAGTTTAATTTTAGTTTTAATTTTAGTTTTAATTAATTTTAGTTAAAGCCTAGGGCTTTATCAACTTTCAAAAACTAATGCAGATCATCACATCCCACTGGCATTTGCTCACCAAACAGGTCTTTAGTTTGATTCCCCATTTTTGATTCAGTCTTCATCTGAATACTTGTGTTTTTGCAAATGATGATTAACACTTTGTGGGTTAGTGAGGAGGTGTTTACCTGTGATGCATGAGCTGCCTGCTGGGTTTACTAGAGTTCGTTGACTGCCAGTAACCTCCGCCACACCGCTCACAGCAATGTTATTTGACTAACTCTGAAACCACATTGTTTCTGAGGGCGCCTGAAAAGAATGAAGCTCCTGTGCTGATTGGCCTCTTTGTTGTTGTCTCCAGGCAGAAGCTTCTCGTTTCATTTCAGAGGAATGTTTTGTTCTTTTTGCTGCAGACCCCCAAACATCTGGCCCCCCACAACGACCATGCTTGAAACTGAGAAGAAAAAATAATTAGTAAAGGGAAGAATCGATGAAAACAAAAATAGTGGCCAGAATCCTGAAAGGTGTAACAGCAAAAGGACTTGAATAAATAATAACTTTTTTTTTAGCTTAATGTTTTTGGCCTTTTAAAGAAAGCAAAAGCCTGCACACTATCAATTTAGGGGAAAATGCAAGCAAAAAAATACAAATGCAATGCATATTTTTATGATTTCTGCGTGAAAACTTTCAATTTTTTTGTTTGGCCTTCATATTTTTTCTTTTACTATTATTTTAGTAAAAAAGTAGTTATGTTTTTACAAAAATATATTGTAATATTATTTAAGTTGCAGTATAAATGACATTCAAATATACTAACTTTTTAAAAAAATTTAAATTTAAATTTTTTTATTTAAATTATAGAGTTAACATTTTATTGTTGTATTTTCAATCATTTGACCATCTATGATTTTAGTCTATAAAATAAAAATCATCTTCATGTCTAAACTTTTGAGTGTGTGTGCACGTTTCATAAAGCTCACAATCTTGCCAGGCTTCATCCTTTCTGTAAACCTTAATGTCTCCCAAACCAACTATTAGCCAGTTTGACGAAACCATAAACTTCGTGAACTCCGTAATTCAGATTATTTCCCTGTTGCCTGTCATGAGATTCGCTTTTCAGCCAAGTATCTGGGGAAATTCTGCAGAAAGTGCACTGCGTCTGAAGCCAAAACCTCAAAAACACAAACACCCTCCCTCGCAAAGCTCAAACTCGTTCAGATATCATGGCATGACCCATTTCCCGTCAGCAGAAGAGTGCAGGCCTTTTTAATTGAATTCTTCCAGCTACATGATCAAGCAATTCTACTGTGAAGTGATTTTTCTTTCTTTAGTCTTTTTTTTTTTTTTTTTTTTGATTTGATGTTGGTTTTTTTATTTTATTTTTATAGCGGTGCCAGTGCTGCTTTATGTAAAACATAATATGGTAAACACCAGTATAATGGGGTGAGGATACTTTTATAGGCAGTTTACATACTCAAGACTTTAATGTTTAGTTAAAAGAAAAATGTACTCTTTGCTCCACTTTATTGCATTGCTCAAGAAGACAGACATTTGTTTTCATAACACAAACTCTTGACCTTCTGCACAGTATTCACTTTTGCTTATCTGAAGGGGCTTTGAATTGATTGGGACAGGTGTTGAGTGAGAGTGGGACGCACCTGCGGCCCCCAGACCCCCCTCATCCCCATTAATATGATAGTCTTTCACCACAACCTGCAGCTTTCAACTGCTCTCAGCTTACAGCGTCTTTCTCTTGTGAATTATTGACTTCATGCTTGCTTTAAAAAGACTACTTTAGCACTGTAGTTCACTTTAAACTGTTGTTTGTTGTTCATTATTTAACAAGTACTGTATGTAACTTTTTAATATGTTAGCCAACGCACCAAAACAAGTTTATTTTAAAGAATAATATACAATTCAGTTTGTTTATTTTTATAGCGCTTTTACAATGTAGATTGTGTCAAAGCAGCCTAACATTAAAAGTTCTAGTATAATATAAGTATAGTATATGACGAAGAATTATTATTATTTTTTTATTTTTTTTAGAAGTGTGCTAAAGTGTATTTGGAAACTAGGACCTTTGAATACATTTAGGATGGGGACTTTAAGGAGTTATCAATATCTTCTATGTCATACAGTATCTGTATTTTTTTTTTTTTTTTTTTATTTACTTTGCAATATTTTCCCTTCTTAACTATGGTCAAATCAGTAGCTGAATGTATATTTACACTTTAAATTGTGCAAATGGAAATGGCATTTATTAAAGATGACTAATGGAAACATGTTAATTTTGCCAACTTGTAATGTCACAGAAGTTTTCACACTCTCACAAGGTGGGTTTCAGTCAATTCAGAAATGGAAAATTTAGCAAAATGGGGGGGTGGGGAAAATATACATTTATTTTTATTTAATAAATTTACATTTTATTTTAAATTGAGTTTACAGGTCATCTGGCTTATGTAAAAGTGAAATTATCATCCCTTAAATATATAATGTGTTTATTTGTGCAAACTGACTCTTGATCATGATGCAGTACCGTACAAGAGTCTTCTGTCATATTGTAGTGCACAACTTTTATAAAAAAAAAAAAATAAATGAATAAAATAAAATAAAAAATAAAAATCTTTATCTAGGAATTCTGAATCCACTATTTCCTGTGAAATGGGCTAGATGCACACCTAGTGTTTTTCAGGCAATGATAAACGTCCGGTGAAAGCTTAATGTGACCATTTTTTTATTTCATAAGATTCTTTTTACAGCATCAATGTAATTGCTATACATTCTGTTAAAAAAACTTGAGCATTAATTTAGTTGTTCAAGAGTAAAACCAGATGAAAGACCGTGGAACTGCTAGTGCCATCAGGATCAGCAGGTGAGCACGAAACCTTAATTGAAAATATTATAAAATAAAATAAACTGTCATATTTTAAAGACATGGCGGTGGGAAATGGAATTTAATGCAGTGCTCCTTGTCTGGTCTGAGACCCCGTTTATATCGTATATCTATCAGGTAATGAAGATCACAGATTTTTAAAGAAATCAGACCTTAAACGTGGTAATTTTATAATGGAAAGTTCACTGGAAGTGCTGAGCCTGGCTCATATACCCCATTGCATACTATAACCTCCTAGAAATGCCTCATACATGGATGCTCGCAGGAAGGAGCTTCCCTTGCTATTAAAGGAATAGTTCACCTAAAAACAAACATTTCCTTTGTCGTTTACTTGCACTCAAATAGTCCTAACTTTTATTTAAAGTCTCTCTTTTGTTGAACAAAAAAACAAGATATTCTGAGGTGATTTCAAACTGCAACTAAAAACCCATCTCTGCATGGGCACTTCATCTATCAAAATTAAAAATGAATGTATAAAAAAAAAACCTTCTCCGTAGTTGGGGAAAAAAAGCCCTTTTTGATTTCAACAGAAAAAAGAAACTAAAATGTAAGTTAATGATGACCATTTAAATTTTTGGGAGAACAATCCCTTTAATGCCCCCCATTACACGCACTCTTCTCCTTTTATTAATGGACAATAGTCACTGGTGTGGCTATGATGTTATACATAAACTTACCGTGATTTAGCATTATTTTTTTTTTAATGGGTAATCCTAAGACGAAAAAAACTATTTAGTCGTTAACAAGAACTTGCGTCATTTTTTGTAAGTAGTTTTTTCCTACTATGATTGGCAAATGTAATATGTTTACTTCAAAAACCATCTTGTGTTCAACAGAAGAGAGACTCAAAGGTTTAGAATGACTTTGAGAGTGAATAAATGAGTAAATTTTACATTTGAGTGAACTATCCCTTCAACTTGTGCAGATCTGTAGTTTAAAGCAGGCTACTGTGCTCTCTGGTGGCACATATAAACCTTATGTTCGCAGCAGCCTATTAGATGTTGAAAGATCACATTGTGTGGCGTGTGTCTGTTGACGTCGAGCAGCTGCGTGTTGCTAAGATTAGCACTGTAACGATCCTGACTGAACTGGCGCTCATGTTCTGTCCAGGAGAAGCAGGAGTTTGACCATTAGTAACCTCAGCCTCCTCCTCCCCCTCCCCCTCTTCCATCAGACGCCTTTGTTTTGCCTGCCAGGTAATTCATCACACGAGTCTGATGTCAAACGGGGAAGTGCCTCATCAGACTCCCTTTGTCAAACGGCAGCTCTTGTTTATTTGTCTGCCTTATGAATCTACCTCAATTTCTTTTCTTTTTTTGTCTAGTGTCCTTTTTTTTTCATCCAAAGTCAATGTTTATCAGCCCGGGGCTTTTGTCGGCAGCACTGTGCAAACTGATATGCCGGTGTTTGTTTTCCTAAAGAGCCATCGCCTGTGTGCAGAGCAGGAATATCTCCAGGCCAGGCCTGTGTTTTTTTTGGTGTTCCCATGCTCTGGTCTGGAACATGGGCATGCTGGAGGGTAAACATCAGCTCTGTTTGGGCTCTAAACCTCGTCTTTGGAGACTTGTGAAATTTTATGGTGGATATAAATGGACTGAAGGGCTTTGGGTCAGATGGGTATAAAGCTAAAGGGTCATAGCTGGTTAAAGTGCAGGAAGATTGAGGTTTTTAGAACTAGTTCACACACGGGCCTGTTATTCGGGTTTGTGAAGAACCAAAGGAGCAGATGAACAGCTGATATAGTTTAGGAATTTTACTTTTTTAGTTTTTGCATAATTATTAGTGGAATGCAAAAACAACCATACAAACATGATTAGGATAACTATCATGATGATGAAGATGCTGCAAGTTAATGTAATAAAATATTTAATTCTTGTCATTAAATTTGCAACTTTAATTGTTAACATTGTAATAACAAATGATAAACAATATTTTTACAATGTAAATGTAAAGAATAGAAGTTGTAAACATTTTCATTATTATTTTTTGACATTAATCATCTACTACTACTGCTACTAATTGATGATGATGATTATGATGATGATGATAATAATAATATTAATAATAGCTAAGATTGTAAAATTAAATATTTTAATAATAATAATATTTGCTAAGATTGTAAAATTACATTTTAATAATAATAATAATAATAATTGTAGTAGTAGTGATGACTATGATGATGATAATAATAATAATAATAATAATAATAGTAATTTGCTAAGATTGTAAAATTATTTTAATAATAATAATACTCAGATTGTAAAAGAAAATAAAATGTAATTTACAATAAGAATATGTTTTAATATCAGTATTAAGTGAGAAAATATTTACAATAGTAGCAATTACAGAAAGAAAATTAAGTCATTAACAATAGTGTAATTTAACAATGTTTGTCACTCAATGATAAACTCTCGTCGCAAGTATTTTTCTAATGGCATTACAATAATGTTGTTGTTCATTTTTTTTATTATCATTATAAAGTTGTTGTTATAAATTTGTTGTTTTTATATATGTATTATAATTATTTGTGGTTGTTTTTATACTGTATAATTAACAATTTAGTGCATGCAAACTGCCTTTCATGTTGCAATGTAGTTAAACTGTCCTTACATTTTTCAGCTGAGCAGGAAGTGCTTTGACTTTTAGTCAAGGTGAAAAACATTCCCACAGAGAGAATCGCTCAATAAAAAGATACGTCGATAACAAACCAGAGTAGTCCTGCCTGGATTATGTGACTTTTAATGTCATCTTTTCTTCTTTAGTCCTCTCCTAAACAGAACGATCAAAGAACAAACACTGACAAATCAACAGAAAGAAAAAGAAATCCATCCTCCGTAAAACACCTTTTAGCAACAGGGATTTCTGTCAGCTTGTACAGTATGTCATGTTAGCAGTGAGTGTGTGTTTCTTACGTTTTCTTTGAGACGTTGTGCTTATCATTCGAAACACGCTGGTGGTTTTGTGCATTAGAGGCCTTATAACCTTGAGTCATTTTTGCTGACGGATAAGAGAGATAAAACCGAGACGAGGGCAAAAGTCAAAGCACTTCACACACACAAATGCAGTTGGAAAGTGTTCCCGTTTCATTTTTGATGTGAAAGTGACAATTGTATGAAATTGAAGCTCCATTTCTTCTTTTTCGTTGACCTTTTGATATTTTCAATTGCTATTTGATCACTTGTTTTGACTGTTTCTTCTTAAAGAGACCGCTTAACTACAAACATATATTCATGTTCCGTGCTGTTGGGTTTGTAGGCTGCAATATGTAGTTTCTTTCTTAATGCAAATGACATGTAAATTGTAGTTTGGTAACGATACCTTACATGAGGTACATATTGTCTGACTGCTTAAATTAATTAGTTACTTTGTGACTAAACCAATTATAACTTTCTTTTTTTTTAAAATAAGGTAAACCAATTTTAAGACAACAGGTTTATAATAATAATAATAATAATAATACTATTAGTTAAGATTGTACAATTATATTTTAATAATAATAATACAATTTAAGATTGTAATATTAAATATTTATTTGAAAAAAAAGTTGACATTTACAAAGAATAGGTTTTAATATCAGTGTTATGATAATGCCTTTAGAAACAAAATATTATATAAGTAATTGTTGGTGTATAATTGTGGTTTTATTGTTGTTATTGATACCTTACATACATAGTCTGACTGCTTAGTGATTTAGTTACTTTACTCGGTGACTAAACCAATTATGGGAACTGGGAACTGTTGAGTTGACTTTTTTTTTTTTTTTTTGTAAACATTTTTTATTTACTTAAGGCAATGGGTATTATTATTATTATTATTATTATTATTATTAGTAGTAGTAGTAGTAGTAGTAGTAGTAGTAGTAGTAGTAGTAGTA
>CAIGQZ010004625.1:16952266-16965894 GCA_903798205.1 Danio tinwini | reverse complement strand
AGTAGTAGTAGTAGTAGTAGTAGTAGTAGTAGTAGTAGTAGTAGTAGACTGTTTTTACAGTGTATGTTAATTTTAATCTTATTCAAGTAATACACTGTAAAAAAAAAAAAAAAGATATTTGAAGTTGTTTTTGTTTTTTTTCAGCACCCCAGCTGCCGAGAAAAAAAAGAAAAATAATGCAATTAGTTTTTACAGTTTACTTTTTTGATAATTTTGATTAGGATACTCATGTTGTACCATATTGATATAAACTTCGTGAGTAATTATCTTTCTTAAATTGAAAATGTAGTAATTCTTTAGTACATTCTTTAGTAATTATTAAATCAAAAAGTATTAATTAAAACAAATAATTGTTTATAAAATGAAAACGAAATATTTATGTATATACAGACGCACAAACTAAACCAGAATTTAATGTTTCTTTCTAAAATGTCTAATGTATTCATGTTTGTGTAATTTATTAATGTTATTTAAAATATTACAAGGAATCAGGAAGCAGTAGTAAATTCTGGGAAATGAACAGTCAGTAAAATAGGATTTGTAGTCTGCATTTAGAAAGAAATAGAATTACAATGTGTTTTTGGTGTTCTGATTTCATACGTTTAATTTTATCCAATCAGTTACTATACTGAAAACGGGAATGCATTAAGACATTTGTTAAATGCAGCAGACGTGTGCAAGACATGTTTTTGTCATTTGAGTTGCCATCACCTGCTTCAGTCTGCATGAATCACACTTGTTCATTAAGTAGCAGCTGTCTGAATCCATATAACCTTCCCTTACTTTCCACAACACCTGCTTCCCTCCCCATTACTAACTCCATCTCTCTTTCTCTCTGTGCTGTTGTCCAGGCACCTGTTCTTCATGCATGTGAAAGAGGATCTGCACCGTGGGCATCTGCGCATGTGCTCAGAACAAGCCCAAGAGCTCAGCGCCCTCCTCGCGCAGGCCGAGTTCGGGGATTATAACCAGAACACAGCCAAGTACTGGTACACTGAACTCTGCGGCTCAGAGCCAAACCAGACCACCATCAACAGGTAAATCAGAACCACAGAAATTGATTATTAGTATTATTTGTTTATTATTTGTATTTATTAATAAGATATACACTACGCTATAATTAACACAATCACAATGTGCCACAGTTTACACAAATGTTAAAGTATTTATTACAGTTTATCAGTTACCATGCTCCAGTATTCTGTAGCATTCATTAACAAGGAGTTGTACACGTTATACACTTTTTATTATGTGGTTCAAAAACATGTTTATTATAAATCACTGCAGTTTTTTTTTTACCTCCATGCTGATATCTTCCATATGTCGCAAAATTACAGATGAAAGCATGCAAAAGCGAGGATGCATAGTCTACATTATTATTTATTTGTTTTTGTGAGGGTGAAAAGTTCTCCACAATAATAACCATCTAGTTTTGTCACAAGGGTTGCATTTCTTTTTTTTTATTTGGTCAATGAACTTGCTGCACATCTTGATGTTCATGGCATGCTTGTTTATTCCACCAAAATGATATAGATGGGCATGGATCATTGCAAAACAAGACAGATATTTCATTACAGCGATTATGTGGCAGTGTACGTTATTTACATCTATTCTCCTGGATTTTGTGTAAGTGTGGTGGTGTTTAGCATCTGATTTTTATATAACACTTTAACATATTTATACACATAGCTAGGCCTTTGTATATAATCTTTGTACAGATGGATGTATTGAAAATTTTTTTTTATCAATGCCGCCTTCCGTTTTTCAACCAGTTTCCCCCCTTGTTGAGCAAAAACTTTTGGAAGTCTATAAAAGCTGTTTGGCATTTCTTAATTTAGCCAGTTAAAAAAATTATAGAACATAAAACAGAAACATATTGATGTTCTAATAGCGATTTCTTATGTAGAAGAATAATTTTCTGCCCTCCATCTGCATTTTGCACGTCATTAATGGCGTTATGTGAAAACAACTTATTGTGCCTCCTTTTTACAAGATGTAAAATAGGTCTCTGTCCCTAGAGTGTGTATGTGAAGTTTAAGCTCAAAATACCTTAAAATAATGTTTTAACTCTTTGAAACTGTCTTTTTTTTTTTTTTTAAGGATTTGATCCAAATTGTGGTGTTTCGCTAACTGTCGCTTTAAATTCAAGTGACATTGTGCTCCACAAACACAAAATGTCTGTGCGTCAGCATAGCAGCAGATTCAAAACAGGACTAACATTATCTTTGTGAAACCGAAAATTGTTAAAAGATGTGGCTTAGAAGAAGGTAGTCAATGGAGACTATAGTTTTCATTTGTTCATCACAAAACATTTATAATGGTTGCTGACATTATCTTCAGCTGGTACAGTGAAAACTCTAATAGCGGACGGCTGTTTCTCACTCAGGGCTGTCTATGCTAATAAGGGAGAGATCATCACTAATAGGCAAGGCTTTTCCTCTCTGATGACATTTACAAAGGGAGAATGTCCGTGAAAGCATTTCTGCAGACTGCTTTTATGAAGTATGATATTATTAAAAAAAAAAATTATTACATTTTTACCATTAGAAGCTGGCTATATTCTCACGCTGTTTGCCCACAACCATTATAAAAGTAATGTTTGCATAATAGATTCCCTATAAAAGCTCATCTTTGGAGATATTATAAACTATAAATATATTACTTCTATAATGCATAAAAAAAAGAAGAAAGAAGAGTGAAGAAACGGTACCAGGATGTTCCTTATTTTTTTTATTAAATTCTCCTTATTTTAACATTCAACGTCTCTGTTCAAGCTACCTCACATAAGTGCTCTGTTTGTTAACAATCAAGTAATAAATAACATCAATTCTTCACTTTAGGACTTTAGTGCAACAGTAAATATATAAAAAAATCTAATATAAAAACAAAAAACACCTTGACTTAAAATAACCGGGAGGCAACCCCAAGTTTACATATTTTACTCAGTTTGCTATGGCAATGTTGTTGTCATCAACTTTGATACCTCCAGACTGTAAACATACTTGCGCTTTCCGCTTCAAGCTGCTTCTGTGTTTTACATTGCCAGCATTTGACCAATAGAGTCTCTGCACAAAGTTATGTCATGCCACACTTGTTGCTGTTTCTGTGTGAAATCAAGAAAGAGGTCTAACTCGGTGTCCCCTCATAACTATAGATGTTAAAAAAATGAGAATATATATGTGTTCTGATCAGGAGGTAACGTCCGATTCCGATAGAGTCTAAAACCGTGTGATTGGACCTGATTTCAGATCACGTGATCAGATCTGGACATCCCAGATATATTGCATTTACATCTATAAAATAAAGCTTTTAAAATGAACCTAAAGTGTATTTAGTCACTCCGATAATATGAAAATACTGCAGTTCTGTTATTCCTCACTGTAATTGTTGTTTATATGATGCAAATACATCTCTTCTGAGACCAATACAACATGGTAAAATAAATATTACACTGAAAAATAAGACCAAGCACAGATCTAGGAGATGCTAAATAACAACAGTGTTTTTGTGTAAAGAATACAAATGTAATTTGTTCTAATATAAATTAAGCTAGGGTAGAGGGTGTTCTTTTACCCTCAAACTGCTGTGGTTGGTTAGTTGTCCAAATGAGCACAGTGAGCTGTAATCCGTGCCCTTGTGAACCTCTTATCCAAGCCTGTGTGGATGTAAACAAAGCACTCGTAATGCCGTTTGACTAATTGCAGCCCTCCTTTTATACACTTCTGTTCAGAGTCTAGCTTGTTTTGGCTAGTAAACGGACTAGCTAATCAAACACAGTAGATTAATGAAATCCTTTCTATAGTGATTAATCACTGTCATCAAATCAAGTTAAGGCTAATGCATACATGAAGTAAATCAAAGGGCAACACGGGGCCATGGACTATTTCAGTGACTGACACGTAATTAAATTATTAGTTTATCCACATCTACAAATTGGTATGTTTATTTAGATAATAGATATTATCAGGTAGTACATCTGAGATGTAGAATTGGCCTCTCAAGGCTTACTCCTATTTAATGAAAGCAGAAGAAAATCCTTTTTGTGACTTGTGTAAGAATAGTTGGACGATAAAACCATTTTATTTTCATGTATATTTCTCTTCTGGAGGAATTTTAATAAACCACTTTTTGTAAGTGTTATTTTTATATTTATTTGTACAGTGAATGATTAAAAAACAGTTATGATTGTAAATTCTATATTGAATATTTACTACAAGTGTTGCATTGAATATAGTCAATGCTGCTGATATGGCAATAAATAAATGAATGGAAAAAAAAATGAATGAATAAATAAATACTGCAAATTGGTTTCTTCATTTGTATTTTCTATATTAAAAGGATCTTTTCAGTTGATCCGTATATAATATAATATAATATAATATAATGTAATATAATATAATATAATTATAATATAATATAATACAGGGTGATCTAAAAGAATACCACAACTTTGAAAATCGATGACTGACTGCAAAGAGGACAAGGAGAGCTAAGCTCTTTCTGTCGTTGATTTAAGGAAGCCCTAAAGTTTCATTTGGTTGCTCATTCGAAGGTGCATCTGTAACTGGGCAAACCTATCTGAATATGTTGCAGAATTGGCTGTTCCTTCAACTTAAAGAAGAAAGAAACGCGTTAATTCATATTCCAGCAGGGATGGGGCACTACCCAATTGGCACTTTTATATAGCAGTGCCTACTTGAACATACCCAAAGCAATTAATTGGCTGTCACCCCTTGTTTTTTTTTTGTTGTTTTTTTTTTAACAAACATACACCTTCTATGGGTGTATTTTAAAAATATGGTGTTCCGACCACCTCTACCAGCTAACATTGAGGAACTAAAAGAAGGAATACTTGCAGCTATCCAAACTTATGCCGAGATGCTACTGAGAGTGTGGAACGAGTTTGAGTATTGGGATAATGGCACTCGAGTTTCTGGAAAGGTCATATTGAACATCTATGAACTTGTTTTCTAGTGAAAAAAGGTACTCTTCACATTGATTAATTACCCAAGGTTCCATGTTTCTTTGATTTAAATACAGATTTTCAAAGTTGTGGGATTCTTTTTTTATTATTATTATTTTTAATAACCCTATATAATATAATATAATCAGTTATTAGGCCTTAAGTATTGATTTTCAGTTTATTTATTTTAGCACTAGTTTATTAAACAAAATTACAATAAACTCTACCCATCATTGTATTTTTTTTATTAGCTTTTCTGTATGTTTTCTCTACAGACATTGTAATTAAACTAAGTTTATATTTATTATTATTATTATTATTATTAATAATAATAATAATAATAATAATAGTAATAATAGTAACAATAATATATTTTTACATTTTATTTATTACAAAAGTGTATATTGTATCACAAGGCCACTTCAAGCAGCTTAAATTTAAAATGAGATTTATTTATTTGTAAGTTGACCGCATACCATGTTAAATATTTTGTAACTTTAGAGCAAAAGTATCTGTTACCAGCCATAATTGGGTGTGTGATCAAGTGGGGTGTGCGATTCCTCTCAGACTCAATGTGTCTCTTGTGTTTTTGCAGTATCATAGCCAAGCACAAGGCTCTGGAGGGTCTGAGCCAGGCCTCAGTGGAGTATCAGGCTCTGCAGCTGGTGTCGTCACTGGAGCATTATGGGGTGGAGTGGCACTGGGCGCGGGACGCTGAAGCACAGAGACTGGCTATCGGTGTGGGTCCAGAGGGCATCGCTATCTGTCGAGATGATTTCAGCCTGGTCAACAGGTCAGATACAGACAAATGGTGTAATTCTTTGCCTAAAAATTTGCATTAATTATGTACCATCAAGTCTGTTTACAGCAGTGCATTTTTATTTGTACGTTTTTTGTTTTGGTTTGGTTTATTTATTGTTTTTTTTTAACTTTTTTTATTTATATTAATGCATTTTTTATGTACGTATTTATTTATTGGTTTATTATTTGTATTTATTTACTTTTTATTTATTTATTTATTTAGTATTTGTTTTTATTTATTTTATTTATTTGTTTATTTGCTTATTGTTTTATTCATATTTATGTATTGATTTATTTGTATTTTTAAAGTTTTATTTTATTTATTTAAATTAAGTTGTACTAACAATCTCTTACATCACCAACATTCATCAATTCATCAATGAAGATTTTGTACTTTAAAGGTGTTTCAGTATCTATAAGATCATTTGGCATCACGATGGGTCAGTGTGACCGGTGCAGATCATAAACATTTTTTTTATACATGTTTGTTTGACTGGATGCTCAGGAGCGATTGCAGATTGTGTCATTTATAACATAGAAGCTTCTATAAAAATATAAATGTAAATGTTCTGTACCTTTTTTTAATTGCATTAGTCTAAATGCATCTAAAATGCATTGGTATAAATGTAGCCTAAGTCAATTTGTGTAATCTAACTTTAACTAATGCATCATCTTTTCCCTTTGTTGCAGGATATCCTATCCCATCATTCAAATCGCCACGCAGTCAGGGAAGAGCGTATACTTGACTGTCACCAAGGAGAGCAGTGACAGTGTGGTCCTGCTGTTCAAGTTGATCAGTAATCGCGCCGCTAGTGGACTTTACCGCGCCATCACGGAGACGCACGCTTTTTACAGGTGAGACACACTTTGACAAGCATGTCCAGGGGTCAGAGACCATAAAACCCTTCATTGAACACAGTCATGCTTCATTACATTCTGTAATTATGTAACATAGTGAGGAGTTAAGCAGCTTTGCAGGTTGGTAAGGTGAAACACTGCTGGAAATTTAACTTTTTTTTATACTACCTGTATATTATTATTGTATTTTTTATTTAGATTTTTTTTTCTCTAGTCTATTGTAAAGAAAACATTAGTATACACTTAAGTATTTCTTTTGTCTCACTTTATTAGCTTGGTTATTTTGAACCTGACTTTATCCAGTATTTATGTTTTTGTGTTAGAAATGCATGCAAATTACCACATTATAATAAATCTGTCATTTGTATAAATCTTAGAAACTTGTAATAATAAAACATATTTAATTTCTTAATGTTATTAAAAATATTGTGTTATCTAGTGTTTTATTATTATTATTTTTTTCACCTGTTTTTCACTTGTTTCTTGCCTTTACATGGAATATGTAATCCTTATTTACATGATTTTTAACATTTAGCATGGTTAATTATACCTGTTTCGGATGCCTTTTTTTTTCTATCTATTGTCATGGTAGTGAGGAAATGATCTCTCTTTGGCCTGATTCTTGTTTGTTTTCTTGCACTGACTTTGTAGAAAGCAACTGTCAGCTGTTTAAATTTTTCATTCATTTTTCGTATTTATTTATTTAATTTTTTCAGTTTTATGGAAATACAGGATTATGAGATTTTATTCTGCGCTTTCTTTGAACTTAGTTTTTATTACACATTTGGACTTTGGATTTTTTGAAAACAGCAAGCTCTGAGAAAGTCTTGCATCCTTAAATCAAGTTATAAAGTAACCAATAACAAAACAGAAGTATAGGTCGGTCAGACCTACAAAAACAAACAACAAAAATCTGTTAACACCTAAAATCCAGTAAATAAAGTTTAATCGATCAACAACAACAAAATCCACAATAACAGTTTACACATACAAGGAAAAAGCCCATGGACCAATGGGTAATTCAATTAAAAAAATCCCATGAATAATTAAATTAATATAATTGTGTGTTAGTTTATTTATGCAAACAGACAGACTGATCGATTCATTTTAACTTCAGGTGACATTTAATAATAAAAAGATGCATTAAATAAAAGCAAATACATTTTTGTCACAAGTACGTACATTTGAGTATAAATCCTAATTTTCTAATCAAATCAAACAATAAAATGCATTTGGTCAATGAAATATAAAAACATTAATTCAAAACAATAAGAGAATAATAGAAATAATAATAATAATAATAATAATAATAAAATCTCACAAATTAGTTTATTTATGACTAAAATCAGTAGACACAGATGAGCATTAATCTCATGAATCCGTTCAATAAACCAACCAATTCCCCAAAAATAATAACATCCAATGAATTAAGTAAATGATAAATTCTCATAAATCCATAAAATAATCAATTTCATGATTAAATTCCCAGAAATCATTATGTAAATTTTAAAACAGATTGATAAAATTCTGGTTTTATAAATTTATTAATAAAATCTCCTAAATCAAATAATCAATTAACCCATAAATTTGTAAAATCCTATGAATCAGTCTATCAGAATCACTCAAACTATTAAGATTTGAACTTGAATTCAGTCTTAATGCTAGAGAGCAGTCCAAAAAAAAAAAAAACCTGACTAAGACGTCGCTCTCTAGCAACATGCTCTCCCATTATTCAACCCTGACAGTGTTACATAAGCCTGCTTTCACCTGTTTAAATACGTGTTAGTGTGTGAGATGCAGTTTCCCCGGCTCCCGATAAGAGCTTTTTATTGGCGAGATGCTGGATAAGCAGTCAGCTGCTGCTCTCCGCCCTTCAACTCTAACAAGCGCCACCATCCTTCATTTTTACAGCGTCGCCAGCTTTTCAGTAGCCCATTATCTCTGATGTATAATGTAAAATTGGAGGTGCTGAGCGACAGACGCTTTTCAGATAACCTCCTAATATCTGATCAGCCATAGAAATGGCTGATATCATATAGTTTGAGATATACAGGTAAAAATCCTCCGCATGATGATAATTAGTCCTCCTGTGGTTATGATGATGATGATGATGATGATGGAAAATGTACAATCTGGAAGTTGTTTGGTCAGGGAAAATTATGAAAATATTTATTATTATTATTATTATTATTTATTATTAGGTATTATGAAAAATAAAATCAGTTGCATACAGTAGCATACAGTCAGCCTGTTTACAAACCGAGATAAGCAAATGTCATCCTTTTGAGAATAGACCTGGTTTCATTTTTATACAACAAGAAAGAAATCATACCGTTTGTTGATCATACCATAGTGTTTATTGCACCATTGTTATAGTAAATGAAAACCAGCACCAAGTCAAACCAATGGTCAAAAAAACATCTTTGTTAACTGAAATAAAATGAGAAATTCTCAATAAATGGAAAAACTAAAACAACATTCACTGAAAAAACTGAGACTCCATAAATGACTGGGTAAAAAAAAAAACGAAGTAGAACTGAAATTAAAATAATTAATCAAAAATAAATCATCACTTTCAGAATTCATGCGAGGATCTAATATATGGCTTTTTAGAGGAAAAGCTGTAGATGTCACTTTTTACAGCAAAACACACCAGTCAAGCACATGATTGTATGCAAAATCATCATTTGTTACTGTAAAAAAAAAATCCTGGTTGCCTTATGAGTCTATTGAACTTATATTATGTTAAACTGACTTAATTTTATAAGTTATGCAAGCTGTTTTAAGTTAGAGCATGATTAACCTAGTTAAATAAGTTACTATGAACTAAAACTTATGCTGTCATGACTAAGTGATCATATCATTTTTTTTACAGTATAATAAATATAAAATGCATGTTCTAGATTATCTTTTAAATATAAACTAGTTGTTTATAATTAAACTATGTATGATCTTTAATATGAAGGCATTTTGTTTGAATTCATAATTTGTATTTGTTTTTGTATTCAGGGTTTAGTTTAACTCCTGTGCAAACCTCTTAGTAATAATAATAAAAAGATTAAAGTAAGCTGGGTAAACATTAGACTTTGCATTGGTTTAAACCTGGATGTGTTCTGTTAACTCTGCAAATCTATAAGTACTAAAACTAAATTGGAATGATTTCATTTGAACTAAAGAGAAAGCCATATAATGGAAAAAATAAGAACCGATAAATAAGAAAATCATCAATGAAACAAACTAAACTGAAATGTAGACATTTTAATAATGTTTTGAAACAAAAAAAATAAAAATTTTAAAAGGCGAAACTATAATAAACATGGTCAATTACCATTGCATAATAATAATAATTTGAAAATGCATAAATTAATTTTGTTCATGTTCAGTTTAAGCATTTTACACTTTTTAATTTCCACACTATTCTACATATTCTTCTTATTGAATCAGTAGTTTGGAGTAATCAAAAGTTTAAGTCATAACTTTAGAACATTAAGTGATTCTCCACTGGCCGATTCTCTTTTAAAACTAAAATGTCCACATGCAAATCTTGGTGTAGCAACATGATTCAAGAAGTTTTTAATTTTTACTGTGATTTACTGTGCAAAATGATTAATTTTGACATTTTAAACAAATCAATTGGTTAAATTGATTTGAAGCTTTGAAAGGCTTTTCTCCCATCACTAGCTACCATGAAAGCTGGATATCTTTGCATGTGAAGTTAATGCACGAGGGTGCCCTCTAGCTTCCAGTATCAACTAAACATTTTACACGTGCTCTCACAACAACCTATTTTTGATATGTTTTACTTTACAAAAGTAAATGGGGAAAAATAGTAATAATAATGCCTCTCTCTGAAGATACATGACTATATCTCAGTGGATGCATTTGAATTCATTATTCATCATTATTGTATAAAACACCAACAAATGCTTTTGTCAGTAAAGCAGATTCTAGAATTGGCAGTAAATCTTCAGGATGTAGTTGCTGACAAGCTGTAGTTTACTGACAAGTTATTCATAATCGCATATAATTTAATTGGGAGATTTATGAAATCAAAGATAATCGTTCTCTAATGACGACTGTTTGCATCGCTTCTATGTAAACTATGGCTCTGTTGCTGCTAATTCTGAAAACTCTGAAAATGCCACATAGTAGCATGTTTTACTCTGTACTCACTTCATAACTTCAGTCGAGTGTTTGAAAGAATTCCTTCATTAAGATTTTTTATTTATTTATTTTTTTTCTTAAGGGCTACACAATATATCATTTAGCATTTATATCGCAATGTGATCATTCACAATAGACTCAACATTGCATATCTTGATGTGATGTGTATTTGTAATATCATTGTAATATCATTTGTACTTGTGACCAGGGCCAGATTAAGAACACAATGGGCCCTAGGGCGCTAGCAAATCCAAGGGCCCCCCTTTTATTTTTTTTTTACCTCACAAAAGTATAAATATGTTTTATTATTATTATTATTATTATTAATAATAATAATAATAATAATATTAATAATAATATTAATAATAATTTGAAAATTATCAAATTTATTTCCACCATTTGATTTATATTTCATTATATGTATTTTTCTGTTTAAATAAAATAGGCCTGTAAGAAAGCTATACAAAATTAAGAAATGACATATGAACTTTGAAGTTCAAAGAGGCTGCAAAAATCAGAAAAACAAAAAATATTTGCAATACTTCTTAAATTAGTGCTTTATAATAAATGCTTTTAAATAGGATTTTACCCTTTTTTTTTTTTTTTTTTAAGTTTCTTTAGAACTTTATGAATCCCTAATGATGGGATATCTTTAAAATCTAATCTTTAAAATTCTAATATGCTAAATATTGTGGTCTTCTGAGTTACAGAAGGCTAGCATCCTCATTTTTTTGCATCAGATATATTGTCTGATGAAAGCCAGCACCAATATTTCATTCCTCCATATTATTACTGTCGTTTTCATAAAAGGGGCAAAGTAAACCTTCATCATAAAGTTTGCATTCTAGCTAGTTCAACTAGACCAACCGAGTGTATTTACTTGATATATGTAGTCCGCAATGATGGACATTTTGATAACTGCTTGTGTAGGCTATTTCCATATCAGCCCCACCTAGCCCTTATGTTAATCCGGCCCTGCTTGTGACGTAATATCTTGTGACTATAATTATTTTTAAAGCATTCAGGCATGAGAAATGGTACCAATTGTAACTTTTAATAAATATTAATTTTATTGAATTTCATTTTTAGTAATCAATTATTGTACCTTATTCAAAAAATGATAATGTTTATTTGTTTGAATTGTATCTTTTTATTTGGATTTATCTTTGCTTGTAGATGCACTTGTCTACAGCCATCCCAATCAGTCTAAAATTCTTAATTCTTTTCAAATGGAGATATTAAAGTCATCTGGCGAAATTGTATTCATATTGCAAAGTATATCGCAGAACAACAAAATATTGCAGTGTTAGATTTTTCCAATATCATATATCCCTAATTTTATGATTAGTCGTAAAAACAAATAAGTTGTACGAAAGTGTATGATTAGTCATGTTTAATCAATGAAAGCAGATGAAACTTGTTAATTAAGCAATCGCTATGGGGGTTTCCTGGCTGTTACTACTTCACGGGTGCTAGGAGTTTCCACGCAAGATATGATTTACTACTGATCACAGAACCGAGCTTCCCTGGCAAGATACGCATGACAATCACAGTGGTTACGATTTTTTATTTCAATCTATCATGCAGCACTACTAGCAAATATTGTGATTTTGTATAGTTCATATTAAAATCCATCCTTTAATCTTGCTTTAATTTTTTGTCTGTAGATGTGACACCGTGACCAACGCTGTCATGATGCAGTACAGCCGGGATTTTAAGGGTCACCTAGCTTCACTTTTCCTCAACGAGAACATCAACCTGGGGAAGAAGTACGTATTTGATATCCGCCGCACATCTAAGGAAGTGTATGACTACGCCAGACGCGCGCTTTACAATGCGGGGATTGTGAACATGATGTCTCGGCCGGGAGAGCGCACGCCATCCAGCCGCTCTCCGTCCCGGGAGCAGGAGGGGGCGCTGGACTGTGGGGGCTGCCAGCAGAGCCGCCTGCTGCAAGAGAAGCTGCAAAAGCTGAGGGAGGCTCTGCTCTGTATGCTGTGCTGCGAGGAGGAGATCGACGCTGCTTTCTGCCCCTGCGGACACATGGTCTGCTGCCAGAACTGTGCTGCTCAGCTGCAGGTTAGACAACTTTCAGCTTCATTTAATGCATGTTAAATGCATGAATAAAATAACATGTATTAAAAATAAATGCAAGAAATCGCTGGCTAAATAAATGGAATTTTCTAAAGGAAATCCTATGAATACATAAATGAATTAAAAATAAATAAAAGACCTACTCAATGACTAATTTATTTGTACACTAATGTGATTTTATATGCAATCATTTATTATAATTATTGTATAATATGATAAAGGAGTACGTTAGATTAAAAAAAATAATAATAATATATATATTTATTTATTTATTTTATTTATTTAAATATATATATATATATTTATATATATATATATATATATTTTTTTTTTTTAATATATATTTTTATTTATTTATTTATATTTTTATTTATTTATTTTTTTATATATTTATTTTTTTTTTATATTTTTATTTATTTATATTTTTATTTATTTAATTATTGCTTATTTATTTTTTTATTTTTTATTTTTTTTCAACATGGTGTCAAAGTATCCTACAAAAACTAAAGTTAAAGAAGTCTGGTGTAATCTTGTAGTACTAAAGTGTATTTTTATCCTTCATAATGCATTGAAAACAGTTTAAGTATAGACAGACAGAAACTTTGTTTTTCTGTTAACTATATTGTTAAAGGGATATAGTTAAATATATGGTGAATATATCATTCACTTAATGTTAATATTACTGTTACTAGCTTTGAATATTTATTTATTTATTTATTTATTTATTTATTTATTTATTTATTTATTT
>CAIGQZ010004625.1:16935519-16952256 GCA_903798205.1 Danio tinwini | reverse complement strand
TTTATTTATTTATTTATTTATTTATTTATTTATTTATTTATTTATTTGAGATTAAATGGGCAATTGTAATTTTTACAAAGCCTATTTATGTTCCTTTCTTCAGTTGAACACAAATCATTTCAATAAATGCTAGCTGGCACCCATATACTTCCATAGTACTTGTTTTTTTTTTTTTTTTTTTTTACTATGGAAGTCAATGGGTATGATCAACTAGCATGTTTTTAAACTACTTATTTTGCATTAAAAAATAAATAAATAAACTCGTAAAGCATTAACCACGAGGGAGTTAATTTTCATTTTTGGCTATTTCTTTTAACTGCCCCACCAAAAAAATTATAATAATTCGAGTTGCATTTCCTAACACTTAACACATGTCACTAGTTACCACTCAATGAATGTATTTTACAACACATCCCATAATTTCTAAAATATCAACCTCTACTAAATGGTTGATTGTATCAGTTTATGGCACAAGTACTGGAATTAATACATAAAAAATGACATTTTTAAATACTGAATCATTTTATTTTGAAGTATGCCATAAAATATTTCAGATTCATTTTTAACGTTTTCTTGTTTTTGTTTCTACAAAAAAGCCAAAATCAAGCGTAGTGGTGCAACCGAATGTTGTTGTTGTTGTTTTGTTTTTGTAAACTAACAATGCTGTGTGGTGTATACTATTATTAAAACAGTTATTCTTTAAATGACTATAACAGTCATTATTTAAAACAGTCAGAATATGGTGGTAGAGCTGCAGTTAAATGGTTGAGACGTGTCTAAATGCCTTATATAAGAACCTATAAACTTTATTTGATCCACCTCCATTCTGCTTATGTCTCTTAGGTCTTGTTTTCTATTTCCAGTTTGTTATATTTGACTTCCTGTATGCTTGTGTACCTAATGTTGTCTCTACTTATGTTTGCTTGTACCATCTCTTTTTGTTACATTCTTTGTAAAGTGTCATTGAGCTCTGGATGGCGATATATAAATAAAATTTATTATTATAATTATTATTATCACACCAATAGGCTTCAACAATAAAGCATGTTTCTCAAATAACACAATAAACGACATTAACCAGAAAGACTAAATCTCTGTTGTTGACATTTCCATCATAGCCATAATTAAGACTCTGCCATACATGGCATAGAATCTGCTTCTCCCACATGACGGTTATATCATTATTTGAGCACCATATAACCATGAACACAGTATTTTATTGCGCTATAAATGCTGACCTGAGTCTCTTGTTTTGATTTTTTTTTTTTCTCCCCCCAGTCATGCCCAGTTTGTCGCTCAGAGGTCGAACACGTCCAACACGTCTACTTACCCACATGTACCAGTCTACTAAACCTGACCATTGGCGAAAACAGCCCCGAGCCCATCCATCGAGGCATGGCGGCCCATACCTGCACTACCAATGACTACTCAACCAGCGAGAAAATCTACCAAAACTAAACTGACCAACCCGCTCATCCACCGGACTGAAAGTCTGAGAGCCCAAGGTCGAATCGCTCCTCTGTGAAAATGTTTCTGAAACCATCGAGGAGCTGATTTCTTATTATTTTTTTCCATGTCTGTGAATGTTTGTCTCTTAAATTAATTCTATCAGTTGATCTGATAATTGAAAGTGTTTTCTTTTACGCGTTTAATTGAAAGTGTTTATTTTCTTCATACGCAAGAGCATGCAGACGTTGATGTTTTCGCCTCATAACCTGCACAAAATCTGTATGCCGATGTTTAGAAAGTAGTTTATTTAAAAGAATTTTACGTTTCGCTTTTTAATATGCAACGTCCACTTTTTTTTTTTTTTTTTTTTTTTGAGTATGTTTATTTGCTGTGGATTTGACATTATTTTAGGTAGTTTTCCATGCCAATGAAGAAAGAGGTATTTAATGGCGGGCGGTGGCAAAAAACCCAGCACTTTTAAGACTAGAGGAAGTTGTCAAACTACTGATCCTCCTTTCATAGATTCATAACTTCCATAATCGACACTCCTGAGAGATTTATGCTTTCAAATGTTTTAGTTTTATTTTTTTCTGTTTGTATTTTTTTGGTCGAAGAATGATTTGCTTTGTTTAAAAAGGGTACTGAGTGATCTGCTAACCATTTTAAGAGACTGAGCTTTTTTATTATGCATTGTTTTTGTGGAAAGTTATCTATAGGAAAGCTTTTATTTAAAACAAACAAAAAAGATGATCTAATCGACACTGTCACTTTACCAAGGAGTTTCCTAAGTGTATTGTTCCTAGGGGTTTGCCTTAATGTAGCAGCAACACGGTGTGTTTGATATGCATTCTTTCTTTGCACAGACCATTATTGAGAGATGAAGAGGACTATTTTCTTTCTACTGCAGACACGATATCCAACAGTCACAGCAGGGGATATTTTTTCAACTTGTATAAGTAGGATTTGTTTCTGTTTGTTTGAAGCAAAAACTATGCTCTGTAAATGTATATAGAAGTAACTCTCAATCTTTTTATATTTGTTTGAACGAGAGGTATTAATAAAGCTGTTTTTTTAACAAATTATGTGTGTTTATTTTTTGCTTTTTGTCAAACAAGGCAACGATAAATATTTGACAAACAAATCGGAGACTGATTAGTATCAATTTATATGATCAGCAGAAATGTTGGTTTATTTATTTTTTTCTAAAACTTGTACGAATAGGCATTGGCCGATATGACGGTATGATAACCTTGGATAAAAATACTATGGTTTTACGGTATCACGGTATTGTGATTACTTATTTAAAATAAGTTACTTTTAAATGTCTGGGTAAAAACAAAAACGTTTTTCCCCCCATTGTACACAGTATATATTATTTTAGGAAACCTTTTTAATATTTTGGAATGGCAAACATGTCAGGCTAAATGGTTAAAATAAATAATTGACTTCTGTATTCTTTTTTTAGTTTCACATAACTACACATAAATACATAAAAAATAAACTTAAATATACCTTTGGTACAATATAAAAGCATTTTAGTGGTTTTAAAACCATGACTTTTCCAAACTGCGGAAAACCTTGAAACTAATCATCCCATGCCTACCTATGAAAGAGATCATGAAAGCTAAATTCATCCAAGACCCAGTTAAATTGAGACCAACACTGTTATCCCTTTCAATGGTTTGCCCTCCTTAGTGACCACTTCGAAGGGCTTAGAGCAGGAGTGTCAAGCTCAGTTCCTGGAGGGTTGCAGCCCAGCACACACAGTGAAAGAAAAAAAAAAAAGTTGACAAAGTTTTAAGGTAATAAACTTAAGAACATTTTTGAGTTTACTCAATTTAAATCGAGTCAAGTGCATTGAGTTGAAAGTTGAGTCAACTCAAACGTGCTAACTTTAATTGCCTAAACATTTTTAAGTCTGGCATAAAATTGATCCCATAGCAGTGTGCAACACCAAACAACATCTCTTTCAAATGATCATGGGAGCCTGAAGTGTCCATCATTGAACTTCGAAATCCTTCATTCCGAAGGGCCATTGGAAGTGATCAGTTTTGAGCACTTCAGTTTGTAAAAACATTCCAATATGGAAACCATGATTATGAACCATGAAGTGCTCTTCACTGTGTGATATATCCCATATGGTATGTACTACAAGTCATGACCAGTGCTGCATTCCAGTCCAATTGTGTTATGCCCTTCACTCGCTATCTTCGCTCGTCTTGTTGTCTCAGATGTATGTCATTGATTGTTACACAAGTGGAACTTTCTGACGGAATATCTGAGCGAGTTTAAATGGAATGCTCTCCACAGGTGTCAAGCTCAGCTCTGGGAGGGCCGCAGCTCTGCACAGTTTAGTTCCAACACTAATTAAACACCTGATTAAACTAATTGAGTCTGTTAGGCTTGTTTGAAACCTACAGGTAAAGTTGCGGTCACACTAGAGATTGTGCATGCGAAATATTGTCGTACGCCTCTGCGAAAATTGGGGGGGGGGTTTAAACATAATGATTAGACATAAAAAAAAAAGCAAGCGATTGCTCCATATTTTAAAATTTCTGTACAGAGAGGTCCTGTTTTGATCCTCGATTGGTCTCGTCCAGTCAAGTGATGTGATTTTGCAGGTCAGAGTTCACCAAGCTTGAACTTTCCAACACAGCGATCTGCGGAACTTGACGCACGATCTTGCGAGAAGAAAAGTCCAGTGTGACCACAGCTTTAGTGTGAACAACTCCAAGAACTGAGTTTGAAACTCCTGCTCTAAACCCTTGAGCACTTTGAAATTGCGCTGTTACAATCATTGTATTCTGAGACATATAGGTGTTGGAGTGGACATATGAAGCAACCCAAAGTCAAAGGGTTGAGTGTATGTCCATGTAAAATTCACTAATATAACACTTGACGAAGTGGAACACACTTCAAAATGGCGATGGGGATTTAAGTGCATGTCTAAAAGTAACACAGCCCAAGACTTTAAGTGGATGAAACTGAGTGTAGCAGTACGTAAAGGGATATTTCACTCAAAACATTTATACGCCCTTAAGTGGTTCAAAACTTTTGAGATTTGTTTATTCATATTGTGACAGTTCCTAGAGAAACTAAATATAAAATGAGAAAATAGTGGTCGTGGCTTGTTTTTTTGTTTGTTTGTTTTTTCTTCTGCAAGCTGATTGAATGTAGTAAAGAATGAGCATTTAATTCAGAAAGATCGAGAAAGGGTTTTAGGAGTATTAATAAAACCTAACACACCTCCTGCTCACCATTTCTGTTTGTTGTCATAGCGCTGGCAAAAGTGACACATAATCTGAGAATATAACTGAAAACAAACAGGAAGTGCGCTTTCAGATTTCAATTTTAGATTACAGGGGGGCAAACGTTTTGTTTAATGACATGCACAGATGAATTGTTCACCACAAAACTAGCAATGTGAGATAACAAAATCATTAAGGTTAGTTTGGATTTTATGTTTACTTTAAAAAAGTCCTTTGTATGCAATGTAAAAAAGTAAATATGAAACTAAAACCACCAGACTGTTAAAAAATGGTTAATTAAGTTACTCGTTGCTTAAGTTCAATGGTTGTTTCCACTTATTTATGCTTTTGATTAATATTGGGAGAGTTTAACCTCCACTTCAGTGTGTTTAAAACGCTAATACAATAACAAAAAAAAGAACTTGCAGCTTATTGTATGATTTTTGTAATTTACATGACCAACCCAGACAATATATAGCTTCAACCCTTCTAAAATGTCACTGTTAAAGGTTTCAACATCAAAAGTTGTCAGAGAAGAGATCAAAATCTCATAAAGCAATTTGAATGTGTACATAAATGGAAATCACCAATCACAAACTGCAAGTAACTTATAAATAAGTTTTTTTACTATGAAGATTGCAAGTAAAGACTTTAGGAACAATTTCATTAGCAAAAGAGAGCAAAACAAACTTCTAAAATGTAGGCCATTTAATAATAACTTGCTGTTTTTTAACCCCTACCGACCCAAATTATGTTCAAGCTTCTGAAAAATGTAAAAGTATGTTTTTACAGTTCTTGAGGGTCCCATAAATGAGGCCAGATTATAACAATAAACATTCAACACCCTTTAAGTATATACATTTGTTGTGCATTTCAATGGACATCAAGTCAGAACAGTTGTACTTCCCAAACTTTATACCAACATTAAATACAAAAAAACATACTTGATTGCTTGTATAATGTTGAAATATATATTTTTTAAATCACAAACATTAACATTGTATAATTTTTTCTTGAATTTTGAGGTTTTTGTTGTATAGATTACATCTTGTTTATGACAAACTTTATCTTCATCTTCCTCATCACTCCACATAATGTCCACATCTGAGATATTTGCATCTGCTATATGCTCAAGAACTTCAAGATCTGTGTATTCTGCATTTTAAATAGTTTCAGCAATGAATTACTACATATATATAGTTTTATCTGTATAAAAAAAGTTCAATCAGCATTACTGGAGATTTAATTTCAGTAACAGATTTTGAACCCATTGCCCATCCTAATGGACATACATAATTGAAAAAATCCTGATCTAAAGCTTGCAATGTCACAGAAGATTTTAAACTTTAATTAGTAAGTGCAATCCCTCTTTTTTTTTATACATACAATCTATAACATATTAGCAAACGTATCAATAAATCTGAATGAAGGCATTGTAAATGTGGTTTACGTCTGTGGCTGGAGTGAAGTGCTGCCATGCTACTTTTCAGTGTTGTGAATTTTTTTTTCATATTACAACATGCCGAGCCTTACTGCCATTTGATTGGATGACAATCGTCCACGCTCATGGACTGCAGGCTTTAAATTAGATGAAATGCTCAGAAACCACAGAAAACATGGGCTGACATATGATGTCCATTGTCAATAGGATCCGAAGGAGTTAAAAACATAAAATCAGAACCAGATTTTTTTGCATTTTAATGCTCAATTGCTTGTTGTATTTCTCCTTTATACAATCACTTTGGCATCTGCTATATAAAAAAAATGTTAAATGTTAAAGTAATAATTATCCACTTGTGTCAAGAGATGAAATTCCACATTTAACTGACCTACTTTCTGTTGTTATTATCTCTTTATTATAGCAAATTAGTAACAAATTTACTTGGGCATTATAAACTGTAAGTTGTAAAATACGCCAGTCTGTAGACGATTGCTGACCTTCTAGAGCACAGGTCAAAAGTCCATCTGAGTCATCAGCCATTAAAGTGAATTGAGGTTAGATTGATGGAGCAGATGAATGTTATGAACAGAAGAAAACACTAAAGGGTGAAACATGATCAGTTTAGCTTCAACCTGCACCCTTCTCTATCATTTGTAAACTAGCTGTCCTCATTTGGCAGATTTGAGTGCCTGGTCATGTCTGCTCCAAGGATGTGTGATACAATTTTTCACATTTTTAAACATGTTTATTTATTAACTTTTTATTAACTACATGCTTAATATTAACTATTTTTTTCTTCAGATAATAAAAAATTGATATTTAAAGATTATGGAAACACTAACTTATTTAAATTAAGACTTTCCTGAAAAAAAAAATACTTTTAACAAATATAACTGACATTTAAACTTTTTTAAAGTTATATGACCATCTTTTGTATTATTTATATATTTTAATATTATAATATTAAGATTTAAAAACAACATTTAAAAATTTTACAATATTTTGCATTTGCATAGACCTTCATATATTATATACCTCAATATATTAATTGCCCTTCTACATGACAATGTTATGTTTAAAAAAAAGTAACTTTAACGTTTTTTTTTTATAATTAAAATATAAAAAGTTTCGAAGGAAAGCAAGAAATGGAAAGCTTGGTTTTAGCCTACACTGACAAATTAATAGGCCACGTTAAATTTCACTTCACTACACTCTATTTGCATAAATCAGATATTCCTCGTTCATTTTGTTTGTACAATTCTGCCAGAGGTAAATTAGCATGGTGTGGGTGTAGGCACTGTTTCAAACACTGTGCAACTCTAATCTCAGTCTCCAACAGATTGACACGATTTACAACGCAAACGTGTGTAAATGTGTACAATAACTGCGACGTATAAATGCAGTTTAATTTGAGTTGACATCCTCAGTTTTTTACCCATTTGTCTTGTGTATCTGGTTCTCTTTGTCCATGAGACCAGGCAGTTTTTGAGAAATTTGAAATAAACAGTTTTGCTTTATCCTGTATTGAACACCAATTTACAGAGTTACAGCGTCCTCTAGTGGTTAACATTTTTTGACCTTATGAATCGTTGACGTCTTCGACTATTCAGAAAGTGACTTTACAGTGATATTGTGTGTAATATATGCTTATACTTTTTATATATGACCTGTTTCACTTAATAAGACGGTTTCTGCAATATTTAATTTGGGTTATGTTGTATTTTCTTGGTTCTTCCTTTGTAATTCTGCTCTGGTTTAGTTGAGTGTCCATTTGATATATATATATAGTGTCCATTTGATATATATATATATATATATATTGTTTTTGTTAAAGACTTTAAATATGTATTTTACTCATGAATAATGCTTCAATTAAATCTGCCCATTTCAGACTAAATTTGTTACTTTCTATTATTGCCACTGACCCACAGAAATGATCATCCTTATAGGACCCCATTCTATAAATCAAAAGGCATGGGATAACGTAATATATAAAATATTTAGCTTCTGCTAAATTATTACAACTTTTCTACGTGTAGTACTGTATTAAAGGGATAGATCACACCAAAACTGAAAATTATGTAATTCTTCACTTGTTACAAACCTGTTTAAAACTATATATTCATTCATTTTTATTAACAATTATATTATTTAATTATTCTGTCATATTTATTTAAAATGTTGTCATTTGATTTTAATTTTGGTTTTAATTACATTTAAATAATGATTATTATTATTGACGGAGGGCTATGCGGATGATTACTGCTCCAGTATTGGCATATATCCTTTTTATTTCATTTGATTATTAATAAAAAGTTGAATTGGTGTTTAAGAGCCTATATGATGACCTTAGTGTCATCCCTCATGTCAAACTAGATTGATATATGTCATTGCTTTTCCTGTGTGCCAATTTATTTGTTTTCTCGGGATTATCAGGCCCATTCAAGAGGTCACGGAGACCGAACTGGACGTTTGATGCTACTTGAACAGCAGTCACTTGATGTGACAAGATTTTACTCTGTGAAAAGAGTGAATTCGTTTAAATCAGAAGTGACCAACCCTGGAGATCTACCAGCCTGCAACAACCCATATCAAACACCTGCCTGTATCAAGTGCTGTTCAGCTCCTAAATAATTGGTTCAGGTGTGTTTGATCAGGGTTGGAGCTGAACTCTGCTGGGAGGTAGATCTCCAGGAGCAGGGTTGAGCAACCCGGTTTTAAATGATTCTGTTATAAGAGGAGCTGCCTCTGTATTAGTCTGATGTTTATTTTACTATCCTGATAAGATGCCTGCTAGGGAGCAAAACATCCTTGAAGTAGATATAAGCATTCATGGTGTACTGTATGTGTTTGGTCTTCATCAGAGAAGGCTAGATAAATATTCTCCTGTTATGTCTGACATTTATATGTTAGACGCCTATGTAATCATTGTTCTGATATGCACACAAGTGGAAATTGAACCAATCAGGTTAAAACACCTCTGTATGATGCAGTTAGTGACGTTATGTTAAAGTATAATTGTTGTCGATTTATTTTCTTTAATTAAATCTCTGACTCTTACTCTAAGTCTTATTCATCTGACACACTTAGTAAAATGTTTGATAACTTATTTTAATCATTTATTTGAATGCTAAATTATTTATTAATTATTTTGTTTTATTTAATTATTTTAATGTTTTTCTTTTATGTTCACCCGCATGGAATATTTGACACTTACACAGAAAAAAAATCCACTCTAAATAGATTTATTGTTTGAAATTCTGAAAACACGTTTGTCATTAGCACACACTGTAAAAATGTTGGGTTCAGCACAATTCCTTCATATTGTCCCAAAACAAATCAATTAAGTGAACTGTTTTTACAAATTTAGGTAGATTGAACTTCAAACAATTAAAATAGTTTTTTTTTCTCTGAAAATCTCATCATCCACCACCAGTTAGTGTTAATTAAGCCCCCCCCCCCCCCCCCAATAAAAAAAATAAAAAAATTAAAACTAAGAATTGTGTTGTTTTACAGATTTTTACAATTGCGTTGCTACAAATTTTAGAACCCTGATGTCAATTTTCAAAACTTTAGAACTTTAGACACAAACTCTAAACAGTCACTACTTTTATCACATGCTTTCCAGTGTTCAAAACTCTGCATGCTGCGTTCATTTTCTTAAAGAAGTCTTGCATTTGCAGGATCATTGTTTCACATAATCCTTTGACCACAGGAACATAACTGTGCGTGTGCGTGTGCGTGTGCGTGTGCGTGTGCGTGTGTGTGTGTGCGCACGCGCGCGCGGGTGCGCGTTTGGCCACAGGTTATCCTCCACATCACAGTGGTGTTTTCATTACTCAGGAATCATGGAAAGAACCTTCTGTCAATGTGAATCCAGGCCTTATATTGGTCTGCTGTGATGCTGACTTTTTTGCATACAGTAATGAAAACAGTAATGTTAAGTATGACAACATTGATGATAACATTTCTATGACAACATATGATAACATTTCTTTGCAAACCTTTCAATGAGCATATTGGATCAATCCCTTCACCCTTAAACTGACTTAGTGAGGTAAACCATGTTTGACAGCAATTTGACAGCAACAGCGTTTCTCTGAGCAAGTTTAAGTCAGAGAAAAGTTTAAGTTTATCTGCCACCTCATTCACCTCTACTCCTGTTTGAGAAGGTTTCTCTTTCGTTTTAGTATACATTTTGTACAAATTACATACAGAAAGTCCTGTCTTGAAGATGTAAGTCACTGTTAAAACCATGTAATGCAGATAATGAGTTGGAATATAGTACTATATCTCTTCATTGTTTCCATCCATTGTTAGTAAAATTGCCACCATCTCTTATATTTTAAAAGGATGATATATGAAGAGCTTATTAAAATTTTTTGTTCACAAAATTTTCTGCAACTGAAATCTTCAATACCTAATATAAAAACATGATTTCTGAAAACTACTCAAATCTCCATAAATCATGTATTTTGCAATTGTACTCTTAAATGCACAACATAAAACATGATTTCTGTTTTTGCAAATAAACTCTTCATGTACATCCTGCTGCTGCTGTGTAACAGGAGTCTAGAGTTTTTGATTGACCAGTCTGTATAGACTGGAGTATTTTTAAATATTTCTGTCTCATATACTGTATTGTGCCACTTTGACATCTTTTTTGACACTTTGACAACACTGCATCTGCAGATCATTTATACTGACATCTGAAACAGCCAATGAAGTATTGTCGCCACCGTAGGACTTACTTTTATGTTGTTTTGTCTTATTTTCTTCACATCTACATCAGCAATTAATCCAAAACTAATTAATGTTAATGTTAGCCAGTTCTAATGTTAGCCAGTTCTTCTTTAACGAAAGAGTCCCAGTTTCCCTTAGTGAACACCAGTACACCATCTTTAGGTGTTTTATATTTCTAAAGTTTGTCTGAATTTCCGCCTGCAGCACTGAAACTGAGAATGATTGTGCTTAAGGCTCCACGTCCTGTTCTTAAGGACTAATATTTTCATGACAAAATAACATTTTGTACTTAAAATAAGTATTTGAAATACTTGTATCATAAATACTGCCCATGCCTGAGTACATGTATGGTACATGCAACATAGAAACCATATATATGAAATAGGATGAATAAGGATGAAATCCATAGATAATGTAATCTAGTTGGGTCATCTTCTGTGGTAACTGATGTCATTTGATCTATCCTGAAACTTTCATCATCTAAAAATGTAATATTGTACGTAATTTTCCATGAATCAAGAGTAATGCAACAGTTATTTATTATTTTGAGTGCTTGTAGTTGCTACAACATGTTAATTATAGTTATTTTAAATGTGTGAGTTGCATTTCGAAATGGGATCAATTTGATGTTCAACTTGAAACGGTGATTTTAGTTCAATGAACAAATTGTTTGACTTGTGTGTATTGTATCCAAGCATTTGAAAACAGAGTTAAGAGTTTTGCACAAATGGGCAATTTTGGCAATGGTTGTAAATTTTGGCATCAGGGTTCTGAAATTTGTGGCAAAACAACTGTAAGAAAAAATGTAACTCATTTTAAAGAAGTTTGAACAATATGCAAAAGTCATGTATTGAGTGTATGACTTAACATGAATTATAACACCAATTACCAAAAAAAAAGACAAATGTACCTAATGACAAACCCATAAAACAGATAATGACTGATGAAGTTGTATTTTTTATCATTTCTCCTGAGTTGTATTCGTCTATTGTAAATGTATGATTTCACTTTCAGACAGCAGGCGGCGGCAATGCCCCAAAAATCGTCATGACCTGGATGCTTTGCAAGTTCGGATACTTTTCTAAATGTTTTACCTTAATTACATTGTTAATAATTTGATCTGAAATCCCCACGAACTCACTCTCGTAATCACAACAATGACAACCACAAAAGCTTAAATTAATTAAGAATATAGGCCTATTGTGGCACCCACAGTAATAACAATGCTAATTAGCAAACATTGCTTTGTGGGTATTTGTCATCCACGATCTTTCTTGAAGGCAACTCTGTTTCGGTTAGTGACCTCCACTAGTCTCTGCTTAAGCTCAATGTAATATGGATGGGTTGACACTAAAAACATTTGATTCAATAAAGAGGATCTGCAGAGGCTCCATAAACATAAAGTGCGCCTGCTTGGACCTGAATTGCCTCTAACCAGACATTTATGCTGGTCTTGTTCGCAATGTTTACAAGACCAGATCAGCCCAATTACCCTCCTGTAGTGAGCAGATGGGCTCCCGGTTAGCCAAAAGTTCATTATTTTTGTTATAGTACATTTGCCTTCTGTTTGGGACCAGGGTTTGATTTTGGAACACATCATCCAAGCAGGAGGCATATTTATAAATAATATTGAATGCATATCAAAATGTGAAACAAGTTTGTATATGATCACGTGCTATCATTTTATAGACAGATAGACAGACAGATAGGGTAGGACAATGAAAGTGAAACACCTGGTTTGAGACCACAATAATTCATTAATATGGTGTAGTGCCTATTTTTGTGGCCAAAACCGCATCAATACCTCTTGAGAAAGACAGATACATGTCCTGCACAATGGCCAGAGGGATTCTGAGGCATTTATCTTGCATAGTAGTGGCCAAGTCACTATGGCATGCTGGTGGAGGAAAATGTTTCCTGACTCGCTCCTCCAAAACACCCCAAAGTGGCTCAATAATATATAGGTCTGGAGACTGTGCAGGCCATGGTAGATGTTCAACTTCACACTCATGCTCATCAAACTACTCTGTCACCAGTCTTGCTGTGTGTATTGGTGCATTATCATCCTGATACATGGCACTGCCTTCAGGATACAATGTTTGAACCACTAGGTGCACAAAATCCCCCAGAATGGTTTGGAAGTCTTTGCCAGTGATGTGCCCATCTGGGCCCCATTTGGGGCTTCTTCATACCGTAACTCTCCCAGGTGTGGGAAAGACAGGGAAGGTGGACTCATCAGAGAACAATACATGTTTCACATTGTTCGCAGCCCTACATTTTTGCTGTTGGCATCATTGAAACCAATGTTTGGCATTGGCACGAGTGATCAAAGGTTTGGCTTTAGCAGCTTGGCCATGTATGTTGACCCTGTGGAGCTTCCAACAAACAGTTTTGCTGAAAACATAAGAGTTCAGGTGCAGTGAGTTGGGCAGCTGTATGTTTTTTGGATATAATCCAAAGGCACCCAGACATCCCGGTCCACAGTTACTCCTGTTTGATGTGGTTCGTCCTTCTTGGTGGTATGCTGGCATTAGCCTGGATACCGTGGCTTTTACATCACAAAGACTTGCTGTCTTGGTCACAAATGCACCAGCAAGATGTGCACCAACAATTTGTCCTCTTTTAAAGTCTGATATGTCACCCATAATGTTGTGTGCATTGCAATATTTTAAGCAAAAATGTGCTATTACTCTTCTAATTAAATCTTTACACTTTGCTGTTATTGGTGGAATGTGCAATCAATAAAAAATTATCATGTAATCTCCAACACTAAATTGGCCAGTGTTTCAGATAGCTAGTTAGCTAGATAGATAGAAATATAGACAGACAGATAGATAGATAGATAGATAGATAGATAGATAGATGGATGGATGGATGGATGGATGGATGGATGGATGGATGGACGGACGGACGGACGGACGGACGGACGGACGGACGGACGGACGGACGGACGGACAGACAGACAGACAGACAGACAGACAGACAGACAGACAGACAGACAGACAGACAGACAGACAGATAGATAGATAGATAGATAGATAGATAGATAGATAGATAGAAAATACAACTTTTTGTTGTAAATGCAAGAAGAAGTGAAATAAAACTCAGAAACAAGACAAGACAATGAGATTTTAATTCACAATTTTCACATGCAAGCTCACAATCATTATTCATTCATTCATTCATTCATTCATTCATTTATTCCAAATGAGTTGTATTCTAAATCTGATTTCTTTTTTTTCTATCTTTCCAAATTTCTTTGAAATTTGTTTTCTTGTATCTAAGTGAGATTTTGTACTAATGAGATTTCAGTGGGCGTGGTCATGAACACAACTCAACAAGAGTGCGGTGTCTCTTGTCACGTTGCACCTGAATGTAAACACAATAATGTCATGAAAATAGCTTGTTTTAGTAAAGAAAAGAGTTGTATAATTGTGGCGGCGCCATTTAAGACATAGAGCAGGAGCTGCACAGAAGTTCAACTATACACGACGACAATTTGTGGAGTGCAGACAGTGGCGCTCACGTCATTCATCTCAGTAGAAACTACAAACTTCCAACGGTAGGCTAACATTACAACGCCAACATTCACCCTTCGAGGTGTATTCAGTGAGCACTTTTTTATCTACATTTGACTAATATTGAGCATTATTACATCTGACTCAAACAATATAGTGATTTGAACTATTGTTTGTATTTTGTTTTGTTAAGCTATTTTTTAACCATAACATCTGTTTTAACGTTTTTTGTGGTCAATTATTGATGTTTGATATTTGTAATTCGTCGCAGTTATTAACCAAAATAATAATGAAAAGTTATTAGCCAAGCATTTCAGTTTGACAGAAGGCTATTTATATTTGTTTTTAAAAGTTGTAAAAACTTGTAAATGTTTTTAAAAGAGCTTTTTTAAAGGGCTTTTTAGATATATTTTTTGTTTTATTCAGCTCTACTGATGTCCTATGAAAGTTATTTTCTCATTTGGTGGACATTTTTTTTCTGTGGTGTTACTGCTAAACTATGTCATGTCTTTTTGAGATTTCTGTGCAAGAGGCAGAGTTTAGCTTTTCAGTCTAATTGTAATTGACTCTTGATATTGAATTTCTCCATAAAGAAGTAGCCTAGGTTTATGTTAATGTGTGCAGAAGTATAGTTATAAAAACAAAAATCCGTATAGGTTTAGCTTTTTTATATATTTAAAAGGTGTAAAATGCAGTCAATGTAAAATTAATTTCATACAACAGTTCAACAAGCAAGTTGACCTTGAGTGACATATGTTTTCTTTTAGCTTTTTTTGCCAATAAAATAAGTTCAAACAAAGACAGAACACAACATCTGTGCATCTCAAAGTAACACTGTAATGTTTAGTTTCTAAAGAAATCTGTTTTTGAATTATTTAAGTGAGCTTCAGTGATCCATTCATAAATTTACTTGCTTCTTTTCCAACTTAGTCAGCTGTTTTGAACAAATCATTTGAATTAAGAATTCAGTGACTCTATCATTAAAACAGAGACTGACAGTTTTAATGTGATTTTTCTTCATATTTTCTTTATTTTTACAACTAGGCCAAAATATACTTCGCACAATATTACTTAATTATCATTGCACAAATGAGAAATCACCAAAATACTGAGATTTTGGTCAGTATTGCTTCTTGCCAAACAATACTGTACGTACACCATGCCAATGTAATTTGTAAAGTGGGTTCCACCACACACTGAGGAACAGCTCAAGCAATCATAGTAAATTAGCCTAAAGAAATGAGTCACTGTACAGCTATTGCTTTTTTCAAGTGTATTTGTCCACATCAAAGAGTCCACGTGACATGCTTTGATTGTGGATAATGAAAGCAAGTTTCATGCATGAGTAAAGAGGATGCTGTAGGAGGAGGATGCAAGTATAGTAGCAGCCCAGCTCTATGTAAATTGTGACAAAATGTTTGTCATACGTGATTGTGTATTATTGATGACAAAGCCTGTCCATCACAGCATGTTCCTGGAATTATTCAATGTTAAACAAAATAATAATACAAGTTTATAGAATTCCAATAATATTTTTTCTATTTTTAGTGATTAATTCCAACGTGAAATTACAAATGTTATGTTCACTTCTTAGTGAACTGCTGGTGAAATGTTTACAGAGAGTTTATAAGATTGTTGCAAACATGATGCCATCAACCAAAAGGTGAGATATTAGTCTGTAGTTAGATTTTTTTTTTTCAGTCTGTGAGATATGTTCTGAACTGTGCCACAGTGGAAAAAAAACATCTACATGTTAATATTGGGATGCATGTATGTTTTTCTTCCACATATGTGCAAACTCTTATAACTTTCAATATAAATAAGTTTTAACAGACTACTTGTATAAATGCATATCAGTAATATTATTAAATAATATAAAAACTATTTTTCTGATCAAAGCGTTATATTTAAAAATAGCTTTACTTTTCATATTTGTAAATATTAATTTAATCTAATAATGACTTTTTTAGTAAGCAAAAAGTCTTGTAAACTTCAACCTGAATGTGGACATATTTGTATTACTTCCATTACTATTTCTATTACTGTCTATTACTATTATTTAGGGGCCTAAAGGGGATTTTTACATGGACATATTTAGTTGCTGTTTTTAGTACATCTCTCTGTGGTTGCTAGGGTGGTCATATTTTTTTAGCAAGTTGTTTTAGTGTTTTTTTTTTTTTTTTTTGCAAATGCTGGTGTTGCTAGTGATTTTCTGGACTCTAGATGTGACTCAGATGCACCTTCAGTATGGGGTGATTTTGCCTTTTATGATCTGTGACAAGCAAGCATGAAGCCTAGAAAAATCTAAAAAAAAAGACACACACACACACACACACGC
>CAIGQZ010004625.1:16911265-16935119 GCA_903798205.1 Danio tinwini | reverse complement strand
TACTGGATAATTTCTTTTTTTCAGACCACTTTCTGTAAACCATAGAGATGGTTGTGCCTGAAAATCTTGTTAGATCAGCAGTTTCTGAAATACTCAGACCAGCCTGTCTGGCAACAACAACCATGCCATGTTTAAAGTCTCTTAAATCAACTTTCCACCCCATACTGATGCATAGTTTAAACCACAGCAGATCGTCTTAACCATGTCTACATACTTAAATGCATTGAGTTGCTGCATTGTGATTGACTGATTAGACTTTTACGCTAATGAGTAGTTGGACAGGTGTACCTAATAAAGTAGCCAGTGAGTGTATATGTACAGTGGGGGAAAAAGTATTTAACACATCACCATTTTTTCTCAGAAAACATATTTCTAAAGGTGATGTTGACTTGAAATTTTTACCAGATTTTGATAACAACCAAATAAATACATATATAAACAGAAAACAAATCTAATTACTTTAAAAATTAAGTTATGTGTAATAATAGTAGATGACACAGGAAAAAAGTATTGAACACATGATGAAAGGGAGATGTAAAAAGACAGTGAAAGCCCAGACAGCAGCTGAAATTTTTTAGAAGGTTATTCAGCAACCCTCTGCCCTTCGTCATTATAAATTAATATTCGCTTCTTCAGTCCAACATCTACATTAGCAGGATAATAAAGATAAAACCAGAATGGACATTTCAACAAGAAAATGATCCAAAACACAGCCCAGGAAACACTCAAATGGTTTCAGAAAAAGAAAATCAAGCTGTAGAATGTCCCAGCCAATCACCTGACTTGAATCCAATATAAATTACAAAACCTAGATCAGATATATGATCAGAAATATGAGTTCTATGAAAAATGGTGATGTGTTGAGTACTTATTTTCCCCACTGTGTGTGTGCGCGCGCGTGTGTGTGTTCTACTGTACACCTCTTGTGTTACAAGTCTTATGACTTGAGTTATCTTGTCCTTTTGCAAAAAAATAAACTGTATTTATAGGCTTATGTATTTAAATACTTTTCTTTATGAGGAAAAGTAATAGCAATGGTTGTCTTAGCAGCTACTAACTAGGGCCTTTCATATGCATGGCCAAACTCTTTGGCTTAACCGTGTCCAGATGAAACCTGAATTAAAATACAAGGCAAGGACAAATAAATCTTAACTAGATCCACATGCCAGGAATCACAATCAAACAAATACAGTAATTACATCATGTCTTTGTGGTTTCTGTGTGTACAGCATTGTCTAGTCATAGTGCCTTATAAACATTTACTGCCATTGGCTGAAAGCTAATAAAAATCCCTCTGAAGGGTAACAGAAAAACTTACTCAAAAAAGTTACTTTGTTGTAGTTGTTGTAACTCTTTTTATCACTATTGAGTATTAAAACCTTATGAGACACTGTGTGTGCGTGTGTGCATGTGTGCGTGCGTGCGTGCGTGCGTGTGTGTGTGTGTGTGTGGATGTGAGTATCACAAGGGATGATGTGGTCATAAAGGGATGGACTGTCAAGGAAAATTCTCATGTAGGCTGTGGTGTTTAATGTTGCCCACTTGGTGCATAAGGGACCCAAAGTGTCTCAGGAACTGGAAATTATTCTCCTATATTTCCACACCAACACCAGACTGAACTATACTGATACAAGGCAGCATCCGTGCTTTTATGTTTACCCTTTATTCTGACTCTATCATCCAAATATCACAGCATAAATCATGACTCCGCAGACCAGGCAACCTTGTTTCCAATTTTCTGTTGTACTGATTTGGTGAGCCCTTGTGAATGGACTCAGTGTCTTATTCTTAGTGGACAGGAGTGCCACCGATATGCTCTTTCTCTCTGAGTTACTGTTGTTTTTCTATTTGCTTGAACCAATCTAGCCATTCTTCTCTGACCACTGGCATAGACAAGTCATTTCCCCACAGAACCACTACTCACTGTTTCTTTTCTCTTTTTCAGATTGAAAGTTGCAGGTTTCTAAAATATTTCTGATATACCAGGAGCAACCATGGCATGTTCAAAGCCACCTACATCGCCTTTGTTTTAACATTCTGATACCGCTATATATCCAGAAGATTTCCAGAACGACTTTACTGGTAAATTCAAATATGTGCTATTCACACAGGAAAGGGTGTTCCAGAATTTTTACAGAAAAGATCATTCACACATTCTTCCAAAATACCTTAAATTTTGACATCATCACCCAGAAATGAGCTCTAAACAGCCGTGCTTGCATTAAACATGAAGGGGGTATGTCTTTTTTTTTTTTGATGGTTTCACTTTTGTTTAAGACTTTAGCAGCGTTCCTTCACATGCACGTGCTTCACACATCTGAACGCAGAGCTTCCAAGTGAACCCACAGAGGTTTACCATAAGCATTTATCGATCATTTTTTCCATAGTTGGCCTTGGCCTCATTTTCCATAGTTGGCCACTAAGAAGGAACATAGAAACGATATCTGACAAAAAGCAGCAGCTAACTGTGTCTGGAGAAGCATTTAAAGCCGTTAATTTTTATAACCAGTGCTGATGTAAATTCGTAGATGTCCACGTCAGCACGTTCTAAACGTGAACGCGTTCTTTCTGGCATTTCCTTCTGCGTTCACACAGAGCAGCATTCCAGGAAATTACCTATAATGTTACAACTTCTTTTTTCGGTAAATTGCCAGAACAAATTTTCCAGTAATTTCAAAAAGCACCTGTTTACACATAATCCCTTTCCGGAAAATTACCGGTAATTTTCCGAAAAAATCTGTATGTGTGAAGGGGCTATAATCAACATGCCTACATGCATTAAGTTAATGCTATGTGATTGTCAAATTAAATAATGTGTTGACAAGCAGCTAAACAACTAATTTGTGTACTGCTCTGGCCAGGTACTGACACCTAGTGGTGTAGATGTAGCATCATGCAAATATTTTTATTTAAAGTACGAATGCTGTTATGAAGACATTGTATTCATAACCAGTGCTTGAATTATTTACTGTATGAAAGTGTTTGGTTGAGTAAAAAGTAACAGAGTTTGTTTTTCTTTTGTTTGTAAGATTAAGCACTTTCCTTCAGCTTATTTTCTTCTTTATCAGGAGTTGCCTAAAAACGCTAAATATATTTCACACACTTGTGATAATCTTCAATGAAGCTTAAAAATTGGTATGTTGTTCCTTTTTAAAACAACTCCTGGTTAATTTTGGTTAGCTTTGTGTGCAAGATATTTTTCTGGCTAAATTGATGTTTATGTCAATTAATGATAGTTATGGAGCACAGTAGGTTAGTACAGTAACATGTCTGCAAGGTGACTCTTATGACAAACAGTCCAACTTCATATCACTAATATCCAATATACTGTAGTTAATCACTGACTATGTTTATATTTTAAAGCAAATGTTAACTGCCAACTGACCGTTGACATGGAGTTAGATTGACAGACAATTTGACTATTCATAGCATCAGTAATATTATTGGTATCTGCTATTTTAGCCCCCCAAAAAAACATGAAGCAAAATTAGTAGATTAACTAGACTCTAGTAGACTTGAAACATGCAAATCTGAAATCATTTTCAGAAAAAGATGGCATGATAGCATAAAGCACACCAAAGAGATGGAGACCAAGATCTTCAGTCTTTATTTTGAGTCACTTGCACATCTTAATCATTCAGATGTGTGTTGCTACATTTTTGTGTGCTTCTGACATTAACACATCAACATTTTTAATTTAATTATTCATCATTTCCCAGAGGAGAGCAATAATCAACAGTTGTAGACTTGCTGGTTTCTACTAATCAGTGAAACAATGCACAAAGTTTGACTGTTACTGCTTTTAGCCTCATTGAATTAACTATCTGTATGTTTTAATTATATATAGGTTATATTGTCATATATCTTTCTATTGGTGTTCCTTGTTTTTGTAGACCATTAAGCCAGGTTCACACTGTATGATTTACAATAGTCCTTTGCACTTGTTGTTTATCACATTGTAAGAACATGTTGCCAGCTATGCATGTCACTGTGGGATCTCAGTTGTCATTCATGCCAGACTGTACAACAGTCAGTGTTCATTACAAATGGACCCATGCGAGAAGACCCCTACAGAGTTTTTATATTATCAGTCCATGACACATTCAGTGGCATTGAGCCACGTTCATGTTCAATTTCGATCATGGCTAGTCACGAAAAGAAAATTGGAGAAATGAAGATGATGCATGTGGACAAGTGTTGATTTATTGTCACACTTATGGTGTCATTATAGCTTCTGTGTTTTTATTGATTATTTACTGACTGTATGTCTGTGCCTCAATTCCTATGACTACCTGAATTTCATCTGAGACTGCAGTGGCCATTAATCGACTGTCAGTGAACATGTCAAACTAGTCATCAAAAAGTGTAGAGAAATTGATGTAGGATCAAAATGCATGCAAATTTCTTGCATGTCCAGCAGTTTGCAAACAGTTTTCCTTATTTAGTCCGTTTTTGTTAGTCTTTGATTGGTTTCATCTGTGTCTTGAATTGTCTTCCGTGTGTATTTAAGCCCATGTGTTTGTTTTGTTCTTTGGATCATGTCCTGTTTTGGCAGTTTTATTTGTAGCTCAGTTCTGTTTTTCTTGTTTAGATGAGGCTCTTGTTGTGGATCCAATTATTCTGCTTAAATTATATGGTTACCACACCTAAAGACATAGTTCAGATGTTGTATTTCAAGACATGTTCAGGGTTTTCTAAAATCCAGTTTGATGAGTGTAGGACTAGAGATAGTTTCACATCTCATACAAAGTATTTTGTTTTTATTAGATTTTTTATGTTATAGGCTAGGCATGGGCCTTCTGAGAGAATCTGACAGTATGATAACCTTGGATAAAATTGTCACGGTTTTACGGTATTGTGATTACTGCTCTAAATTTTATATACATTTTTAAATGTCTGCGTAAAAAACAACTTTTTCACCATTGAACACTATATGTTTTATTTTAAGAAACATTTAAAATATTTTGGAACAGTAAACACATCAGGCTAAATAATTAAATTAAATAATTGACTTCTTTGGGTATCTTTCCTTTCTTTGGATATAAAGTAAAGCCACTGCACTGTTCAGGTCTAGAGCAGGGGCTGACCAGTTTGATATGGAGGGTCATTTTCTGCTGGAGATACTGATGTCCTAAAAATCTAAATAAAATAGTTGTTAACAAACACATTAAAAATTTACATATACCATAGGAATGTTATAACAGAAATGTTGGGTGGTTTTAAACCTTGACTTTTTCAAATCAAGGTAAACCTTGAAAAAAAGTTATCATCCCATGCCTATTATAGGCTATAAAATAAATAAAATCATTCAGAGTAGTGATATAGTTTTATCAGTGGTGGAAAGAGTACTGAAAAATCATACTTAAGTAAAAGTACTGTTACTTGCCTAAAAATGTAGTTCAAGTGGAGTAAAATTATCTGTTGTAAATGTTACTCAAAGTATGAGTAAAAAGTAGCCCTTTTAAAAGTACTCAAGACTTGTGAGTAGTATTCTGTAAAAAGCTGATGCATTTACATCTAATTTGTGGATGTGTGTAAACGTAACATTTTGTAGTGCATTAAGTTATTGCCCAGCAGGCACACAATGTCATAAGACGTTAATATTAGGTTAAATTTAGATTGTGATGTTAGGTGACCAAAATTCAATAACGACGTCAAATGACGTTGATATTTGGTTGATTTTAGGTTGTGTTAGAAAGTGACAAAAATCCAACGTCGAGCCAACATCTTAAACCATCGTCATATTGACATGAAAAACTGACATTTATTCGTCAGGTTTGGCAATCAAAATCCAACATGTCATCATAGTGGTAATGTCCACACAACGTCATTGATATTTCTTTAATTTCAGGTTGGACTTTGGATATTGACGTCGGCCTGACATTGGGTTCTGATTTAAACCCAATTTTTATTTCCAAACAAAAAGCAATGTCCCCACGACGTTGGGGTACAATGTTAATCTGGCGTCATGTTGACGTCTTGTGCCTGTTGGGTGTTTAAGGCCATTTCGGTCATCATACAGTAAACATCTGTCATTTTCTCATTAGTGACATGCATCTAAACAGTCTCTGGGTCATTGCGTGTGACATCTTCTTGAACACTTTAAATGCTTCCAAACAGTTTGCTGCAATTATAAATCGCCAATGTCTTGAGGTAGTTCATTATGATGCGATTTTACTTCTATGTGCGATTTGATTGGACAGCAATCACAGACTTTTCTAATCCCCATAGACAAGGAAAAATAAAGTAGTGACTGCAAGTTGAAGAAAATTAATGCAGTAAAAGTATCAATTTTGCACAAAAAATGTACTCAAGTAAAAGTACACATTTTTAAAACTACTTAGTAAATTACAATTTCTGAGGAAAAACTACTTAACTACAGTAATTTGAGTATTTGTAATTTGTTACTTTACACCACTGAGATTTATGTTGGTAATTGAAACTGTGCAATTTAAACTTTAGTTGTGCAATTCCCTCAAAGTAATTGCACACTTATGAATGTTCATCAGCCAATCAGATTCAAGCATTCAACGGCCCCATATCATAAACAAAAGTATTTTCATTAAATAATGATGGTCTCAGTTCTAGCCTGAGTGGTAAAAAGGTCAATTCAAGTTCCACAAATGACAGTTGAGTCTTTTCCACTGCATTTTTTCTGTCATGCTGCCTCTTGTGGGAATAATGATGTCCGAAGGCACTGTTGGCAAATAGCAAGGACAGGCCGAGTGGAGCTGAGAGTTACTAATAAATGAGCAGAAATGTGTTTTTGCCAGATGGAAACGTCACTCTAGCAACCACCTAAACAGCTCACAGAGGTAGCTTTTATACTTCCATATCAGAGGATTTCGTAAAGCCATGGTTATCTGGAACTGAGATCCACGATGACATCTTTGCTGGCAAGCAAGAGAGCCCTATATCCCACTGTGCAGTGATGAGGCAAGAAGTTCTGCAGCTGAAATTTCTAAAACTGAAGGTGATAATAGCAGGCCTACAGCAAAATGATTGGTTTTCCAACATATTAAATTTTAAAGGGCTCATCTTTGGCTATGCCCTTCTTTCTCAGTAGCTTAGATTTTGTATTACAGCATGCATTATGGTGAATGCTTTAAAGCCAAACCAAGTAGCTGAAAATGTCATCCAAGTAGGCCGACTTGCAGAGCCAGCTGAAACCATAGAGGCGGTTTACAAGATTGAACTACGAATTCATGAAAACTGTTCTCACCTCGTCCTGCAAATCAAATAGATGAATAAGGATTTTTCCATGAGACGGTCACTGCCTTTCTCTGTGTAATGGAATCTGGCAATGTTTTCTTTATGTCAAGGTATAATGAGGAAGACAGGCATATTTGTAATGGTGACACTTAATAAAGTTCATCCTTTTGACATCTTCATCCAACAAAAATGCTTAGAGACATATGTAAATAGCATTTTGACCACCCTCATAACCTCAATGTGTTTTCCATGGATTGTGCAAGTCATACAAACCTGTAATGCAGTTGGAAATCACAAAATGTTATATTAGTAGGTATTAAAGGGGTGGTCCAGAGTGTATTTTTAAGGCTTGTTGTGTTTATAAGATGCAAAGCAATGTGTGCTCATGCTTCATTTGAAAAAAATCACGTTACTTTTTCATATATCTTACTATCAATATATACAGCTACTCAGCTAACATGAAAATGACTGTCATATTTCCTAGTTCCCCTAAAAGGCCCGCCCTCAAGAGGTACTGATTGGGCAGCTAAAATAATGTGCTGTGATTCACGGATCAGCTCCACATCACCAGTAAAGCGTCACGCCTCCACAAGCATGCGCTTTGCCTCTGCTGTGTAAATAGTGTTAATCAGAGTAGCTGTTAGCAGTATCTGTATGAACAGAAAATTAAAAGGATGAACCTCAGGCCTGCTCGCTAAAATAAAATCTGGCAAGTGTCTGTAACGAGAGAAAAAATGGTTTGGCTCCTTTAAGAGAGAATTGACATTTTATCTATATATCTATGTGTGTGTGTGTGTGTGTGTGTGTGTAACCACATGTGTGCGGATCCAATGTTTATTTTTATTTTCTCTGATGCTCAAATTAAGTTATTTTTTTGTAATATATAGTGACGCTGTTGACAGAAGAGTAAAGCGCAAGATGTGGGATGTGACCTGTGTGATATTTGATTGATTTTTTTGCTGCAACACGTGTTACTCAAGCTATCCTGTTTTTTTCCCTAACTTAACGCGTTACATGTCTTTCACATATATTCAGAATAAGCATGTGTAGAATGCAGGGAAAGCACCCGCATAAAGAGACACTGCAGCGCTGGTGAAGATTGTGGGTGTTTACTGCGGTTGGACTGATAAATATGAATTTGTGGCTAAATTGTTAGCAGTGCCAAACAGCATTTTCTGTTGTTTACATCCTTGCTACAATACACTTTTTAACAAATAAAAATACTTACAGGTTGTGACTCACAATCCACAGCTTCTGCTTGTTGAAGCTGCTCCTTTGAGGAGTTCTTAGCCTAATCCAGCACTGAACTGGGAGAGATTCTGGAAGCTAGCTAAATATTTTTATAGTTCTCTGGAACATAATTAAAATTAACCTCTGTAAGCACTTCTCTCTTTGTGTCATGTCCTTTGGAAGCACAAATACAGAAACAGAACAAGCTCTGTGGAAATAGCAGTGTTTGGATGGCATTTTAGCTTTCTCTGCTATTACATTACAGCACCTTTGGCCACGCCCCTTTGCTGCACGGGGTATGTGTGCGTGGTTAATGCGTGTAACCTGAAGCCCTTGTGATCTTACTAGTCCGGATGTATTTTTTTGTAGTCACCAAACTTTGTTTGTTGTAGGCTTTGCTAAGCTAACTCTGTAAAAGTCAATATCTCCCTTTGCACTGAACTTTTGAGTGTTTTACTTTCAGAGATGTTGTTTATGTTCACACATCTACATTACACATCAACTAAAGTTTAATATATGAAATCGCAGTGGACCACCCCTTTAAAAAACCCTTGATTTTGCCATGTCAATCAACCATGAATAATTATGCCATGTTGTGTGTTCTGAGCTAAACAGTTTTATTAGACTAGGGATCAATTTGAGTAGCTTAACTGCATTATTTTCCAGCATAACACTAACCGTAACATTGTCAACAGGTAAAAATCTCATTTTTCCCAATTGTGTGTGGTGTGCTAGCTTTTGCTTTCAGGCTTTTCTTTCTGATTACTCTTTCTGAGGCTGTCACTGCTTTAATATTTGTCCTCCGTTCACGGGTAGTAAATTTTCTGGCAGACACTCAAAGCATTTCTGCATGAACACAAAAGCTGTCCTAATATTTTGTTCTCACCACCATAGTCCTTTAATGGGTCAGTTGAGAGAAACAAGTATCATAAATACACTTCAACTCTTTGGTAGAAGTACCCTGCAGAGTTCACCTCAGGTCCAATCTTAGATAGCACCTTAAACCCTTGTGGCCTTCCTCTGAGTCTGCACTGTTGTGACCGAATCCCACTCTGTTGTGTGGAAGTGAGCTCTGCAAAAGGGTGCATTGTGGCCACAAAGGGGGAACCTGCAAGCTCCTTTCTGGAATGATGAATGGGACAACCTATAGTTTCATGGATTGCAGTGGCTATTGTGAATCTGCAAGACCACAAGTGCACATGCGTTGATCCATTTGGGAATGGGCCCCAATGTGGACTTGGCAGAAGTGTACAATGAGGCCAAATAATGGTTGTAAAGGGGGCTCTGCCTAACACCCTAATGAATGCCGAATTGATGACTGGGACACCCTGCACACTTGTGGACTCAATGTACACATCCATTCAATGGCTATTGTAAGTCTGCAAGACAGCAAGTGCATGTAGGACAGTGTTTGAGAATTCTTTAGAAGATTATGTTTAGGTCAGAGGTATCCAGTTAGCTTTTCTGCAGATGAACTAAAACCCTAATTAAACACATGAAGCAGCTAATTAAGGTATTTCTGCTTGTGTAAAACTGGTGTGTTAGAGATAGCTGTAGCAAAACACTGCAGAACACTTGCTGCATCTGAAATCGCGTCTCGAGTAGCTACTGCATTTGAATTTGAATTTACTACTCAACCATAGGAAAAGTACATTCTACAGCACTGATCATCAACTGGTGGCCCGCGGGACAAATTCGGCCCGCTGAGCCGGTCAATCCGGCCCGCGACTGGATTCCTAAATTGTGAGTATCAAAAAGAAAATAGTGGTCCACACTATTAAAGCAACTAAAAAAAACAACAACTGTGTCTCTTGTCAGAATAACCACCATTTATGACTATATTTAGGCTACACTTCGAAATGAGGACAGACTTAGACAGACTATGTGGCTGTGCAGTTATTGTTTAGACCAGGTGGGGTGTAGGCAGAGTGCACGCGATGTGTGTGTGTGTGTGTTTGATGAAGAGCAAGGAGCGATGCAGTAGAGAGGGGTGCGTGAAGTATTTGAGGAGCGAGAAAGAGACGCACGATTTCCGGGAGATTATTATTCGTTTGCGGGCATCCGGGAGTCTCTATGCATTTGCGGGAGACATTTAAAAAAGCGAGCGATTGGTCCATATTTTAAATTTCTGTCCAGAGAGGTCATGTTTTGATCACGTGATGCGGTTTCACAGGTCAGAGATCACCAAGCTTGAACTTTGCAATGCAGCGAACTGCGAAACTTGAATAAAAGTCTATGGGGCAAAAAGTCTAGTGTGACTGCTGCGTCCATCGGATGAGCACTTCAGAATCTTGCCGAAAGAAGTTCATCTGTATTACAAACTGTTTTGTATTGCATACTGTTTTACAAATTCTGTGAATTCTGACATACTACTTTGCTCGCATACCGTTTTTAGCATACTAAATAGTATGGAAGTATACAATTTTGGAGGCAGCCATTGTCTTATCAGGACCAGGAGTCGAAAACCTTGCTTTAGGGGCAGTTGAAACATCCTTACCAAGCAACTTAGGAAGCAAAATTATGTACGCTCAAAAACTATGCTTGCTGTTTGTTCACACAACTTATTTCAAATGAGCTGAAACAGCCCAACTGTTGTTATTTTTTTTGTTACAACTTAATTGTTTTGTGTTCAATCCACTTAAAATTGTAAAAACTAATTAGTCTTAATTCCTTCATGTTGTCTATAATGTTGAATATAATTTGTGAAGCATTTTCTACAGTGTATATTATGCACTTACATCACTTACATCACCCTCATGTTCTCGCAGAGTGGCAAAACATTCTTAACTGGCTGGTTAAAAAAAGTGGAAGCTGCAAAAATTGACAATCATCAACTTAAATGTTGTCAGATTTGATAGTAAACCAGGATGATAGCAATGAGCAAGTGTGTGTTTTTTTTTTTTTTTCAAAAAAAAAGTGTGTTTTGTATTTGTATATTCATTTGTATATTACATTGCGTGCGTCCTGAGTTCGAGTCCCGTTGTGTCAACATACTGTCAGGAAACAGATGGAGCTGCAGGACACACTAAAATCATAGAAGAATGTAGTGAGCATGCTCATGAAGTCCTTCTTCGGCACTTTGAGAACAGACATAAAAACAACAAGAAGATGATGGTGAACGCACGTACATATAAAAACATCTGACAAGTGTAACTGTGTCTGCACTGGCTATCCAATAGATAGAGCATACCAGGTTTGCAGCACAAACATAGCTCAGTAATCTGCCAATGTTGCTGTTACGCGGGGCATACTTAATTTTTTTGGTTACGTGTTATGTGACATTAACATTTCCAAAATGCATTGTGTTTTGCGTGTCCAGACAGCTACATGCCAAGTGGTGTTTGAGATTTTCATACTAAATGTCAGTGTCGTGTGGACAAAAGCCCAATACGATATTAAACTTTTACAGATTGACCTAAATCCAATGTCATGTGAAAAGGGCCTCAGTCTTTTTACCCCACAGTGCATGGGCGGAGCCACAATCAATCCACTAAACAGTGACCGTAAATACATACCCTCTATACCACACTTGATCAGAGTCTGTAATTAATAAAGGTCTGAAATGGAAAGGCCTGGGTAGCCTTTTTAATGCAATATGCTCCACCTAGCACAGTTGAGTGTGTTAGCTTTTCAAGGCATTTCCCTATGACCGTGAGCACAGGTGGAGGCATTCAGTTTCAGATCTTTGATTTTGAGCACTCCAATAACTTGCACTTGCACTGTTGTCCATACACAAGTCTGCACAGACTAGGGATGCAACAATTATAGATTTTGGTTGTATGATTATAGTCTGAGAAATAATTACGGTTTCACGGTTATCACGATTATTATGCAATTATTAATTTCAAAACACTACTAGTTTAGAAAAATCACATGAAAACTCAAACTCCTTATATTTTAAAGTGTTATGTATTGCTGCTCAGTAACCAGTTGATACAGCACATAAAAATAATAAAAACAAACAATAGTCCATTTCTCTCTTTTCTCTGCTTAAAAATTTCTCTGCTTAAAAATAAGTAACATTTTTGACATTTAAACATACATAAATTTTACACTGTAAATAAATGACAGAACAATTAATAAAAAAAATAGCCTTTGTCTAAAGCAAGGCTTGAAATAAATTTTTTTACTTGGTAGCACTGGTGCTCCCAACTTAAAACATTTTAGGAGCACCACAAAAAAATTTAGGAGCGCCCATAAAAAATAAATGAGCACCACTGCAAATTGTACATTAACAGATTTATGGTCTTTGAAAAAAACATCGATTAGGACTAACAATAACCAGAAACAACTATCCAATTCTGTTATGAATTCTGTATGATTATTGCTATTTGTGCAATAATTATAAAATATTAATGATGTCGATGATGAATAATACTAACAATGAATTACAATTATCATGCTGCCTTGAATGTGCTTGAATGTTATCTGCTATAAAAAGTCCTACTGTTACTTTATGAGAAAAAAAAAACTATGGTTTGCATCAACAAAAATGAAGCATTACAGTAAGAAATATGCATTTTACACTATTGTTTTTATACACACATGTCAATATAATAACCAGAAAGATTGGACAAAAGAAATGAAGACAATTCTCACTACCACTACTCTTTAAAGGTTTTGGTTTCGGTTTTTGTCATTTTAAATGCTCAGTCTCGTTATGCGCTGATTAACATTTTTCTGTTTTTGTGGAAAAAAGCAGGCGAGTCAGCCGACCCAATATATGAGCGGGGCAGAGCAGGATTCTCGGGATGACCACCTGCACAGTACAGTTTTTTGTCATGAGCCGAAGTTTCAGTTTAAACTTAGTAAAGTTGAGCTTATTTGGCAAAGATCTATACACTATTAGATTTTACATGTATCGTCAACGCACTGAGATTCGGGCCATTAAACAGCTGATCCACCGAGTCTTTCAGCGCTCTCTCCGAAATTACTCGATTGATCTCGGCTGGCGGATTAATATTCCCTGCATGATCCTCTCATCGGCGCCAATATTTCTAATTTTAAGTGGGTTTGCCAACCTGTGTACTTTTCATTGCTTCTTCCTCAAACTTCAGCCGTTTGCAGTTCCTGTGGTCACGTTGCGCGTTGGAAATAATGAACGTGCACGAGCTTGCCTTAGGCCGTACTCACACTATGTACAGTTGCCTAAAACCTGGTCAAAGCAGCATGCTTGTCCCCCCTCCCGTCTCCCCCGACGGCCCGCACTCACATTACATTCGGGCCTGGGCGCGCTCATGTCATCGATTATGCGCTATTCAGTAAGCGCTCTCACTCAGCACAGTAGTTATATCATTTAAGTTGTTTGATATGCGGAGACACGCAGTCAAATATTTTGCCGAACAGATCAGCCACTTTTGACGCTCATAACCAATCATAAAGTCCTGGTGCTGCAGGAATTAGAAAGTTTGCTGAAGCTGCAGCTGTGGTGCGGTGAGGGATTTGCGTCTTTAATAATCTACAACAGTTTGCGTTCATTGAACAATACAAATGATTAATTAATCCATATAAAACAGTCCCTTAAAAGTCACGTCTCGCTTTCAGTTTCGGGCTTAGGCACGCTTGCACTCACACTGTAAGTGTACCGCACCTGAGCCCAAGTGAACCGTGCTCTGGCTCACCTCTTCCAACCGGGCCAGGGCTGCCCAAGTGTACCGTGCCTGAGCCTGATTCAGAGCACTCACACTTCTCAAACGATCCGGGAAATGGGCCTGGGCACGGTTCAGATAGCATAGTGTAAGTAAGCCCTTAGTTAATGTTCTGTGTAGTTCTGTGCAGAAACGCGGTGTTGATAAGCCTTTACGATCAATTAACCGTGACGAATTAAAGCGCGGTTAATAGTGAAACCGGTTAATCGTTGCATCCCTAGCACAGACACAACAATTACCTGCATATGAAGATTGTACTGAACGGATGCATTGAGGAATGAGATAAGCTTCCTTTGTTACATTAATAATCTTTTATTTTAGATTTAAGTTTTTGAGTAGTAATACTGTTATTGTCTCAAGCAGTTGCTCAGATTTCCTGTATAACTTTGGAGAGTTACATGATAGTCATCCATGATCAGCAACTCCACAGTGCTGATAAATATGATGGTAAAAAATAATGACATTCTCTCAGACAAGGATGTGGTGTGTTTCTTGCCTTCCGGTATTTTCAGAAATAGAGAAGACTTGCGGTCACTAAGATCATATAGAGAAATTGGGTTCACACTTTATAAAACTGGAGCCTAGCATTTGAAGACCATGTCCTTAACAAATCTTTCATTTTCAGTGGTCATTTTTGTTTCATAGAACTCCATTCTTAATTCACTTGATTTGGCTTTGTGCGTGTTCCTTCCAGAAAATTAGGTCCGACCAAGGTTTCTGTCTCATGATCATGCCATTGACTTTTCAGATTATATCACTATAGACACCGCCACAATTCATTAATTCTCTATTCAACATAAATCAATAGTCACTACTTCCTCAAGCTGTATGATTAGAAGTTCTGAAAATGAAACATTAAGGCAGTAGTGATCTGATCTAAATTTCTCAAATTTATGACTCAAGGTGTACTTGATATATTTATTAGAACATTAAATTACACCCAACACTTCTTTTTACATGATAGTACATCAAATTACGTTATTAAAGTGTGTGCTTTGTATGTGAATGATGCTTCAAATTGAGTGTGTTGAGAACGGTCTTTAATGAATAAGACTTTTTTGACTGCAGAATGATAAAACTATTAAAGGTACAATTTGTATTTTATTATTATAGAAAAATACAACTAGATTTAATAAAAAAAGTCATACTTTAGGATTTAACTTCACAATAGTTATGGTATTTTATTGTAATCAAATAAAATATTGTGAATATAAGTGATCAAAAATAGTTCAAATAAAGCATTCTTTAAAACTACCTGTTTAAAATTAGCTGAAACCACACAATTGTTGTAATTTCTTTGGCTAATTTCTTTGTTTTATGTTCACTTAAATTTGTAAACCAATAAGTTAACTTAAGTGTTTTGTGTTGGAACAACATGAAGGAATAGTGATAGTCCTGGTTAGGGGATTGTAGTTCCCAGCATGCTTTGCATGGGATTAAATTAAGAGAGGAACATGTTGACAATAAAAGTAATCTTAGGTATTTAAAGTTAATAGAAAGACTTGTTAGAGTTTAATCATCACTTTAGTTTGACGATTTAGAAGATTTTAATGTAATAATGCTTTGAGTTTTGAGATTACCACCTTGCAGAAGCACCCATGCTTGAGGTGTTGGCAGCTTAATTAGCAAAAATGCAATTTGTTGCTTTGCTCAGTGAGCAATAACTGTCTTAAAATGAGTTCTGAGATCAGTCTCAATCAACTGTATATGCAACTCATGAAATATGCTTAAAATGGCTCTTTTAGTTAATTTAAGATAACTTTAAATACAACAAAGAGACTTTGAAATGTATGACACATAACAGACATACATGATATTATCAGACCTTTGAGTTTAAGTGAAATAAAAATACAAATACATTTAAACTTTTATTTGATAAAATCATGTTGGATGAACAATTGAATTGCATTTAATTGTGTAAATATTTTTTTTTTAGTTGGTGCTAAACAAATTTATTGGATGGAAATCTTACCCTCAATTAAATTGAGTTCATCCAATGAGTTATTTTTTGAGTGTATGTGCCTGAGAAATGGTCACAGTCACTTTTCACAGCATCCAGAGAAAGTCAAAAAGCACATTTATTCAAATTGCTTTCAGTCTGCTTATGTGTTAAAATGTTTTCAGACAGTCACAAAAAGACCACCTATTCTCCACTTACGTCATTGTTATGGGATGTGTTGTGAGAAAGTGCAGCAAAACAAGTCTTTCATACTTTGATTATACCAATAACACAGATTACAATTAAAATTGAAGTTGCTATTCAGATCCTTTTCGCTCACTAAAATGCAAAGTTTCAATAGCCCCTTTACACATACTGACCTTTCCGGAAAATTACCGGCAATCTTGACATGCGAAAGTGTTTCTCTATATGTTTTCATCGAAGTTGTTCAGAATACTTATCCATCCACAGTGTTTGTAATGTAGTCAAATGTTTACAAATACAAGCACAGCTGTTTAGAGGTAATTTCTGGTTAATGATGTCAGAATTTACCGATTTTTTTTTTTTGGAATAGATGTGTGAATGTTTTTTTCTGGAAAAATTCCGTAACATCCTTGCCTATGTGAATGGTGCTTTTTTGAATATACTGGTAATGTCGTTCTGGAAAATTGTCCGTATATTTACCGGTATCGTTAGCCCCTTTCACACATACAGACCTTTCCGGAAAGGTCTGTACGTGTGAATAGGCCCTTTTTGAAAATCCCGGTAAATTTGTTCCGGCAATTTTCCGGAAAGAGAAGTATTAACATTATGAATGCTGTGTTGTGTGAACACAGAAGAAAGATTGCCGGAAAAAGCACATTCACGTCTAGAACGCACGGACGTGAGATGTCTTCTTTAGCCAATCAGAACAATCAGACACATTCACATCCATGCTGTTTATGTAAATAAATACCTTTTGAATAGTTTTCCAGACGCATTTAGCTGCTAGATGTTAGTCAGATAATGTTTCTATGTTCCTTCTTAATGCCAACTGTGTAAATATTTATCGATAAGATGCTTATGATAAGCCGATGTTTGTTTACTTTCAAGCTCTGCTTCCTTCAGTTGCATGACGCGTCGCGCTTGCACGTGAAGCAGCCGGTGAGCGCCAGCACACACACATATTATGTACATCTCGACTTGCGAAAGTGTTTCTCTATATGTTTTCATCAAAGTTGTTTACAATACTCATCCATCCAGTAAAGTTGTTTCGGAAATTTCCGGATATTTACCAGTATCACTCTGTGAAAGGGGCTAATGTGTGAAAGAGGCTATTAGGTTGGTGGCCTGAAATAAAGTTAACCAGCATAAATCAGAAAAAAAAACTTTTTTAGTATAATAACAATCAATGCAATCTCACTGTAATTCGTGACTTTTTGCTTTGCTGGCTAATTATTTAAAATTTTTGTTGTCTCATTTGTACATTTTAGTATGGTTTGCTCATCCTCTATTGAGGGGTAGGTTTATGGGTGGGATTTGAGGGGCACACCTTCTTATAAAAAAAATTATAATGTAAGATAATAAATAGTTTGTATGAATTCACCATTTTTCTGACAATATGTAAAATGTTTTCTTCTAATATTGGGCTGTAACAACTGGTAGTTTTTTTTTTTTACAAATTTTTAAAAATATAAGTATCTAGAAGACTTTATTGCCCTTTTTTGTAAAAAAAAAAAAATGTTTAAAGGGCACTTATTTTACCCATTTTTCAAAATTTAAGAAAAGTCTTTTGTGTCTCCAGAATGTGTCTGTAAAGTTTTAGCTCAAAACACCCCTCAGATTATTTATTATACCTTTCAGAATATTGGATTTTTCTGCTCTGAACACAATGTAGCTGTTTTTGTTACCTGTGCCTTTTATGTTAATTCTCCCCGCCCACCGTTCCCCCATGCCTGTCAGAGTGTTCCTCAATCTCCAGCTGCGTCAGATAAACAGCACAGTGACATGAAGGAAGCAGATCTCACGTAACGTTTGTGAGAAATACTACAGTAAGAACTTTCCCAATGATTATTTGATGTATTTGTTGTGGAGTTCATTCAAGTCTTTCTGCAATAACGAGTCACATACAATGTCGTTACAAAGTTCATGCACACACACAAAGTGGACACACACACACATATCATAATATCCACTGCTGTATGGATATTCGTTATGTTAACGTACAAAATAAACCTGATTTAATGTCCACAAACCAGGATTGAAGCGTTTCTTTTATAATTGTACTGACACGCAGCTGTGGTGATAAAGTAAAGGTAAAATCGCTGTAATTCATTACAAACATGCACTGTTTTAAGCAAGTTTTAAACTTGTAAAACTCATTCCTGATCACATTTGATGATGATTGATGATCACAGCGAGCTGAACAGAGCTTTTAATCCCGGTTGCTTTGCACACGTCCAGTTTTGTTGATATGATTATACACGTTACTATAGAGACATGTTAATACGCTGCTGTCAATCAATTCGGTGGGTGGGGAAACCACACTCCTATGTCACGCTGTGTTGGGCCTCAAAATGGTAGGGATTTGGATCCTATTTTAACGTCAGGACATTTTTAAAAAGAGACTTATTGTCTTTACATAACTCCAATATGACTGTGGACACACTATACATACACACAGTTCTGTCCAAATAGCTTGCAAAAAATTATTTTCATCATAGGTGCCCTTTAACCTTTTTACAGATTTTTACGTTAACATTCATTTAAATCTGTTAATTTATTAAATAGATTATTTTTGTATGTTATTTATATTAGCCAATACAAAAAATAATGTCATGAAATTCCTCTTTAAACAGGTATTAAATCATATTTTGAGTCCAAATTATCATAAAGATTTTGGGGTGAGCCACCATAACAATCGCATGACGTTTATTCACAAAACATAATGGCCTTCAGAAAATGTAGCAATCTAGTTATTTTTCCGGGAGTTGTTGTTAGTATTATTATTACGCAGCAGGAAGGCATTTGTAGAGTTTATCTGCAAATCTGATCACTTCTGGTTTGTTACAAGGCAACTGGCCGATACTGGTTGCCATGGGAAACTTGAGTACGACTTGTGCAGTTAGATAGGCCACAGGTTATTTTTGTGTATGTGTACTGTGATTCAGACTAAACCAGGAGCTGCTGACATCTCTTCCCAAACTTCTGTTTCTCCCTAATGATCCCTTACCAAAAGAATGATGCATGAAGGTGACGGATAGTCCACCAAACACCAAATGCGTAGCATAAACAGCCAGAGGATCAGAGAGGATGTTATTCTACAGGAAAATCGTAGTGTTGTTTCAATGAAGCAACCTAGTATAGGTGCTTTGAGGGGAAACAAAGCAAAAAAAGAGAGCTAGGAAAAGGGAGAGGGAGTCGAGAGTTTCCTCCCACGTACACATGCAGGAAGTCACTGCTGAGCAGATGCAAAGCGTCATTAGTAGGGCTGACTTATCTGTGCTGAGGTAATGCATCAGACCACTTCTCCATCCAGACCAGAGATGAGAGTTGCAAATGAAATGTTTACACAGCTATTAGGATCAAGACACTTGACACAGTGGTGCACAAAAGGCACGTCCTTCTTGTTCATTTCCGCACCGTGAAATCGGAGTGCCTCACGCCGCATCATGAGGTTTAAAGGGCAGCGACCAAAGACCACAAAAAAAGACAAGAGATCACTCCAAACATCAAACATCCTGGAAGCACAGAGGGAGGAAGCCGTTTCATTGGGTCGTGGAAGAATTCAGACCAAAACAAAACAAGCAAGAGCAGTTTGTGTGTATTTTTGCACACACAGGAATGTGTGTAGGCTGTTTAGTTTCTGCCATATAGCGATTACGTACATCACTGGTAAAAGCTCTCTTGTTTGTGCTTGTGTGCTAGCCATGGAGGAGAGAAGTTTTGATGTGGGGGATTTATTGGAGGTTGAGCTCCTCTGAGTTTAAGTGAGTAATACAGAAGAACGTAGGAGAGAGGGAGAAGGAAGAGATGAGAGGTGGTTACCCGTAATAACAAATCAAGAGATGATAAAAAAGAGAGAGTCTATGTTTTAAACAGCTACTGTGCATTATAAAATCTGCATAAGCTGAGTGATTTCAATAGATCTTTATAATTGTAATCGTCATGTTTGGCAAAGATATAGGTAGGGTTTTAAAATTCTAGTTTTTTTTTTAAGCTGGACAATTTCCATGGGAATTATCTGGACAATATGGCAATTAATGGGGAAATATGGAAATTAACAGGACATATAGGGGAATAGAATTGACAAATTTTTTAAATTGCAAATTAGCATATAAGTGGGAATGAACTTGAATAGGGGAGAGCGGGGGACAAAGTAACACATTTTGGTTTTGGCCAAATAATGAACAAAGTAATGGGATTAGACAAACCATTTTTTACTAGCGACGTACAAGCCTCTCCTACAAATAAGCACTGAAAGTATGACCGCCGGATCTATGGTTTCTGTGCAGTATTGCTAAAAGTGCAAGTAGTAAAAGTGATACTATTTACCCCACCTGTGGGGCAAGTTGTAACAGACAAAGGGTTATTTGTTATACATGCTTAAGTCAGATTTCACACAATTAATTTAAATTCAGTTTACTTTAAATAGTATATTTCCTCAGTACATAACACAATTTTTTTTATTCTACATAGCACAACATGTTTATTTATTTATCTATTGGATAAACACATTTAATGTTATTTGCATTATTATCTATTATTATAAAATGCATTTATTTGCATTATTAGCAATAAAAAATCCATTAACAAATATTTTCTATTAAAAAACATTTTTTATTTAAAAAGTTCTCAGCATTACACTGAAAATTCAAAAATTATTTTGTTAGCTTAATTGGTGTCCTACAATGTGTGGCTTATTTGTAACATATTATAAGATATATTATGTACTTTTTATGTACATACTTTCACAGATTTTTAAAATATATATATATCTTAAAACATCCCTATACTTGAAAAATATCTTTGTTAAAATGACCAGATGTAATGCAATATCAATAAAATCCCATGCACTCTGAGGAAGGGGGAAGGGTATTCCCTAGTCCTCAAGGTTATTACACTGAAATACTGAACCCACATTTCTGCAAATGAGTCTGAAAGTTACATCCAATAAATAACAATGGGGTTAGTAAATTGTAGCTTGCCAGCCAGTATATCACATATGCTAAATGTAAGATATGTAATTAGGCATGGGCCGGTATAAGATTCTGATGGTATGATAACCTTTCGATAAGTTTCACGGTATCACGGTATTGTGATTACTGCTCTAAAATATATTCTTTTTAAATGTCTGTGTAAAAAACTAAAAGTTTTTTTCCCCTTTGAACACAATATATTTTATTTGAAGAAACATTTATAATATTTTGGAGCAGTAAACGTGCCAGGCCAAATAATGAAAATGAATCATTGTCTGCTGTCTTCATTTGTTTCAAAAACGCAGATTTATTTACAATTTAAAATGACATCTTTGGATATCTTTTCGGCTGGAGATGCTGTTGTTAAAAAAACTGTAAATAAAAAAATCTTACACATACCTTAGGAACGGTATTAGAGAAAATGTTGGCGGTATGAAAACCTTGACTTTTCCAAACCGCAGTATACCTTGAAAATGGTTATCATCCCATGCCTATATGTAATATAGCACTGTTTCTAAATTTGAATTAGTTAGCTTGCATGCATATCAGCATATGACCAAACCAAATGTTTATTCATTCATTCATTTTTTTTTTCTTCGGCTTAGTCTCTTTATTAATCAGGGGTCGCCACAGTGGAATGAACCGCCAACTTATCCAGCACATGTTTTACGCAGCGGATGCCCTTCCAGCTGCAACCCATCTCTGGGAACACTCATACACACTACAGACAATTTAGCCTACCCAATTCACCTGTACTGCATGTCTTTGGACTGTGGGGGGAAACCGGAGCACCCGGAGGAAACCCACGCGAACGCAGGGAGAACATGCAAACTCAGCAAAGAAACAACAACTGACCCAGCCGAGGCTCGAACCAGCGACCTTCTTGCTGTGAGGCGACAGCACTGCCTACTGTACCACTGTGTCGCCCTACGCAAGACTATATAGTCATAAAATTATGCTGAGTTTAAAGTTGCAGGTGACCGCAAACAAAAATAATCTGTAGAGTTAATTGTGATCATGGCTTGTCTTGACAAGAAAAACTTGCCATTTGTGGCTTAGCATGCAGTAAAATTCATCATCAAGTTCTCTGTTCCTGTGATTCTCTATTTGATGGTCATTGTAAAAGGAATATTAATAATTTTAATACTTGATGATGATATTATACAGTATGACTTGAATTTTACTTCAAGTCATTTTGAAAATGACTTCATTTTGCAGTCCAGTTTCATACTTCGTACACTAATTAGAAAAAACAAAGTTATTACTAGGTGCTAAAAATAAGCTTAGTCCTCAAACCAACCAACTCATTTAACCAGCACTTTCTCAGTGAAGTTTGTATCAGTGCACATACTTTGAAAGGTTTTTTTTTATTATTAATTAAAGCAACTAAAATATCTAAATTCGTGAAATCAAATAAAAATAAGTAAAATCTTTGACAAGAAAAGCTGAACAATTATTTCCTCAAATCTGTTACTTATTTAACCTTAATGAGATGGTATTATGATGTGATCGTCTTACATACTGAACAACTACTGAAAACATGTCATGAAATTTAGATTTAGATTTTTATTAATTTTTATATTCACTCTGCATGAGATGCATCTGGAATTTTGCATGTATAATTACTTAACAACCCCAAAGATTTATGTTATATATGCTGTCAATATGAATGTAATTTGCTGTTATGTGTTACATTACGATGTTGTCATTATCAGATATAACACATAGCGCTGGGTGTGCTACTTTACTGACATGACCTGCATTCACAACAAATCAGAAATACTTTATTTAAAAGATTTAGAGGTTTATGTCAATGTAGAACTCATTAATTATAATTAATTATGAGTGTATACTAATTAGAGAGCTCCAACTTGTACCTCGTGACCACTGTGTCTCAGCAGATTCGCTTTACAGGCATTCTGTTTAGGCATTGATAATGTTGCCATAGAAACACATAATTCTGTGTCCGAGGACATGAAAAGATCTGAGTATAATGTCACGTGTTGTCATCTCAAAATTATAGTAATAACTACATGGCATGAATGCAGCTATTCACATATTCTCTTTTGTGGCCTCTTGGAATAGTGAATTGTGCATCATATGCACACTTCAGAATTGATTGATTTATCATCATATAGGATGATGAATGCGGTTTTGGATGCAGCACAAAACACACAATTTCAAGGGGTTGTCCTCTTCCAGAAAAAGATGTTGAAGTTTATTACAAACACACAGTAAAATTAACAATAAACCTATGGTATTCACCTGCATTGTCTCCAAGAAAACATGCTTGGCATTGGTGTGTCCTTCAGTATAAGGTATAGTAAGTATAAGGAAAACGGATGACATATTCAGTCATCAATTGTTGTGAAACTACTTATAATGTATGTGTATGTATTCAATGTAATGTATATTTTAAATGTAATTAATTTAAGTCTATTGCTTAATTTTCTAACTTTGGGTTCCTTCAGCTCCTTATGTAAATTGTTTCACAATTAAAACATTTCTTGTCATCAGAATCATGGTCTGTTGTTGATTTTGTTTGCTTTTATTGTTTAATTGTCTGTCTGTCTGTCTGTCTGTCTGTCTGTCTGTCTGTCTGTCTGTCTGTCTGTCTGTCTGTCTGTCTGTCTGTCTGTCTGTCTGTC
>CAIGQZ010004625.1:16876399-16911255 GCA_903798205.1 Danio tinwini | reverse complement strand
GTCTGTCTGTCTGTCTGTCTGTCTGTCTGTCTGTCTGTCTGTCTGTCAGTCAGTCTGTGTTTTGTTCGACACTACCTGACAAAAGTCTTGTCGTAGATCCCAGTTGTAAGAGCATCAACTAATAACTTGAATTCCAGTTGAAAATTTGGAAAAGTGGCAGAAAGTAGATTTTTCTGATGAATCATCTGTTGAACTGCATCCCAATCATCACAAATACTGCAGAACACCTATTGGAATCCGCATGGACCCAAGTATCACACAGAAACAGTCAAGTTTGGTGAAGGAAAAGTAATGATTTGGGGTTACATTCAGTATGAAGATGTGCAAGAGATCTGCAGAGGAGATGGCAACATCAACAGCCTGAGGTATCAAGACATTTGTGCTGCCCATTACATTACAAACCACAGGAGAGGGCAAATTCTTCAGCAGGATAGCACTCCTTCTCATACTTCAGCCTTCACATCAAAGTTCCTAAAGCAAAGAAGGTCAAGGTGCTCCAGGATTGGCCAGCCAGTCGCCAGACATGAACATTATTGAGCATGTCTGGGGTATGATGGAGGAGGCATTAAAGATGAATCCAAAGAATCTTGATAAAGTCTGCGAGTCCTGCAAGAATGCGTCCTTTGCCATTGCAGACGACTTTATAAATTATTTATATTAATTATTAATTAAATACTATTTATTAAAGTTGTTTGAGTCATTGCAAAGATGTATGGAGGCAGTCGTCCAAGCTAATGGGAGTCATACATTTTTTCACTGCAGCATGACTTTATATTCTATACTGTACATTATTTCTGTCAAGTGACAAGACTTTTGTCTAAGCAAAGTCAGATTTTACTGCCAAATTAAATAATAAAAATCAAGGCATGATCATATTTTATTGTGGTAAAATAAGTGTAATCTAGAGGCCTTTCCCTTTCATATCAGCCACTTCTGATACCAAAGGATCAACTAAGTCAAGTTATTATTTGTTGTTTCTAAAACTTGGATAGGCGACAAGACTTTTGTCAGGTAGTATATTTAGTATTCTCTATTTTATTACTTTGAAAACTCATTCGAGTTATTAGTTTTACTAAAGATCTTTTTTGTAAACATTTGACCTTTTATTTTTAACACTGTTTATTTTGGCCATCTACCCTTTCTATTCTGTTATATTACTATTATTAATTTATTATTATTATTATTATTATTATTATTATTTGACTAAAGCAAACAAGCACATTGTATTATAGAATAAATCATCCACACTATAAAAATCTTGTTGTTTTACATTTTTGTGTTAATTCTAATAATTTTTTCTAGTCAGCTCAACTTGTATCAATCAAATTTGACTTAAGTATTTCATAACTTAAAAAAAGTTGAAACCTGATTAACTAATTAAAATAAGTTAAAACAACATATAAACAGTTGCTCTCATGACTTTTTGACATATTATTTTTACAGTGCAATGCAACCATCTGATCTACACTGTAAAAAATGCAGGGTTCCACTCACTTCATTCATGTTGTCCTAACACAAATTAAGATTAAGTTAACTTAACACTTTTAACAAATTTATGTGGAATGAACATAAGTTGCCCCAATGAAATCTTAAGAATTGTGTTGTTTCAGCTCGTTTTAAATAAGTAGTTTGAACAAGTAAAAAAATGTTTTGAGTGTATACTGAAAATGTAAGAGGTCTTTCATGTATATAGAAAATCATTTCACAGTTCACATAATATACCCTACAGGGGTATATAAGAATAACACAGAATGCTGCATTGAGCATATTCAGAGAAAGAGAATGAGAAGAATGAGTAAAAGTGTAACATATCCTGTTTTGGAAAGCACAGCCACTGTTGTGTGTGTGGTTGACCGGATGAGGTCAAAGGTGCAAGGAGGGTTCAGATAAGCAGCCTGGGCAGTCAGGCAGTGAATGGAAGGCCAGTTGGCCAGCTGGGTCACAAGGACATTGGGAGAATCTGAGAGTAACACATCGACCCTCGTGGAGGCGGGAAAAGAGAGTGTGTCGCACAGTGTATCAGCTCCCCCTTCGCTTCTTATTTACAACCAACCATAACCAGGAGCCACTGGCCTGGAGCACAGCATGTCTATCCCAGGACGCTCTGCTTACAGGAAGCCAGCGGCCGTGGGTCCACCCTGTGCTTTATTGATCTGGAAGTTGTTTGTCAGGCTGAGAAGATGCCACAAGATGAGACGCTCTTCGGTGTAGCCAAACGAAGACCAGGGCCGAGGAGAGGCCAATAAAAGCTGAACAGACTGCACCAAAATAGAATGATTTAATTGGGAGGAAGTGGGCGAAAAACTGGAACAATGAGGAGGAAGAAAGGCATGTGATTAAAATGCCGGAGGTCGAGAGGGACTCCACCTCAACACACCTCACACCAAATGGGGACAACACGACAAGTCCTGCTTTCTCATCTCTCCAGCGAGCTGTTTTTCCTGTACGTTCCCAAGCAAGAGGTCATGTCATTGTTGTACAATGATAAAGTAGCTCTTCATCCTGTGCGGGGCATGCTGATCTTGTAGCTACAACAAACGTGTGTCAAGCAGGGGAGGGTGCAATACCTAACAAATGATGCATCTATCTATTCATCTATCTACCTATCCATCTATCCATCTATCTATCTATCTATCTATCTATCTATCTATCTATCTATCTATCTATCTATCTATCTATCTATCTATCGTTCTGTCTATCGTTCTGTCATTCAATCTATAGCTCTATCTATCGTTCTGTGTCTTATCTATCTATCTATCTATCTATCTATCTATCTATCTATCTATCTATCTATCTATCTATCTATCTATCTGTCTGTCTGTCTGTCTGTCTGTCTGTCTGTCTGTCTGTCTGTCTGTCTGTCTGTCTGTCTGTCTGTCTGTCTGTCTGTCTTTCTGTCTGTCTGTCTGTCTGTCTGTCTGTCTGTCTGTCTGTCTGTCTGTTGGTCTAGTGTTTATCACTGTTATATCACTGTTTAATTAGTTTGTTCTGTCATTCTGAATCTGTCTTATCTGTCAGTTTTCTACAGTTTCTATCATTTAATTATTTCTATCATTTTAATTAGTTTGTTCTTTCTTGTAACATTAGATGATTGTTAATTGTAAAATCATTTTATACACTACTGTTCTACCATTTTATCACTTATTATGTCATTAATTTTGTCTGTCTCTGTCTATCAATCTATTAAAGGTTCTGCATGACAGAATAGGGTAGTGATGCCACATGGCTGCGCAACAGTGCATTCTTTCTACATGTATCTCCCTCTCTCTTTCTCCTCCTCCTCATCATCTCTCTCAGATCCGCACACTGTGTCATTCCCTCTCTCAGTTCTCTCCTCCTCCCACCTTGAGTTCACATCGCACCGACTGACCAAAGACTCACTGGATGAGGATCATGAGGGCAGAACTGCCTTCAAAGACAGAGTGTGCCTGACAATAAACGAGTACCTTCCATTTTATTTTGGGTTTTCTCATAAGAAATCGAGTTTGTGGATGCATAAGTAAACGCGCTTTTTTACTTACACTTCACTTTTTGTGTTGACATCGCGCGCGCACGGAATCAAATCTACACCCGTTGAGATTTATTTACCCATCTTCTCCAGTCGGGAAAACGTCAGGGAGGAGAGGACATGCTGAACAATTTAAAGTAAAAAAGCCTCAATACTCATTAGCATAGTTTGGGAGAAATTCACAGGCGCATCGGGAAGGGGAAAGATTTCCTTTTTGCGATTCCCGTTTCCTCCGCACATTCGGAGAAAGAGGGGGTTTCAGAAATCCTGCTGGCTTCAATTGCGAGGTTCAGTTGACTGAAGTTCCCATTCTTTAAGTTGGTTGAGATGGTTTGAGCTGTGAAACTCGACGCGGAAACAAGTTTTGCCTCAGCAATCACGAAACACGAATCAACTGATAAGAGACAACGGCGCGGATTTACAGAGGAATTATGAGACCTTATGACGGCCTAAACTGGGGTAAATACGAAACGTAGTATAATTTTCTGTTATGTGATATCTTATATAAAACATATTTTATTTACATTAGGCTAAATGTTGGTCTTGTGTGCACTTCCGTCACGTCTTGAAAGTTAATGCGTTTTAAGGTGAGGAAAGTGGAGTGTTTAAACTTATAAAATGCGTCTCCAGAGCTCGTGGTTTCATTCGATTTGTCCTGATGTTTTTGATACTGTCATTAACACCGTTGAGGACAGCTCAGTAAAATATCCTAAAATTATTAATTCAATGTATTATAGGCTAGTGTCATCTTTTAATTTGCGAATAAAATGCTTATAATGTAGGCCTATTATTTATAGCCGATGTTAATGGTGTCATTTAAAAGCCATGTTGAATTCCCTAAAAACATTTAAAATAAAATATATTCTTTAATCTTAACAGTTTAAATGCTTTAAACACAGTAAAGATTTTGTCATCTTATTAAAAAATAAAGTTTCCAAAAGTGGGTTTTAACAGCAGTGATACAGACGAATGTTATATGGTTCCCTAAAGCTTATTTCACTTGTTATAAGAAGAGCAATTATTTTCTAATTATAAAGAAAATTTTAATGATCTAAATAACCCTTTTCCACAAATAAAGAAACTTGGTGGAATGGAAATTTACACTGGTAAAAGTACTTTGTAACTAAAATACAAACTATATTTTTAAGAATATGGAAAGATTTCTTAAGGTTGAAATTAGATGCAAAAAACATGAATATCACAATATGCTGTAAACATTTTAGTATAACATTAAATTCCTTTCTCATTTAATTTCTGTGTCTGTTTGTGACTGATGAGCATTATCAATTTTGTCCAAAGTGTGTCTCAAGTGTGTCTCTGTCTTGATGATTTCAGATTGCTAGTCCTTTCAATCCACTTTGAGAATGGAATTGTTTCGAATGGGGCCTCTGAGGCTCACTCTTCTCGTTCTGCTGAGTGGCGTGTCATTTGGAGTAGTTGAACTGGAGCCTGTGTCTGAAAACCAGCCTCAGTCTCCCAGTCCCCATCCATCTAAAAAGAACATCACCCTGGCAGTTATTCTGCCTCTCCACAACACGGAGTACCCCTGGGCTTGGCCCCGTGTGGGCCCTGCTCTGAACTGGGCCCTGGAAAAGGTAAATTCTGACCCCAACCTGCTGGCAGGTTACCATCTACAAATGGTTTTCAATAGCAGCGAAAACAAGGAAGGAGTGTGTTCGGATTCAGTGGCTCCACTTGTGGCTGTGGACCTGAAGTTCTCATACAACCCCTGGGCATTCATCGGGCCAGGTTGTGACTACTCATCCTCACCAGTGGCCCGTTTCACCACACACTGGGAGGTTCCAATGATCACCAGTGGGGCAAGAGCACTGGGTCTCAATTTGTACTCTTCCGTTACCAACATCGGCCCGACACACAAGAAGCTGGGCGAGTTTGTGCTCCGAATGCACCGGCATTTTGGCTGGGACAAACACGCCATGCTCATGTTTAACGATAATAAAAATGATGACCGGCCATGTTACTTTGCCGTGGAGGGGCCGTACACACAGATGCGTGAAGACAACATCACAGCGGATGACTTGGTGTTTAATGAGGATGAAGAACCCGTACGTTATGACGAGCTTCTCCGAGATATCAGCCACAAAGCCCGTGGTAAGTGACATGCGGTTAAGTGGAAAATAGATGAACAGTATGTATGGCAGGCTGGCACCTAGGCGTTAAAGCAGGGGTGTCCAAACTCGGTCCTGGAGGGCCACTGTCCTGAAAAGTTTTGCTCCAATTGCAATTAAACACACCTGAGCCAGCTTATTAAGGTCTTACTAGTCATACTAGGAGTTTCCTTGTAGGTGTGTTTAGGCAAATTGGATCTGAGTTAAAGCAATAGTTCACTCAAACATTAAAATCGTGTCATCATTTACTCACATGTTCCAAACCTGTTTGACTATGTTTTTTCCATTAACCACAAAAGGTGTTTTAAAGAAAGCTGGAAACCAGTAGCCATTGACTCTTATGGTATTGATGTCATTCTACAAAATAACTTCTATGGTGGTCAACAGAAAATAAACTTATAAAGGTTTGGAGTAAATGGTGAGTACACATTTTTGGGTGCACTATTCTTTAATATCACAAATTTTCTAATGAACATTTGCATTGAAATTGCCAGCTAGTTTAGTTTAAAGTGCAAAATATAATAATAATAATTATTAAATATTTTTTTGTATTATTTTATATAGCACCTTTAACAAAACATCAAAAAGGAACAGTAAAATGAGCATCAGAAAAAAAGAAATTATAAATCTAACATTGTACTTTATTAATCCATTATTCCCTTCACACATGCATGTCAACCCGTTCGGTCCATGTTTATTGCTGCATTTAGTAGTGCTGTTGTTGTTGTGTTTGTTTTCTGACTGTGAAACAAACAATGACACATTTTATTAGTTCAAATCATTTCAAAGCACATGTGCAAGCTGCTTATACATCATATTCATGGTTAGAAAAATCTTGCTGTGTACGAACAGTATGCAGGTTTTACGTTAATTGCAAATTACATTTATAATAGTTATATATTACAGGTTATTGGATGAAAAAAAACTATTAATTTCTTCATGCGAAGCAGCACATTTTCAGTCTTCTACTTACCTTTCTTCTGATTTTAATTGACAGCCTGTTCGATAATAAACTCTTTGATCTTTGCTACTGGAAATATTATACACAGCATGTTCAGTTTATTATGTGCTTTATGAATGGAACTGCAATTTTATGTCACATTACATTACATTCATGTCACCGTACATTATGTAAGTGTGGATGTTGCATTTCTGTCTTTCACTGATGTTTGAGTTTACAGCCTCGTTGAGGTTATGAAAAATTTAAACAATTGTTTTGTTAAGATTGGGATTGAAAACAGTCACCATCAGAATTTCGTACAGTTTAGAATAGTCTAATTTATGAATACAGTATACTAGGCTAAATAGTTTTCTTTCTCTAAGCTATCATGAATTATTCATGAATTGAATAAGAATTTTAACTTTAGTTCCCTGGCCATAAAGATATTATTTGATCTCTTCTTTTTGTTCTTTAAATGTATATTACAACTTGAGAATAATAATTAAAACAATTAAACAGGTTGTCAATCCCATGTATTTACAATATATTGTATGTAATCAGATCGATGGCTCATTTGAAACACGTGGTTGTGTTGGCCTAGGCTGTGTTTCTATACACTGTGTTATCATAAGTTATACTTTAATATTTTAAGGTTGGTTTGGACAGTTTTTTTTTCATATCGTTTTTTTTTTGGGACATCGTTTTCTAATGGGACACTGATGGTTTTTAGAGTCATTAAATGGCTTACTTGTTTTGTTGACCATATGAAAGGCTATATACAAGTTGTGCCATATTTTTTCAACATCTCTTCTATTGTGTATTTAGTGTTTATCCAGTAGTTAATTAAGAGCAAAAGAGGATCAGTTCTAGTGTGCTTAAGTTTTTGACTCTTCTAAAACATAAAAATACCATAAAATTTTTGCAGATATTTTAGAAACATACTAAGTGAATATGTTTGTTTAGCTGAAAAATAATGCTAAAGTCAGATAACAGTAAACAGTATTGCAACACAATCTCACAGCAATTCGTAACTTTTTGATTTAGTGTCTAATTCATATGAATTTATACAATCTCAATTGTACAATTTAGTATGATTTGCTTATCCCCCAATGACGGTTGGGATTAGGAGCGGGGTTGGGTGCCACACCTTTTTACGACTGAACTCTAGTTTGTACAAATTAGCCACTAAACTGATAAAGCGTAAAATAGTTATGTTTCCTCGTGAGATCAGACTGGATATTCTCCTTTGAGAATATGTGTTACATGTCAGAATTTCAGTCTTTGTTTCAATAGCAGCCTATATATATACGATAAATATCACACTCGTAGCAGTGCGATATGGCTGTATATCAGCACTGGTGAGAGGCGTGCATAGTGTCCCACCAGTGACGATATACAGCCATATCGCACTGTTACAGTACGAGTGTTATATTGCCTTCATACAACAGTTCGACAGAATAATCGTAAGTATGATTTTGCATTTATACAACAGTTTGACGGGATAATCGTGTATATAAACAAGACAATCGAACATTGAGAGTCTAAAAATTCTTTTGTATGAGGAATTACTTCCTTAAGCCTTTTACATCTGCAGCTGATATCAGAACAGCAGAAACCATTGCTACTTCCCAAACGTCACTTTAGAGCTAGTATTTGAATGATTCTCTAGCGTAATGTCTAAAATGATGACAAAACAGGTGATTATGCTGACATTTTAAGATTATAAGGCAGAGCGGCAAGAAATGCCATCAGTCTAGAGACATTTTCCAGTATTTCTCTGTTGCAACTGGAATATCACAATAATTAACCCCGAAAAAGTCAAAGCAACAAAAACACTATGACTACTGTTGTGTTTGCGAAAAGGAAAAATGCTAAACACATGCGGGCATTTCTTTTTACTTTCATTTTACTGAACTAGTCTGCAGTAACGGAGACTTATAGGAAACGAACAGATGGCCAACCAAAAAGTAACTCAGGGTTATACAAAGAACGGCCAAGACAAAATAGATACATTCCTGATATGTGAGTCCCATCTCACACTCAATACACCACTATTATTATGGTATAAATGTAGCACTGAAACATACAAAAAAGAGAGATCGACTTAGAATGTCATCTGTTTAATAATGATTTGAGCAGCTGTAGTTAAATATTACGCTAAATTTTTCTCCTTTAAGGGCTTAAGGGCTTTTCACCTCTAAGGTCTGTCGCCATCTTGTGATCAAGCGTCTTTGCTCTGCTCAGTATGACAGGCTGATGGATGCCGACGCGCTGTATCTCCGAAGTTATAAATATTTAAAATAGGCACTGACCTTAGAAATAAACTGCATAGTTGCAATCTAAACAACTACAGTCTCAGCTAAAAAAGCCTCAAAAGTACATTGTTGTCCAACAGCTGCAATATTTGTCAAACTGTAATGAGTTGATTGATCTGCTGTCACTGCTGTCACAAGGCTATCAGCCAATTAGATTTTTTTATTGCAAATAATATAAAAAGTTACATATATATAAACATTAGCTGAACAGTTTACTGTGTAAGGCTCGATTGTCAGGCATGTGTGCTCCTGTTAGTATCGTCAAACTGTCAACCTGCGTTTGTCAACTTCAGTTTTTATTTTTTCCAGAGTTATGCCTCTCAAAAATATGCTTAAAAAATGCATTCACTGAATATGTAACTGTTTGAATAAGATTACAATTACAAATAACCCCATTCTATCAGAATATTCTTGGATGACAACAGAACATCAACAATCTACGTGAGCGCTAATGCAGATATTGAGAGAAATTTGACTTAACTAGAGCCTGCAGACTTTTATTAAGTGCATATTTATTACTGCAAGCTGCCATAGGACCTGCACAGGTGAGCAAAAACAGGAAGCAGAAGCTCCCCAAGCTCATCTGTGCCTGAGGCAAAGAAATGAGCTCACTGAAGCACAGCTCTGGAAACAATTAACTGAGACGAGATGCAAGAAAGATGCTCTCCCTCGTCCCGGTGCCCTTATTGCCAGGGCCTGACAAAAACAGTTGAGCATTTCATAAAAGCTTGTATGGGTAATTAAATTCTGAGAATATGAAAATTGGAGAGTGACATGAAGGGACAGACAGAGATATAAAGACGTGATGAGAGGGGAAAGAGTAAAAAAGGAATAATTTTCAGGAAATTGATGCATTTCTGTTGGCTCCACACACCAGGTGAAAGAGACATGAGAGGCAACGTCGACTCTTCTTCAGGGATTGAACACAAAAGAGCAGACAGACAGATGAAAATTGATAGATGTTCAGAATTAAAGAGCTAAGAGAATAGATTCATGCTTTACTGTATGTGGCCTGTATAAGGCAAAAATATACTCTTATACAATAAGAGTATACTCTTATCGTGCTGTTTTCAGTAGTGATGAGAGAAAAATGATGTACTTGTACATCAATATTCTGTCTCAAATGGCTCGATCGATTGGCAAGAATGTTTAATTCAGTGGCAATATTTTTTTTCAGAAGTGCATGCAGGGCAAAACTTTATAGATAAATGATGTGTTGTGTTTAAAACTCTGAAGACTGCACTTAGCATCTGTTGCACTTATGCGTTTATATCAGGCATAAGGTGCATTTAGACAGCATAAACTTTAGCCTTCAGATACTGTAAGTGTCACAGCAAAGGACAAAAAAAGCATGAATAGAGATGCAATTTACAACATCTTAAAGAAAAACATCAGCTTGGGTGTGTTGGGTGTCATGGACTTTGTATTAAGCAGCACAGATTAATTGGAAATGCTACAAAAATGTGCCTGAACATAGGTTTAACTGCAGTTTCTAGGTAAAATACGCACTATGGGGCAGTATACAACTAACAAAATTTGCCTCACAAATGAGTGTATATCTCACAATTGCAATCTTTTTCTGTTGTGAGTTCATATTTGTGAATTGCAGTGTTTTTTATTAAGTAATTCTACCTTTTATCTCTGAATTGGGAGTTTATGTCTGAAAAGGCTTCTGAAGCGAGAGATGCCTGGTTACATTTTCATTAGAATGTTTTTTGGGTGAAATGTGACTCGTTCATGTTTTAACCTGGTGTGCTTGGTTGCATTCTTTATTAATAATGTGTTTACTATGTTTGGTCTTTTACAGCTTTAATGCATTGAGCCACATTAAGTATTATGAGGTTTTTCAACAGGAGGAAAACTATAATGATTTATATTTCAAATATAGTCTGTTCTAGCAAATGCTTTGCTTTTTATGAAATCCAAATTCATTTATATATAAAATTATAGAAGAATAACTTTCACTGGTAAATTGAAGGCCATACTTGCATGTCTGTGAGGACAATTAACTGCACAACATGCCAAACTATTTGATAATTGTAATGTTGTGTACACACCAGACGTGGCACGCATGAATAAATTCTGCATAAACTGGCGCAATCATTCTCACATCAAATTTACTTCACAATAGATGCAGATTTGCATCATATGCAGAGCTTCATTCTGCCCAGTGACTCTAGCTTCGTTGCTAAATGACTAAAATGGATTTTATTGGGAGAATGGCTGTGTTTATGTGCTTTAGGAAGGCTGAAAAACAGCGTATATTCGTTCTGCGCCATGTCTGAGTCCACTATATACTTTCAGTGGTGCATCCAGTTCCGCATCTGGTGTGAATGCAGCATAAGAAATAACGCCAGAAAGTAATAGACTCTTTAAATCCACATAAAACATTATAAGCACAAATACGACAGATATGTCAAGTTCAATGGCTGGAATTAGCAGCAGATACCTGTCACTCAATTGGCCACGCTCTTAATTATGTAGAATTTCATGACATAACTGCATTTGGGAACAGAGATGAGGTTCTCAATGTGAATGCGTACCTTGGCACTAAGGATCAAACAACAAAAAATAAGGTCAAGAATCTTGGTGTGACTCTGGAGTCAGATCTGAGTTTCAATAGTCATGTCAAAGCAGTTAGTAAATCAGCATACTATCATCTCAAAAACATTGCAAGAATCAGATGCTTTGTTTCCAGTGAAGACTTAGAGAAACTTGTTCATGCTTTTATCAGCAGCAGGGTGGATTACTGTAACAGCCTCCTCACGGGCCTTCCCAAAAAGACAGTCAGACAGTTGCAGCTCATCCAGAATGCTGCGGCCAGGATTCTGACCAGAACCAGGAAATCAGAGCACATCACACCTGTCCTCAGGTCTTTACACTGGCTCCCAGTTACATTCAGAATAGATTTTAAAGTATTATTACTTGTCTATAAATCAGTAAATGGCCTAGGACCTCAATACATTACAGATATGCTCACTGAATACAAACCTAACAGATCACTCCGATCTCTAGGATCATATAAACTAGAAATTCCAAGAGTTCAGTCAAAGCAGGGTGAATCGGCTTTCAGCTACTATGCCCCTCCCTGCTGGAATCAGCTTCCAGAAATGATCAGATGTGCTCCAACATTAGACACATTCAAATCCAGACTAAAAACACATCTGTTTGGCTGTGCCTTTACTGAATGAGCACTGTGCTATGTCCGACAGATCGCACTATTGTTCTTTTCTTTTTATTCTTTTATAACCCATTTAACACATTTTTATCTTTTTTAAATCATTCTTATTACTTGCTTTTTTTCTTTTCTTACACTTGTCTTTTTATTCTTGTTTATGTAAAGCACTTTGAATTGCCACTGTGTATGAAATGTGCTATATAAATCAACTTGCCTTGCCTTGCCTATAATATAATTTGATCAGATGACTTCCCCTAGCAGTTATGATGATGGGTAATATATCAGCTATGTACACTAATACCATTTTTTGTACCAGGCTTTAAACACCATTTTTTCTGCTGTAAAGTTGGACATTTATCATAAGAGCCTATGAGATCAACTGCGTTTTGCAGCCAGCTCCCGGTGGCCAGTCAATTAACTGCAGTTACAGTCACTTTTTTATTAGCAGACGGTTGCCACCTGGTGTCCAGTCTTCATATGTGAATTACTCAATTAGCTGGATTTGGTTATTGATGATTTGACACGATTCAGGATAGTTTTGTTCTTCAAAACTCATTCAAGAGTTGTTGTCATAGCAACAGTTCTAGTAGCTCAAACCTGCCCGGGAGCAGGCTTATTTCATATAAACAGGATTAGATCAGGTCTTTTCAAGATAATATACCAATTTCTGATTTTTTTTTTCAAAGTAGTTATATACATTTGGGAAAATAGTCAATAATAAAAACAAATTGCACACGTTTTAACAGCTAATATGCAGACACCTTTACTGATATTAAAGTGCTTTTTAGATGCAAAATTAGTTTTAACAGTCAGATTATTCCTTACGCCCATTAAGAAACTATAATAAACAAAATCCACTCTAAAAGTAAAACTAAATAAATTGAAAAATACTCTTCACATATAAAAGTGTAAAGCCTGCAGCCCACAACAAATGTGAAAAGTTATTGCGTATAATATATAACAAACTGTTTACTATGAATTTTATGCAATTTTGCTCACATGGATAATTGAATATTAATCAGATTATGTCATTATGCTGCCGTGCCCTCAGCCAATCTTTGCATTGCTGGTCATGATTTCGAGGATCGATAAATCTGTCCTTCACATTACACACAGCGATCTCAGATCATTTCATCCAGACATTTTAATCTGATTCATGAAATTGTTTAAAGAACCAAATTAGCCAGAGATCAGTTATCAAGATAATAAGGCCCAAACCATCTTAGATCATTTAAGTGATGTACGAAGAAAATACACCTGGTAATGAATATTTGATATTATAAAGTTGGGTGTTTTTCTGGTTCATAAATTTTCACTAAATAATAATACTGCATGTAAATCAAAAGATGATACAATATTTTAAAATAATATTGTCATTTTAATTTATTCTATATATTTTTTAAATGTTTATTTAACAGGGAAAACAGAACTGCACCAGAATTAGAAACATAGCTACATTTAATCTACAGTCCATGGGAAGAAAAATACAAATTATATAACAAAAATATCAACACAATTATTATAAAATAAATTATATTCAAATGTAAATTATTAAACCCCTCATGGTCACACTCCTGGAGCATTTTTACAGAGCATTTCAGATGCAGCTTGAACTTTGCTAAGGTCAGACTAACTAATGTTAATTGGTAGAATATTCCAAATATTAACAACTCTCAGAAAAAAGCAGAATGGCCAACTCAATCACCTCTTGATAAAGCTCTAGTTGTGATATGTTGTCAGTACAAAGTGAAACAAATTTCCTCTGTGGTGAAGGCACAAGATTATTAATAATTTTGTACATTAAACAACGATTGTAAAAAAAAACAAAATCAAAACATTATGATATTCACTGGGTTTATTCTCAAATATTTTATAAAAATATTATAAGAAACATACTCCAATCACAGAAAGCAATATTCATTCATTCATTTTCTTTCTCGGCTTAGTCCCTTTATTAATCTGGGGTCGCCACAGCGGAATGGACCGCCAACTTAATCAACTGCGCCACCGTGCAGCCCCCACAGACAGTAATATGTGTACTATATTTAATGCACTGTAATCTGAGATGCAACAATTGTAATTGTGCATGCTATTTAGGATGGCTAGTATGTGAATTTATTAAGCACTGAATCTGAATTTCTCCAGACGACATGCCTCAGCCTGAGTGTCAGTAGACGGAGCAAAGGCTTTTCCTATCTTGCGGCATGCAATCGAGAAATAGCTGCAGCGCGTCTGAATATTGACTCCCTATCTTTGTGAGTAATTGCTGTCTCTCTGGAGTGATAGCAGAGCAGTCAAAGCAGTGTGTGAGTGTGAACGGCCTTCTGCTGGGCCACTATGTGCTCTGACGGGGTCTAAATCTGCTGCGGCTGCTGTTGTGTGAAGGCAAATAAATGGGTTCAGGCATTTGAGGACAGGCTTTTAGATGTCAACCAGAACATGGCATACTTTTAATAAGGGTTCTGCATTCCTTGATCTCAGAGTCACACACAAATGCATCTAAACAAGCATTTAGACTAACAGTCACACATACACAATCACACACACACATATGAAAGACTTGTGTGTATTTTCTTTGTTAAACCAGGGAATTGATTGTATTAAATACCAACATTTAAGCAGTTTTTATTTAAATTAAATATTATTAAACTGCTAAATATTATTCACACTGCAAATTAAACTGCTAAATCTGTCAAATGTGTCATCTACAGTACAATGATAAATATATTTATTCATTCATTTTCTTTTCGGCTTGGTCTCTTTATTAATCAAGGGTAGCTACAGCGGAATGAAATGCCTGATAAATATATTTATGTATAAAAAATGTTTTCTAACTCTGTTGGTTTTACTTTACAGTAAGATATAAAAAAATATCTAAACATTCTTAAATGAAGACACCTTTACTTCAAGATGGTTTAAGATATACTTTTTTTATTGGGATGCTCCGATGGATCGCTCCGTCGTTACAAACATAGTTTGTTGATTTGGCTTTTCCCAAATCCATCGTTCCAATGAACATTCGCAAACTGCGTGGCAAACTTGTACATTTCCAACTACACCTCTAGAGCTGTGGTTAGAAGCAGAGTTCCTGGGGTTGTGTTCTATTCCCAGTTATCCCCCCTATGCCCTATTCATTTAGAATGTTCCAACATTTAAACTTGGAATAATAAAAAAAAAAAAAAAACATTAAAGGGCACATAGGTTACCACTTTTTCCAGATTTAATATAAGTCTTTTGTGTCTCCAGAATGTGTCTGTAAAGTTTCATCTAAAAACACCCATCAGATTTTTTATTATACCTGTCATAAGTTCATTTTTTGTAGCATTTATTAGAAGCTAGCTGTTTTTGTGTACTGCGCCTTTAAGGCTAGTCCTTCACGCCCACCGTTTCCACGTGCCTGGCAGCGGCTCCCTCGGCTGCGTCAGACAACAGACAAACACGAAGGAATAAGATCTCACGTAACATTTGTGAGGAAAAACAACAAGTAAGAGCTTTACCAATGAGTATTTCATGCATGTTGTGGAGTTGCAGGATGAGTCACACACAATGTCGTTACAAAGTTCACGCACACACACACACACACACACACACACAGACAGCGCGCGTTTAGCTTTGCACTGTTTTTGCACGCAAATGTGACAGAATACAGGTTAATATCTACTGCTGTATGGATATCTGTTATGTTAATGTACAAAATAAACCTGATTTAACGTCCACAAACCGGGATTGAAGCGTCTTTTATGATTGTTCTGACACGCGGCTGTGTTGAAGTAAATGGCTGTAATTCATTACACACATGCACTGTTTTAAAACATTTTAAACTTGTAAAACTCACTCTTGATCACATTTGATGATGATTGATGATCCTAGCAAACTGAACAGACCTTTTATTTATGGTTGCTTAGTTTGCTCACGTCCTGGTCCTGTGTGTTTGATATGATTACACACGTTACTACGGAGACATGTTAATACGCAGCTGTCAATCAATTCGGTGGGCGGGGGGACCGCACTCCTACGTCAAGTTGCGGTTGGTCTGAAAACCGCTCCAATTGGTCCACCGTTTTTATGTTGTTAAATTGAAAAAAAAGGACTGGGTGTGTTTATATCACCCCAATATGACGGTCTATACACCATACATACACATATGTCTGTCCAAACAGCTTGAAAAGTAGATTTTTCACCATAGGTGCCCTTTAAAGTCATCACTCTTAGGTGTAATTTGCTTTCAAAGTAATTTTTACAGTTCAGTTTTAGCAATCTTCATATTGACAATTGTGCTCCCTTCGTTGCACTTTGAAACCATTTATGCTATTTTGAACGCAGCCGTGGCTCATGAGGAAAGCTATAGGTGACCTATTTTTTAAAAGCAAAGTTATGTTACGTCTCTAAAGCTTGTGAAAAAAAAATATATAGCATACATTGTAGCTGTATAAATATATACGTATAGCATAAAATAATTTTAACATATAGTAGGTTTTTTATTAAGAAATGTACCTGTACTGTAGCTACAACACATGAAGAGGAGTGAACACTGTGCTCCCAACACAGCAGCTAAAATACATACAGATCTGGTGCAACCACTGTTTATACTTTTACTTTTGGCGACTCACGCGAGTAATGGTCTCTTTGTTGCAAGTGCAACCATTGTATATCCAGTGTTTTGAGCTGCTGTGACTAGGCATTGGACAATAATTGGTTTCATGGTTTACCCTGGTTTGAAAAAGTCAAGGTTATAAAACCACCAAAGTTTTGTTATACCGTCCCTAAGGAATGTGTACATTTTGTATTTTTTTCTTAAAATATATTGTGTTCAATTGGGGAATAATTGTTGTTTTTTACCCAGACATTTAAAAAGAACTTATTTTGAAGCAGTAATCACAATACTGTGACATCGTGATATTTTTATTCAAGGTTATCATACCATCAGAATCATATATTGGCCCATGCCTAGCTGTGATGTGAGCAGAGTGATCGCCCCTATCTAGTGTCTGAATGAATGACCTCTTTTGGAAGCTCTGCGAGTCTTTCAGATATTCGTAGCTGTTCTGTGACATCTGCATTTTAGTAAAAAAAAACCAGCAATCATGGGAATGGCGAATGGGCAAAAGAACAGATAGCGAGAGGCACAGCAATGTTCTAAGTGTTGCATTTGTTAGGTTTAATGAATAGAGCAGTAAAACAATCACTGCTAATCTTCCTCCCCCTCATTGAGCTGCTGTAAGGCTGTCCGTAGCTGTAGTCATATTTGGAGATGAGCAAATATTGAAATGACCTTGCATGTACTGTATTTGGGATTTTTTTTACATATAAGAACTGGAAGGTCTGTGTTTTTAACAATATTGCAAGTTCATTAAAACCTGGTTAGCAAGATTAGATGAATAAAAAAAATAGGTGAAAAAAATATAGGTGTACATTTTAACTTCTTATGCATCAGATATGCGCTCCAAACCTTTTCTTGATTGAGACATGTTGAATTCTTCTTTTATCATTTGTAATGTTTCCAAATTTTTCTTATGATTTTTTTAGCTGTTTTATCTTATATTCTTTAAAGCTGCTTCTGTCCATGACATGTTCACACCTAAATAGTGTAAGAGACACATTTAAGGGGTTATATGCAACCTTTTTTATTTATACTCTTAAGTAAGGTGAGATCTCCAGTTAAGTATAATACTTGGAGGGAAAATGTGCTTTTTGCATTATAAAGCTTGTAGCATTAGAATCACATCAGAATTACCATGACAAGGAATTGGTACTTGGTATCAGCTGCAAAAATCGTGATCAGAGCATCCTTACTTTTTTAAAGGACACCTATTTTACCACTTTTTCAAGATTTAAGAAAAGTCTTTTGTGTGTCCAGAATGTGTCTGTAAAGTTTTATCCTAAAACACTCATTAGATTATTTATAATACCTTTTAGAATGTTGGGATTTTCTGCTCTGAACACTATGTAGCTGTTTTTGTGGCTTGTGCCTTTAAAGGGCACCTAGGTTACCACTTTTTCCAGATTTAATATAAGTCTTTTGTGTCTCCAGAATGTGACTGTAAAGTTTTTATTATATCTGTCATAAGTTTCTACTTTGTAGCATTTAGCATCAGCTAGCGGTTTTTGTGTGCTGCGCCTTTAAGGCTAGTCCTTCATGCCCACTGTTTCCATGTGCCTGGCAGCGGCTCCCCCGGCTGCATCAGACAACAGACAAACACGAAGGAATAAGATCTCACGTAACTTTTGTGAGGAAAAACTACAGTAAGAACTTTACCAATGAGTATTTGATGCATGTTATGGAGTTGCAAGGATGAGTCACACACAATGTCGTTACAAAGTTCATGCACACACACAAGTTGCAGTCGGTCATTTTATGTTGTTAAATTGAAAAAAAGCACTGGGTGTGTTTATATCATCCCAATATGACACTCTATACACTATACCCACACATATGTCTGTCCAAACAGCTTGAAAAGATTTTTCACCATAGGTGCCCTTTAATGCTAGTTCTCCCTGCCCACCTTTCCTACATGCCTGCAGTGTTGCCAGATTGGGCAGTTTTGAATTTTAGTCTGTAAAAAATTGGAATAGGCGGGTTGACAAAATTTGAGCAGTTTTGAAATGTAAATTTTTATATGCAACTTATTTAACAAAACATAACTGTGTGCTCCTACTCCATTCAGTTAGTAGTGACCAGTGCATATCGCAAACCGCTTGGGCCCACCCACAAGAGGAGGTGAAGGAAAGTTGTATCAAAATCTGAAGTGCAATGTGTGAGGGGGGCAGTGTTTTGATGTGATTCAGTTATGTTGTGGTTCTGTGACTGCTGTTGTTGGTTAAAAAAAGTAACTTTATGACAGTTAAAATAACTAGGTTAATTTCGATTTAAAATGAAGTTTAAATAAAATATTATTCTAATATTTTGGCCGTTTTTTATTTATTTATCTGGCAACACTGCGTGCCTGTCAGAGTGTGCCTCAATCTCCGCCTCAGCTATGTCAGATAACAGACAGACATGAAGGAAGCAGATCTCACATAACGTTTGTGAGAAATACTACAGTAAGAACTTTCCCAATGATTATTTGATGTATTTGTTGTGGAGTTAATTCAAGCCTTTCTGCAATGAGTCACACACAATGTCGTTACAAAGTTCACGCACACACACACACACACACACACACACACACACACACACACACACACAGACCGCGCACATTTAACTTTGTTTTGCATGGCAAATGTGACAGGATACACATTAATATCCACTGCTGTATGGATATCCGTTATGTTAATATACAAAATAAACCTGATTTAACGTCCAAAAATAATGGTATTGAATTGTCTTCTTTTATACAGTATTTGTACTGACACGCGGCTGTGGTGATAAAGTAAAGCTGAAGTAAATCGCTTTAATTCATTACAAACATGCACTGTTTTAAAAAGGTTTTAAACTTGTAAAACTCCTTCTTGATCACATTTGATGATGATTGATGATCACAGCGAGCTGAACAGATCTTTTAATCCCGTTTGCTTTGCACACATCCTGTCTTGGTGATACGATTATGCACATTACTACAGAGACAAGTTAATACGCTGCTGTCAATCAATTCGGTGTGTGTGGAAACCGCACTCCTACGTTAGGTTGCGGTGGGCCTCAAAATGAGAGTGATTTGGGTCCTATTTTAACGTCAGGAAATTTAAAAAAAGAGACTTATTGTGTTTCTATCCCCCAATATGTGAACACACTATACCTACACACAGTTCTGTCCAAACAGCTTACAAAATATGATTTTCATAATTGCTGCCCTTTAAATTAAGATTTTTTATAAATTAGGTGAGTAAATGCTTGAAATAAAACACAAAAAAATCTGTCAATGAAATACAAAAAAAATGATCTTAAAATTATTTATTTATTTATTTTAATCCTAAACTTGCATTTACGCATTATTGAAATGTCTGAGATAAATAAGCAAAACAGTCCATGTATTGCCACATGAACAAAATCCCTTGTGACTTCTGTTCTTGTTGGCTGTGGTTTATGATTTTATTTCTGTTTGTATGACTCCCGTTACTTGTATTGACCTTGTCACCCTGCCATTTCTCTTTGCAAGCAGGCAATCAATCAGTTTGCAGACTTAGCTGGTACAGAGCGAGCAGAGGTACATTTGAGGAGGAGACTTGCAAATCTGTCCTGATCCATTGAAATTAATACTGATGTTATGACTGCACATGACTTGCTTGACTTTTGTGTTGCATACTGTGTGTACATATATCAATGTGTGTTCACATAATATTTACTATTAAAACAACACAGTAATAAGTAGCAATATTTTCCTAAAAACATGCATGCATATAAGAATTGTTTTTGCCATTTATCCTCAGAGCTTTTGTATTCTCTGCATTTTACATAAAGTGATACATAATGCAAACAGATAACTCCAATGATTATTTAGATAACTAAGGATTCATTGAAAATGTCATTTTTTATAAGTAATTTGTAAAAATGTATCACACTTTAAATCACACTGTTTGTAAATGCTAGTAAAATACATCAGTCATAATCTCTCATACTGCAATACTTAAGTGTGGTGCAAACCTGTCTTATTGGCATGTTTTTAGGTCAAGTACAGTTCTTCACAATATCCAGCATGTTAGAATAACCTTAAAATATGCACTCACTGGCCACTTTATTAGGTGTCCAACTGCTTGTTAATACAGATTTCTAATCAGCCAATCACATGGCAACAACTCAATGCATTTTGGCACGTAGACATGGTCAAGAAGATCTGCTGCACTTCAAACCGAGCATCAGAATGGGGTCTGTGGTCTGATCTACTGGGATTTTCATGCACAACCATTTCTAGGGTTTACAGAGAATGGTCCAAAAAAGAAAAAATATATAGTAAGTGGCAGTTCTGCGGGCGCAAATGCCTTGTTGATGCTAGAGGTCAGAGGAGAGATATGAGATATGCAGAAGAGCATCTCTGAATGCACAACACATTGAGCCTTGAGGCAGATGGGCTACAGCAGCAGAATACCACACCGGGTGCCACTCCTGTCAGCTAAGAACAGAAAACTGAGGCTACAATTTGCACAGGCTCACCAAAACTAGACAATAGAAAATTAGAAAAACGTTGCCTGGTCTGATGAGTCTCAATTTCTGCTGCAACATTTGAATGGTAGGGTCAGAATTTGGCATCAACAACATGAAAGCATGGATCCATCCTGCCTTGTATCAACAGTTCAGGCTGGTGGTGGTGGTGTAATGGTGTGGGGGATATTTTCTTGACACACTTTGGGCCCATTAATACCAATTGAGCATCATGTCAATGTCACAGCCTACCTGAGTATTGTTGCTGACCATGTTCATCCCTTTATGACCACAGTGTACCCATCTTCTAATGGCTACTTCCAGCAGGATAATGCACCATGTCATAAAACGTGAATGATCTCAGACTGGTTTCTTGAACATGACAATGAGTTCACTGTACTCAAATGGCCTCCACATTCACCAGACTCAATCCAATAGAGCACCTTTGGGATGTGGTGGAATAGGATATTCGCATCATGGATGTGCAGCTGACAAATCTGCAGCAACTGTGTGATGCTATGTCAATATGGACTAAAATCTCTCAGGAATATTTTCAGTACCTTGTTGAATCTATGCCACAAAGGATTAAGGCAGTTCTGACGGCATAAGGGGGTCCAACCCAGTACTAGTAAGGCATACATAATAAAGTGGCCGTTGAGTGTATTGTCAATGTCACAAGCCTATGTTTCTTATTCATTATGGCATGCATTGAAATGCCTATTATGCATGCTAAAGTCACGGCACAATTTTCATGACACTAGTGTTGCCAAAATGATCAATATTTTGATACATAACGACATTGAAATATTTTAAACAATACAATGTTACTTTTCTGCAAAACCTTTTACAGAGTTTAAACATACTGCGGCTCCTCATGTAGGCTCTTACTACTTACACTAATTCTCAGTCACATTCTCATTCAGGCCACTTGAAGCATTTTGTTATGGTGTTACAGCCCATCACAGTCTACCCTGTCTCACCATGGCTCTATTAGAGTGGCTTATTCCAATGTTGATGCTGTAAACTCTGCATTTCAGGTTTTATCAGCTTAAAGATTCAAGCTCAGGACAATGCAAACCCCTCAAAACTTGTGCACACAAATGCTAATTACATGATCTTGCACATCAACAGGCTAAATATATGTCAAATAATGTCAAAATACTCTTTAAAAATAGGTTATGTCTAGTGAACATGAAGTTGCATAAGAAATGTCTTAAACAGCAACCTGTTGTTTTTATTAACATTAATCAATAAAAGACAAAACCACTGTTCAGTTAGATTTTTGTTTATTAAAGGCACAGTGTGTAATGTTTGCAGCTAGAGTGCTCGTATTCACAGCAAACAAAAGCGTACAGTAGTTTGGTGGCCTGCTGACTGAATATGGAGTAATGGGAGTTGTTGTCTTCATTACATCCTAAGTGGCTCCTGTAGAAATCATGTTCCTGGATGAGCTACAGTATTTAAAAGTTAATATCAAAGTAGTATGAAGTAGAGTAAGGCTAAAGTCAGCAAATTGGCATTCAAAGCAATTGCTGATGATAGGCCAGTGAGATGTGGCATGGAAGCAGCAGAGCTTTTGGTTTGCCACAGTTGACTGCTTCCGGTTCTTGATCTTGTGGGCAAGAATCAGTGCTGTTTTATCTTTCTAAATACACTAAATAATTTGAAATTTCTGTTATGATGCTTCTCTGTCCAATCTAATCAAATGCACAACATATCCAACACACCATCATTGGTGTTTCCCTGTTTTCCATAAAACCAAGCTGGAAATTGAGGGTGCATGACATGATATTTGTGAGTGTACATTACTCAAGAAAATATATAACCCAATTATAGTGTTTTTTGGATATTTTAATGAAGATCTTACATATTGTGCCTTATAATGAGTGTACACTTGTCTTTTATAATGTTTTTATTTTCTGTAAGTTAGGCAAGTAGATTCATCTCTAATATTGAAATTGGAATCAAGAACTGTGAAATGTATTACAATGCTAAATGGATTAATAATAAAATTACATGGTTCAAAATAGGGCTGCACGATATTGGAAAAAAAAACAGTTTTGGGGGTCTCCAACCAATTCTATTTTTGTACCCCTTCCCCTTGGCCCTTAAAAACGAGTGTTAAGGGGAAGGGTTTCAAAATTTACCTCTAAGAATTGGGACATCACTACAGCACCTGCACACGTCATCATATGTCATCGCGGTCTCTTGCTTCATATGAGATCAGACGATCGCAACTGCTGTAGTTATTCCAGTTGTGCTATTTTTTTCGGTATTTATCTTCAGGAAATCACTGAAGGCATATATTATGTTATCATAACGATATAATGTGGCAATAAGATCGTAACTATACTGCTCATGTACACAGTGGCCATATTGATCTATGTAACACCAAAAACAACATTAACAGCAGACACTTTAAAAAGCTCATTCTCAGCCACTAGACTTTTCTGACAGGGTGTTTAAGTGTTAACGAGTGTCAGAATGTTGTGGGACTGCTGTACGGGAGCTACTATTATTAAACTCTTATTAAATTTAGCTGTTTTTATTTTAGCATTTTTTTATAAAAGCATGACGGTAAAACACGAACATGGTTATAAATATATTCAAATGTGTTTGTTTGTTGTAAAAATTCAGAATAATGACAAAAAAATTTTAATTTGTGGCTCTCCTGACTTCCGGGTGCAGCAAAACTGCCGTTGTAGCTGGTGTATTCTGGGAAATTTTCTTACCCCTTGGTTTCGAGTGTGGTCCTGAAAAATCTTCGTTCGAAGAGGTATCTATCTACCCCTTCCCCTTAGCCCTACACCTTTAAGCTAAAGAGAATTGGGACACCCCTACCCCTTCACAGGAACGGGCAAAACAAGGGGTAGGCTAAGGGGTAGATATTTTCTGTTTCTATATATATCTTTCTGCTATATATATTGAGATATGTTCAAGATGACTCTCTTTAGAAAGAATTGCTAATTTTTTATTGATCAGAATGATTTGTAGGGGAGTGCATCTGCATAAAATAAACACAATTAAACAAAATAAAATAATTTAAGCACAGATGAAAACAGCAGAACAGAAATTCAATATGTTAAATGTAAAATATAACACAGTATATGGACTTCAATAATTCAACACAATAATTATATTATTGATAACAATTTAATAACAATTCAATTCAATAATTAAACCCAATCAATCTTAGTTTAAGTGGCAAACTTTATCAATTCTTGTGCCAAAACAGTTTAAATTCACTTGAAATCGTACAGTCACGTGTCTTAAAAAAAAACATTGTTTCACAAAAAACAAATGTGTTTCACATTATTAGATTAGAGTTAAACTTTGTATGTCCTGAACTGTGTTTCCTAGTTGATTATAATTCTATTCTTGACATTGCAGATTGTGCAATGTAACTATTGCAGTTTGTCACATTGCAATATCGATGCTGAAACGATATATTCTGCAGCTCTATTTCACAACATCAACACCAACAGGTATTTTATTTTGGCAGTGCAAGGGCAAATCTGAACTGGCTGAACCAGACGATGAGTAAAAATTCCTAATACTTAACCTTGTTTGAGGTTTTTAATGAAAAGTTAAGATATATAAATTTTGTAAATTTATTACATTCCATGGTAACAAAAATACTATTGAGTATCAATATTTTTGTAAGGTATCATATCAAGGTTAGAAATTCCAGTATTAAGATAGATTGTATATTTTAAAGAGTGAGATGAAGCCTACAGTTTTTGCACAATTGTCTGTTTTTTGTCTTTCTGAGGTATCAAAGTAGTAATACATCAGTAATACGGTGATATACTGGAGATTTGGGTTGGTGTTGGCGGTTTATCAGAGCTTCATTGTGAACGTCAGTGCTCTGGCTGAGGAGGCGGCATAGAGCTAATTCAAACAGCATGGTTTTGTCCAAAAGCTGGATTACATCCTGAATGTGTGCCTTTTGCGTCAGTGTTTACCCCCAGAGCACTGTTTACTAAATCAAAGCAGCGATCTGAGTGTAAAGAGAGAAATATGCCAGCATATAGTATCCTGAGGGAATCTGTGCTCTTATCGCCTATTATAGTAGAAATAGATCAATTCCTTTTCCTATTGTAATTACATACTAATACTGGTTGCAAATGTTTTGTTTTTTTTTCTCACATTGTTACAGATGATATCAGGAGTGTGAAATAAATGTTTGTTCCCATGTGGCAACCTGGCTAATTTAGCGAAACCCAGAAGATGCACAGCTGAAAAAAGATGAAAGCAGTTGTCGTGGTGACAGTGACAGTGGTTGTTAGTGTGTTGCTAAATGGTTGCTTGGACTTTCTGAGTTTTGTTAATGTTGTGGTCTTGCATGTTGTTTTTGAAAAATGCTTTTTTTTTTGTCATTATCATTTTTGTAGTTGAAGAGTTCAGATGCAAAACCTTCTAAATCCATCAGACCTCTATCAGGCCCCTATAATTAGTTTTTTTTATAGATAATGAAAAGGTTATTAGCTAGTAAATTAAATATTTTTTTAAATGTCACTTTAGACAATTCTTTGGTTTTTAACAAAGTATATTTTCTTTTGTGTCAAAACAGTTAAATCCACTTGTTCTTTTTTTTTTTTTTTTTTTTTTTTTTTGTTGCAAAAACCTCTAAATCCAACTATTGGGACAAGACAATGCTGTTAGAAATTATTTTACCAAACATAAAACACCTAAAATTAAAAATACATAAATCTGTCAAGTAAGTGGTGGTTTATTCTGCTGTGGTAACCCCTGATAAACCAGGGACAAAGCAGAAGGAAAATAAATGAATGAAATCTGTCAAGTGCATTTAACAATAACATAAAATATGACATTAATTAAACCTTAACAATTTGTTGTCATTTCTGAAATTTAGGATTTAGATTTAATGTAAGTAGAACAATGCAAACATTGTAAGCTTGTTAGATTCAAAAAATGTAGTGTAAATACATTGTGAAACATCAATATCTGTTCATTGTCCATTAATATAAAAAGCTGATCAGAAGTATAGGTAATATGAAGTGATATATATAAATAATGTATAGTTTTATACATTATATTTATCTTTTTTTAAAAAATAGCTTACATTAGCAAATAAAACACAAGGTAGGCCTACTGGGCAAAAAGGTGATGTCTATCAAACACTTTTAGAAGCTGTCATTCATTCATCCTCACTATACTCAAGGTCTTGGTCTCTTTTTCGCCTCTTGTTTAATCTCATAGCATTCATGCGGAATAAAAGAAAGAAATCTTAACTTCCTCTTTAATGAAACGGTGTTGCCATTTAATGTCAGACTCATTCAAAGTAGCGTCGCTGCACAAAAACGTTATGAATGCATGCTACACCTCCGATTGTACATTATGTTTTCTTTTTTTTTATAATGCACATAGTTTTGAGGTATGGGACGTTTTCATTTGCCATTGACTAAGAGTCGGACAATCTCATCCAATTCAATAAACTTCATCTTTTAAAATCTTTATCGGAATGTCAATGTCATTAATTATTTTTTGGCCAAAGTGGCGTTTAGCGGCTTTTACATCTGAACTCTTCAGTTGTTTTTGATATTGTTGGTATCATGTGGAAATCTACAAATCTAAATTTAAAATTTAAATACTGCAATTAATATAAGCAATCAATAATGCCACTGTTGTGCTAATAATAATGTTTGACAGTTATTGTGTTTTATTTTCCAGTGAAATATAAAATGAAAATAATATATTAATAATAAAGTAAAGTTTATAATAAGAAATAAGTATAATATTAATGTTATTTATGTTAAAATGCAATATATTATTATTATTAGTATTATTAATATTAATAATAATACAGTGAAAGTAAAGATTGTTCAGAAAACAATTCTAATTTTGATTATTATAAAAATGTTATAATTGCAAAAATAATGTAAATATTTGTAATATTTAAATGTATTTATTGCTTATAATTGATTTAAAATGGTTTTATTTTTTGCTATAAATTACTTTAAAGAGCCCCTATTATGGGTTTTTGAAAATGAGTTTCAATACACTGTGTAGCACAGCACTAAGTGAAAACATTCAGCTGAGGTTTAAATCTGAAAGTGCACCGTGTTTAAAAAAGGTTGGGTTTGGATCTTTTGCCTGAACGCATCAATGTCGATACGGTACATAACCAAATATGTAGTGCCGGATCAGGTAAAATGTGAATGCAACTTTCTCTTCAGACCCTAGCAGAGCGAAGATGACGATCACTGATAGATGGAGATTTGGCTGTGGGGAATAAAGGGTTAAAGTTAATTTTCACAACAATACCACAGTATAGCCGACCGTGTGCTGTGTTTGTTTTTGTCGTTTTTCTGATTTTTGACATAATAACCTACGCTGCAGCATGGGATTCGCCGGCCGTTTGCTATTAAAGTAAGGAGCAGCAGAGACTATTATGTATGGGATTTTGTCAGACTTTGACAGGGACTTTATCAGTAACTGTTACAGTTCATATGGACCAGTTTTTTCATCTTCCGTATCATAACATGTAAGTGTAATTTAAATTGTTGTCTCGTTTTCTGTCATTTGTAAAATATGTATTGAAATCACTCCATGCGGCTTGTAATCACTTATCTATTATAGATCAGGGCTTGTAGTGTATCTAAACCTTTAATGGCTATTCACATATTGCGTCCAAAACCACATTGAAAACGTGACGCTTGCTTTTTCCTTTACTAATTTAATGCATTTCTGAACTGTTCAAAGGCTGAACTGTTGTTTGCCTTTACTATGGCCATCATCAGCTGTTCTTTACACCGTAGCGCAGTCAGTTTTCAAAATAGTTTTGCTACTGTGTGGAAAAATACTGAATGTGTGTCGTTGTTATTACTTGGGTTTAGGTTTAAGAGTAATATGCTGGTGTTTAACTGCATTGCTTTATTGCATTCTTGCATTGGGCTCTCTGTACCACTTTATAAGCATATAGTGGATGTTTCTCTTTGTCTCGCGCTGAACCCAGTCGACCAATCACAACAGACTGTGTCATCGGACCAATCACCGCAGATTAGCCTCACACAAAGGAGGGATTTGGGAACAAATGAATCGCTGAACAAATCATATGAGAGTCGTTGGGATAATTAGGTAAAAGTAAATGCATATAATAAGACAATGAAAGTGTTTTTTGACCATGCATGCGTATCAGCCTGTTGTTTGAGACCCCCAAAACCAAAATATATTACCTTTTACAATGCATAATAGGGGCTCTTTAAGCTGCATTTTGTTAAATATAATAATTATTATTATCATATAGCACCTTTCATACATAAACGCAGCTGAAAGTACCTTAAGTAAATAATTTAATAAAAAAAATTAATAAAAGATTCATTAAAAATGTAACAAAATCATGGTTTTGCTTCAGCAAAAACACATATTAGTAGAAATCCTGCTTTTTATTGTTTTCACTAAATCCAAAAGTCCAGACACTTTTTCGTGCATGTCTGTGTCTGGAGTTCCTATTTAGGAATGACCTCAGAGATGGGCTGCTCTCCACACGCTGCGTCAACTGAACTAACACTTTCACAGTCTCCTTCATCCACCATGATTGAACGCTGCTGAACAGAAACCAGGTTGTTTCCATCGCGACAGGGAGCATCTGTCCAAACGCACACAGGCGAGTGGGTGCGACGAGACCCGTCACCTGTCGACTGAGGCACGCATTTTCATTTAACATAGAACAGAGCTGTCGAAAAAAGAAAAACGAAGACCACACGTACCCACAGATAGATGCCACCCATTCACTCACAGCAGAAATACTTCCACATGCTGCAAAGCCTGCAGGAAAAAAACACACACATTGTTTACAATTGCAGTGATATCTCGACACCTAATAAAGCCATTGCTTTTAAGACTCAATAAAATTCAATGGTTTTTACAAGAAGGTGCTATATTTAAAGCAGCAGCATACTTTTTTTTCAGTTACAATTACTGTAAATTAATATTTGAGCAAGTACATAATCAAATAACTACAGTTGAAGTCAAAGTTATTAGCCATCCTGTAATTTGTTTTTATTTTTCAAATATTTCCCAAATGATGTTTTACAGTACAAGAAATTTTTCACAATAATTCCTACTGTATTTTTTCTTCAAATAAGCTAGAAAAAAAAACAAAAAAAATATATATATATTTTAAGGTCAATATTATTAAACCAGGTTGCAGCTGGAAGGGCATCCGCTGCATAAAACATATGCTGGATAATTTCATTCTGCTATGGCAACCCCAGATTAATAAAGAGATCAAGCTGAAAAAAAAATTAATGTAATATTAGCCCCTTAAGCAATTTTTTTTGATTGGCTACAGGACAAACCACTGTTATACAATGACTTGCCTAGTTAACCTAATTAAAATAGTTAAGTTAACCTTTAAATGACACTTTAAGCTGAAATACTAGCACCTTGAAAAATATCTAGTAAAATATTACATACCGTCATCATGACAAAGATCAAAGAAATCAGTTATAAGAAATTAGTTATTAAAACAATGTTCAGAAACCTGTTGAAAAAAAATCTTGTCTAAGTAAAACAGCAACTGTGTGGAAAATATTAAATAATTAAACAGGAGGGCTAATAATTCTTCAAATGTATGTTTACTATAGCCTGATTCACAACAGCTTGTAATGTTTTAACATTTGCGTGGTACTGGTAGGCTTTTGCTGGAAATATGAGCACATTGATCATGTTTGCATCATTACATTACATCTGTATGCAGGAGTCCTGTCTATATCGCATGCAAGGATATTAATTATAGTATATTATCACAGCAGCTGGAATAAATGGAGTATTGTGAAATACAACAGAGTGCAAAGCAACTTTAAATAGCTTTTTGGGTTAAAAGAACAAATCCTTATGCACAGTAAAAAAAGAATTCTACTTCCAAACAATTCCTTCATGTTGTCCCAACAACACAAATTGATTGCATTAACGCAATTGTTTTTACAAGTGGATTGAACATAAAACAATCACGTTGTCCTAGAAAAAAACTGAAGAATTGTTTTGATTTAGCTCATTTTAAATAAGTAGTTTGAAGAAGCTGCTAAAATATTTTTTTTCGAGTGTATGGAATTGAAATGTTATTAGACCCCTAGTTTTTCCAAAAAAAAAAAAGGATGATTTTTTTTTACGATAAAAATAATATAATTTACCATATTAGGTAGCCTACTGCATTAGCTGTGCAATCTGACACAATGACAATGACACAAATCATAAAAATAAAGCTTCTTTGTTTTGGTCTCTTGTCAAGACAAGATCTAAAACTAGATCTAAAAAGGTAAGGATTAAGCTAAAGGAAGGTTGTCTCAATCTCTGGAGCACCTGACATTATGTACCTCACTCAGGACATGTGTTACGGCTTCCCCTACCGTAATACACCTAAAACATGGATTGCCGTAAAACTCGTCAATGGCTGGGAAGTGGCCATTATCATTGAACCAATCTCCATCATTGTAAGCTGCTTGCTTTTCTGTCTGTTCCACTGTTCCGTTTGTTAGATGTTTGCTCCACATTTCTTTTGCAGTCTGAAGCGTGTCAAACGCATAAAACCCCCAATTCGTGCCACAGGATGCCTAATCCAATCTTTGCATTGATTTTGCATGTAAATGACTCGCACTTCATCAGCGTCTGCTTACTGCACAAGCTGCAAAATATTTCCACCTTTCTTTTGCAGTCTGAAGCATGTCAAACGCACAAAACGCCCAATTCGCACCACAGGATGCCTAATCCAATCTTTGCATTGACTTTGCATGTAAATCACTCGTGCTTCATCAGCGTCTGCTTACTGCACAAGCTGCAAAATATTTTTCCCACTCTTATCCAATGTAATGATTGTGAAGGCACAGATGAGACGTCATTTTTCTAAGAGACACTGAAATACATAACGTGTGCTGCATATGTAATGTCTATAAGTCACGTAAAACAATAAATTGCAAACTGAAATAAATGTAATTTGATTATATGGTTTGAAATTTGATGTTTTATTAGATTATACATTTTTTGCAATTATTTTGTATTAAATAAAGAATTTTGCAGGATTGCAAAAATTGTCGACTTTTCATTGATTTTGCGTTGAATTTAGCAATCGCGGAATCTGCAAAAAAACTTGTGATATTAAAATCTAAATGTAGAGATTTTTTTAATATCAAAAATATTTTTTTCCTAAGTTGGCATAACCAACTTGTTGACATGCTACTTGTTCAGATCACATTCTCCAGTGAAACTTTTTTAGGTCAAACTGTTAAGACATATAATCCCTGACTCCAAAGTGCAGTTCCTAGACCAGTGCAGTGATTGACAGGCCACACATACACAGCAAAACATTAGATTCCTTCACAGTGAGGAGCTGCGCCAACTCTCAAAGCACACAAAGAATATGCATCTACAAATAACTGCAATTACATGTTTCAAACAGAGATGGTGACGAAGAGGTAAACCTTACAGGCTGCAGCTTTAATGTGACACGGAGCTGTCATAACTCTTTTTTTCTCCACTGTAAAGGAGAAAACATCCCAGACAAAAACAGCTGCAGCTTGATAAGTGTGAACTGACATTTGCAGATCTCAGACTCTGGACTATAATGGCGTTTCATTGAGGCCTGTGCCAGCTGGAGCTCCGAGCTCATGTCAGTCATTGAGATGCAGCTGCTAATGATGGCTTGGGTTGGGTTTGGTTAGTGACATTCAGCAGCAAGATAGGCCAAGCTTCTCACATTAAGGTGATGATGTGGTTCTTCAGACACCTGTTTTTGCTTCAGCATTTTTTGTGTGATAATTCAAGTCTTGTATTGATTCTTCAGACGAGCCACAGCATGAGGTGTGTTCTATTGACAAGAAATAGGCATATCTCTTGATTTTTCTTTCTTTTTGTTTATTTATTTATTTATTTATTTATTTATTTATTTATTTATTTATTTATTTATTTATTTATTTATTTATAAATTTCAATATTTGTGTGTGTGCTGGTTTCTTGGTGGGTTTTGAAATGTTTTGGAAAAATATATAATGCTAAAACGGCCAACAAGTGACAGACAGTCCCATATCTGAATGATATTTTAGCAATAACAGTATTTGTCACAGTTTATTCCATGGTCTGATCTTTATTCTTATTGGCTGGAAAAAGGTGTCCTAGCGTTAAATGTAGATGTGGTAAAATTTGAAAAAGTGATGATTATGAAGATATGGCAGTGTTAACTATGCCAGTTTTGGGAATTACCAGCTACATCTATTTACAAACATAAGTCCTGATGTTTCCCATTCAAAAAGCAGCTAACAGTAGCAACCTAACATCCCTGTGAAATAAAATAAAGGGTTTTTTTAGATGTTAGTATCAGTATGTCAGTCTTAAGGATATTTATAAGCTAATGTGCTCCAAAACAGTGACACAATTTGCATTAAGAGGAATTTAACATCCAAAGCTTGCAGATTGTCACTCACACCTAAATTTATTGTTTTTTTACGTCACCTCACACTTCAGTTTCTCATGAAATCTTCCAACCAATAAAAAAATACATTAATATGTTTGCAGATATTTAAGAAACTTGCTAAGTTAACATTCTTTTTTATCTGAAAAAACAATGCTAAAGTCAGCTATTCTGCTATGAAAATGTCTGTTACGTGTCACAACGTCTGTCTTTGTTTTGGTCATTTAACCCGCCCAATCCCAGTTTAGCCAACTATATTTCAGCACCCTGGGTTCTTTGGTGTGATTCATTCAGTCATAAAGGCTCTTAAAGCATGTGTCCATGACTAAAATGCGACCTCCGGTGGACAGTAGCAGACTCTGAAATGAGACACGGATTCATAGTTCCACATTACTAATTAGCAAATAATATAAAGATTACAAACATAAACATAAGGTGAGCAGGTTACATTGTTAACTCTCCTAACAATGTGCTAGGTGATGAGAATTGCAGTGATAAGCAATTGTGCTGTTTTCACCAGACGAAACATGACAGAAATTCAAATACAGCCATTTAGAAGCACAGAATAGTGCACTTGCGGCACTCCAATGAAATGGTAAGGTTTACAATCTAATTAATACATATTAAACCTCTTTAACATTATTAAATGTACATTCTGTATCACTGATACGTGATGGCTAGTCACAGTTCTAAAGTTCAATTTGAAACCGTTCATTTTATTTTCAAGATCTGAGGTGAACTGAGATCTGCTGCTGCTTTCAGTAGTATGGCAATAAATGTCATGTAAAATGGCATTCAAACTTGCATTATTTTCATTTAACACTGAATAAAGCACATGAAGTGTGTACCTGAGGTGATCATTGTCAATTTGTCCTGTTGTTCTGCTGCTAGAAATAGAAGTCGTTTCTAAAATATAAATTTGAGGTGTTGGTTAGAACAAAAACTCCTTTTAATATGGGAAATATTCCTTCTATCACATGCCATTTCTTTTATTTAGCACATGATTTAAATCAGCCTTTAGGCTCGATAGTCAGGCATGCTCCTGTTGGTGTCGCCAATCTGGCAAACTGCACTTCCGTGTGTTTTGAACCAGGTGATCAATACCTAGTTCAACCACTGGGTGTCAAACTTACATACAGCATCTTTAACTTATATGTTCCACCCCTTTAAGATGCTACTTTCTATTATCATTTGAGTTCAACCACTCTCACTGACAGAGCTGTGATAAAAACAAAACATAATTGGCTGTTTTTAAAAAGGGGAGGAGCTAATCTGTCTTAATTTTTCAGTTCTATTTATGTCAAATATTGAACAAAAAAGCACAACTTAAAACACTTTACAGGATTTTTAAATACTGCCTGCAAACATGCAATAGCCCACTGACTATTTAAAAAAAAATGCTGACTTTTTTTTCAGCTCACATTTTTTTTTACCTTTTTTTTCAGCCAAAAACTGCTAATACAATTTTAGCCATTGAAATTTGCATCCTTATTTTCATCTCATGTTGTACTGTTAGTATGAAAGTCGGTTCATATTTCACCAAAGTCCACTCGCTTTCAAATTCATCCCTGATGTATCCTGTAATCTCTGTCATTTATAACATCTGATAAGGATGTTTGTGACTCACGTTTAGGGAGTAGTTGGGCAAATGCCTGTGGTTTCATTTGTTTCCGATAAAAGAGCCCATCTGTTGCCTCCGCGGACCCAGAATGAACGAATGGTAATTGTGCTCGGTTGTTGAGACAAGTAGAGTTTGTCACCCCCGTTTCAGAGGACTGTTTAAACAAAAGGTGACTGGCACATAAAAGCAGCCATTGGGGTTTGTGGTCTTTGCCAAAACCCTCAAAGACCCATGAGAGGCTCAGAGAAAGGAGAAGAGGTGCCTTCTGTGCAAACCGACAGTCTGGAGTTCCAGTCAGATCTGATTGGAGGTGTAATTCATCAGAGCCACTCACCCTTCTGCCACCTGAGCTCAGTCCTGGGTCAATGGCAAATTGCCTAGTGCATGCCTGGTATGTTCTGATTACAGAGAAGCTTTCCGTAACAACAGATTTTCTTCATTATAGATGCCATTATAAGGTCAGTGGGTTCATGTTTGCAAATTCTTGGCTCTTTAAATATTAGAGATGAATTAATGGAAAATTCTGGCTGATTTGATAAGCTCATAATTATTGTCATGACTAATAAATTATATTTTATTATATTATGTTATGTTATGTTATATTATATTATATTATATTATATTATATTATATTATATTATATTATATTATATTATATTATATT
>CAIGQZ010004625.1:16839721-16852687 GCA_903798205.1 Danio tinwini | reverse complement strand
TTATAACACCTCATTCAAAGTCAACTCTTACTGTATTTCCATGGAAACAGTGAAGGATGCAATAATGCCTTTTAACTCCCATTGTCCTACACTTTGCAGAGGACTCTCTACCATCTGTAGAGTTGGGTATGGAGCATCATCATCATCCCACTGTGAAAAGAAAAAAAGGACGTCACTAAACAGTGCAAAATCTGTCAGAAATGCATAACATCTACCAGACTATCAGAGTATTACAAAGTGTTTAACCAACAGTTCCCAAACCTCTCCCAGTGTAATTACTGTAAGCAATCACTTTCTCTTTAAAGATATGGGGGAGCAGAATTAGAGCTGCACGAAAGTCAGAATCTATTGCAAAATAAAATAAAATAAAAACAAATAATGAAGTACTAAATATTCACTATAAACCTCCATGTGAAGCTGCTTTGACACAATCTACATTGTGTAAGTGCTATACAAATAAAGATGAATTGAATACTTTAAAATAATTTAAAAACATTAAGGACCTGTTTTTAAAATAAAGAAAAAAATGACTGGAACTATTAGCAAATGCTGAATAACAGATATTGATGTATTTTTATAAATAACATATATTTTTTTTAATTGAGGAATGTTATCTACATAAAGGGTTTATATATAAGGTCCATGAGTTTGAACTTGCTAAATGCAGCTTGAAAATGCACTTAATGATCCCATCCAAGAAAGGATTTGATCGAGCAAAATTATAATTATGTAAGTTTTATGTCAATACCTGTTAGATCATCTGCAAACTTCTCTTGCTTTTAGTAGACTTTGGCCAATAGAGATGCTTTTTTTCCTAATCAAGCTCAGGTACCTTTAGCACAATACTGGTAAAGCTGTCCTTGAAGCTCTGACTTGGTTGGAGATGGTTGATGAATGCACTCGGTCTGGTTCACCACGACTGAAAATAAACAAAAAGGAAATTAGTGATTCACTTTAACTAAAAATATTATCTAATATTCTTTGTTGCCATTTCCTTTTAGTTATCACTGTACAAATAGTTGTAAGCTTGAATGCACATGTGTTTACCACAAAGCTTTGAAAATTTAAATGTTTTTAACAATAGTCATAACTGTAAATTACAGATGATTAGGACTCTCTTGGACATGCGTTTATACCGTTACGTACCATTTAAATATGTAACGTTGCAAAATAAAACTGGTATAACTCAACATTGGTTGGGTAATATGCATAAACTAACGTTATATTGTTTCAGACATAAAAGGGACAGGCGTTCACTCCTGTCTGGAGTGAACATGGACGTTAGAATAAACGTTAGCTTACCAACACTAAGGAAATTCAGAATTTATAAATATACAACTAATACAGTGGCCGAGTGAGCTTAACATTATCCAAACAAAACGAAATGTGTTTGAACTGTTTCTCTGGACGTTTTACCGCTGTCTCACGGTCATGTGTGAAAAAAATCATATCTTCATTTCTGACTTACCTCACAAAATGGTCCCCTCACGCGCAAGGTAACTCAACGATAGGCTTAACTACATACACAATGCCAAGTAACGTTAAACATGAATTGAATATGACCCAACGGATATTCACAATAAGTTATTTAACATTAAACTTACCTGCAAATGTCTGTGCTTCGTCTTCACGAGCGTATTCCAGCTTCTTCGAGTCCTACAGGAAGATCTTCCGTCGGGAACGTCAGTACAGCAGTGAAACAGCTAGGTTAAGGGAGAATAACCGTCGCACGTAATCTGCTCGCATTATGAATGCACCGCGCGGGCAAAAATCCTATTGGACAACACGAATTCAAATTTGCTGGCTGCTAGTGCTAAGCGAAAGTTAATGGATAATATCCCGCTCCAGACCCGCAAAAAATCTCATCTAATGTGTTACAAAATGTAGTTTTAAGAGTATTTCAGGCGAGAATGTAGTTGTTTTAAACTCGAATCGGCAGTTTATTTACAAAGATAGCACGTCTTTGAAGATGTGCTTCAGTGAATGCGGACTGTGTCAGCGGGAGCTTCCTGATGCTCTCCCCCGCCGACAGCAGGTTTACTTCGGCTAGTCCATCTCGGATACGCCACTGGATTCAATCTCCCCGTTGTGGTTAAAACATGATATTTAATACATCTTGTGTATATCTAACGGCCAGTTTTTGGTCTTTTAAATCTATTATTTGTTCTCAGTTGTATTTTGACAGTGTTATTTTGTTACGTTTTATAATTGTTTTATTTATTTATTTATTAATAAATGGCCCAAACATGGAACCCTTGACAGTTGGGAACATATTTTTTAGCCTTAAATGATACATACAAGTATCTTAAGGTGCCACTTTGAACCATTGAGGGTACAACTGGTAAAGTTGTACCCTAAGTGTTCACAAATGTACTCCAACCGTACCCTTTTTCTGACAGTGAGGTGTATGTCTATATCGCATCTTTTGCACTTGTAGTGTTAAAGGAAAATCACATCATATTGCACTATGCAACCACACTGTCAACGTGCAGTCGTTAACACTGTATATTGTTAATTCAACATTTTTGGAGTTCTTGACATTTAACACTGCATTTTTTACACTGTTGATTTTACTGTGTGCAAATCTTATACACAGCTGGATAGCACACTAAAGGAAAATAATCCATTCACTCTACTTCTTTTCCAAAGACAACAGAGATCAATAGCTATGTTTCCAAAGATGTGAATAAATTTATGCACATAACTGGAATATCGCATATAAGACATGCGAACAAAGCAGCGTTTTCATTCAACGAGTCAAAGAGAACAAAATCGTCACTTTCTGATTAACTGGCATCAAATATCAAAAGTTAAAATGGAATTTGCTGCCGTAGGAGAAGCTGTGTGAATCTTTTCTTTATTTAAAGAGCCATGAATTCCCCCTCTTTTGGTTCAAATCTACCCTAGAATTAAAAAAAAAAAAATGCTCCGAGATGGTCGTGGAGCTCTGAGCAGAAGGAGGAGTGGGCATGGCAGGCAGAGCAGGGGGAAAAAGAGAGAGAAGCAAACAACTATTGTCAATTGCAGCAGGTCTCTTGCCCTCTCTTTTCCAACCACTAACCCTGCTGGTAATTTGCAGATTTTAAACATAGGTGAACACAGCAGCACGGATATAGGCGATGTGTCTGAATGGTAACAAACTCAACTGATAAAAGGCAAAGTCTGCCATTCTCCAATTCTCGTACAGCTCTTCCAACAAAAATGCTTACTGTAAACCAACAACTTTGCTGTATCGGTCTTGACAGCATCGCGGGGAAAAACATACAACAAACCCCGTGGATCATAGAACATACACATACAACCCGTGCCATGAGCGGACTCAGTCTCACCCAGTCATTGGGTCTCACAGCTTGGCAGGTCTACCTTGCCTTCAGAAGCAGGGTCTTCTCATAGGATAAGAAAACTCAGCTATGAATAATAATGAGAAATCGATGCTTCATCACTTCACTAGCAGATTCGTGCTTAGTCGCCAATTTTGATTCCGTCCTAAAAATTATTTTAACCCGGAAGATGAAATTAGCTGACCAAAGCTCAAAATTATCCAGTTTTCCCTACAGTTATAGCTAACAGGTGCTAACATTGTCTTAACTGATGCTCAACACACACAAATGTGTTAAAAAAATTAAAGTACTCCAGGGTGTCTTGAACCTTTAATAAATGACTTGTGCCTCAGAAGACAATCCCAATACACACTGAACATGTGGTGTCGTTTGAAGGCGTCAGGCGTGGAGCGCAGACGCTCTTGACAGTTCTGGAGGTATTTAATAATATAATAACACTAATACTGAAATGGTTACGGCGTTTTAGAGTGACCAAAACAACATTTCAGATGTTTTACAATGTGGTCGGTCCGCTGGTTTGTCCATTCACACACGTTTTTATCATCTCTTATAACAAAATCACATGACTTTTTTATGCGAATACTGGAATTTGTTCGATAAAAAAGTTTTTCATTGTAGTTTATGGGCATCTTTTCTGATCAAATAAAATGTTTTTCCTACTCAGTTATGTGCATACATTTTTTACGCACATTTTTAAAATGTATGCGCATCTTGGCGTTTCCATGCGTCAGCCTTTTTTTAAAGCACTTATCCAAAATGCTCATAAAAATAGGTGGATGGAAACATAGCTAATGTGGTCAGCAAATCAGGTTGCTAGAAAAGGCAAAAATCTCTTGTGAGATGAAAAAGACAGAAGCTGTGTAGAGAGCATAACTAAAATCTCTTCTAACCAATTAATATATTAATTCCCGGAGAAGTGCTAATGACAATTGGAAGCAGATGACCACTACTGAAATCATCAACGCAGTCTTCCTCACAATATCAAATAGAAAAAGAGTCCACACTTCAGCTCTCCTCATTGTGCATAAGTATGGCTGTAGAGCTCTTAAATATGTTCTTATGCTCCATTCAGTTTTATATGTGAGAAGACCAGAGCCGTTTTGGTGGATAATGACTTCTGGGTGCTTCCCGGGTCCATCGTAAATGAAGAGCAGTGTGTGGTCCTGTTTGGTGATCTTTTCATCCGAAATAACGAGCGAGCCCCCTCACATCTGTCACTGTTATTTAAGCTCCGCCTGCTGCGAATCCATCACCGCATCGCTGATGCTCCATACCTGAGAGACGCACACGCTTTCTGTTATTGTTGCGGTATGTGATTAGGTTTTATGACATCTTTGAGTTTGGACATAAATCATTCTGTTCCACTCGGGTATCAAAGTCTTTTTTTTCCATGCGCCATGGCAACAGATACGGCACTTTATCTTCTGTCAGAAGAGTTTTCACTGTGATCAATTATTTATGAAATTACTACACAATAACGGAAGCTTTGAACAGGTGAAAGAAAAACACTTACATGCAGATATGTCTTGAATCACATGTCAATGTCACATGACAAGCGTAGAACACAAATGTCTCTATTATTTTGTTTAAAGTCAGATGAGAAACCGCTGATGTTCTCAACAGCACTCTCAAAACAAAAAACACACCGCAATGAATTCATTTAGCATGGGTTTACTGCAGTACCAGTAGATACACCATAGTTTTGTAGAAGGATTGGGAGAAATATATTCAATTCATCTTTATTTCTTCAGTGCTTTTACAATGTAGATTGTGTCAAAGCTGTTTACCATGGATAGAGAAAAGTGAATAAAAAGCCATAACAATATTTCAGATAGTGGAACATCCAAATCACGCAGGCAGGAGAGTAGTAGTAGAATACTGGTGTAGTTCTAGTTACATTTAAATGCGATTCAGTTGAGTTTAGTTTACAGTATATGTTACTGTTGAAATATAATTCAGTTCAGTTTACTACCACTTTAATCCACCAAAGAGCAGCTCCACCGGCCCCAACCAAGACATTTATCAAATGTATTAAAGGCTAAGTAGAAAGTAATTACAGCAATTGCTGGTATTAAACTGTGACATGTGCATTGATATGTATGCTTAATGTATTCGGTTGTCATAGAAACCCCATAGTTACATTTCAACATGGCAATGAGGTGTTATATGCCTTTTACCTGTGATTTATGATGTGAGATATTATGGATTCAATTAAAATTTGAATAAAATTAATATTTAAGCAATTTAAACAGATGCTATTGTTTTAGTAAATTCAATATCTCATTCATGTCTTTAAAGTTATGGAAGAAAAATATGGTTTTTGATTAGATTTTCCCTGTTAGAACATATTTTGCAAGATATTTAGTTTAAAAAACACTACCAAAAGATTTTAAGATTTCCTAGTGCATCTTTTATAAATATTTATTATTATAAATGTTGTACTTTTGATTTCAGATGGGTATAAAAAGAAAATTAGAAAAAAAGATAAATTAAACAAATACATAACACAAATACAGCAAGAGGAAAGAGAGACTTATGTATCCATGATATTTCCAAAATACTTATCATAATAATCCAAGAATCTATCACTTTTCTTATTTTTAATCAGTCTAAGAGATTTAAAGAAAACAACACGTAAAGGTAGTTACTTTTGACCAATCAGCTTTCTTACGTTTACAATCACTCTTATTGGTTGGTGATTATTGTTTCGCACACAGTGAGTAGCGAAAATAAATAATGGCATAGTGGCCTACTAAATAACATCTGTATTTTCAAAATGCCAGAGGCAGTCAAGCATATATACATATTTATTTAAACCACGAGTAAATTGCATAATTAGGCTGATTAAGAGAAGATGAAACTGCACCCTGGATCAGGATATTTTGATACAACAGCAAAGCGATCTCAAGTCAGCCAGAAAAAGGTAGAGGTAACTGTGGGCTTATCTTGAAGTTTAGACAGAGTGAGCCATTTTCGCTTGGCACATAATAGTGAAGTGAAATGAATGTCAGTTGTGTTAGCAAAGTAAATAGTGATGTTTCATGCTTTTTTCCACTGTAACCGCTGAGTAAAGTCATGTTCCGGTGTCCTGACCTAAACCAAAGACCAAAGAGGAATTGCTCCTCAATGTTTGGACTCTCAGTTGTGATTATTAAACCACACTGAACTGAGCTAAACTAAACTGAACTTCAACTCTGAAAACAAAACTGATACTGTTTCAATTCACTATAATCTTCTATGTGAAGCTGCTTTGACACAATCTACATTGTATAAGCGCTATACAAATAAAGGTGAATTGAATTGAGTTGAACTATAGAGTACACAAGACATGAACCTCGTATAGTTTTGCATGGGGAAAAGTGTAACGGTCAATATGGCGAATGAAGCCCTGCCTACTAGTACAGTAACCAATCCTCGTTATAGACTGACATTTCTCTGGGGGAGGGGCTCAAACTAGACATGTGCTTTTATGACAGTTGTTGGTCAACAAACACACTGTAATATCAGCAAATACTTACTTTACAGACATAAGAAATATATCCAAACAAAGCTTGAAATCTGTGCTTTTAAATGAGCAAAGTGCACTTGAAAACAACAGTTTTTTGGTTTTGTAATCTGTATGAAATGAACGCGAGGTACAGTCAGTTCCAGGCACGTGCAGAGGTGGGTGCTTTGGGGGCTTGAGCCCCTGCCCTTTTTTCTCCTGAAGAGAAAGTGTCCTTTTTTCCCTCGGATAATAATTAATAATTTTTAAATACTAATAATTTATAGCTTTACAATCATTCCTAGCTGACCTCCGTTACTGCAGCACGATATGATCGACAGAACCGCCGATAAAAATTCATCCGTCATTCATCTATATTGTGTGGAGGTGAGTAACAGTTAACAAAAGACTACCTGAGGCTCAAATTTAACGTCAGCTATTTATCCAAAAGCTCAAAAGCAAATATGCTATTTTGTCTTGCTAACATCCTCCTGATTAACAACCATGTAATAAGTTAGCTAAAGTTTAGCCAGGGCAATATCTTAGGCATACAGGCTAATGTAATGGAGAAATGACAGCTGGATAGGGAAAATATTACCCTCTCGTTTTTGCAGTCATTTACTCAAAATATATAATGTTAATTGAAGATATAAAACATGGACATACAGTATAGGCTAGCTATGGAAGTTAGTGGCTATCAGTGTGTCCTACATTCTTCAAAATATTTTGTTATTTTTTTCAACAGAAAAAAAAACTCAAACAAAATAATAGATTGAAAAGGGATCGTTCACACAAACATTTACATTTACTCACCCTCAAGCGGCTCCAAATCTTTGTCTCTTTATATTGTTGAACACTAACAAATAAAAGATTAAAAATATATTTTAAAGAAAGCTATAAAATTGCAATCATTGCCTTCCAGAGTAGGAAAAACTAATATCATGAAAGTCAATGGTTACAGGTTTCCTGCTTTCTTCAAAATATGATATTGTAACAAGTAAAAGGTGAGTAAATGGTGACAGAATAATTAGTTTTGAATGAACTATCCTTTTAAGGGTGAGTATGTGGTGAATTTAGGAGGAAATCTCCTTTAATATATTTTATTTATTAAAGTACAATTATTATTATTATTATTATTTAATAAAAAGTGCCCTTTTTTTCCACTTGAGCCATCGCCCCTTAAAAGGTCTCTGCACGTCCCTAGTCAGTTCTGTCAAATGTGCATCACATGACAGCAATTACTCAAATGCCCACAAACATGTAAACAAAGAGTAGCTGTCATTTCTGGAGGAGATTCAACATCAAGACCAAGTTGTGAATTACTTCAGAAGACCAGCGCAATCTCACAAAGAATTATTCAGAGGATGATAATGTGTAGAACAGCCATAAACAAGGTTGGTGTCGTGATCTCGTTCTTTTCAAGTGCGCATGAGCATTGGCTTGATCAACCTGAAAATATGCCGATTTTGTTTGATTCGGACCTTTGAAACTTATAAGACAGCTTATTGGTGATTCCAAATACTGTATGTAATGTAATCGTCAGCTTGGCAAACAGTTTTGTAGAATTTGCTGTTTCCCTATTCAGACAGAATGCCCGAGCATACTGCGCGAGAGGTGATATAAAGATGGCCACTGAGTGAAATGACTTTCCTTAAAAGTACTTTGCCTAAACCCAACCAATAGTGTGCACCGAGACCATGTAGTTTTACCTTTTTTTTTTTTTTTTACATTGCTTTTTACAACTCTTTTGTGAAACTGCTTCACCATACACAAAACCATACAACACTGTACAAAGTAAGCTACTGAGCACACTGGAAAAATAGCCCATATGGAGATTCAATTCATAGACAGTTAAGTTGTTTTGTGGATCACAAAAAAAATCTTTCATTCGTTAATAGATATCAATAGTATAAAAATAAATGCAAATGATTGCTTTCATCCAAATCTTCCAAACACTTATGATTGCTGTATTTTTTTTTTTTGGTTTTTTGCATTTATTTACATAAACATTGCTCTATTAACTAAATTTGGTCAAATAGCTCTCAAGCATTCTTACCTAATGCACTAAAACCTGTGCAGACTTGTTTTTTTGTGTGTTGTGGCAACACATTAGAGTTTCAGCAAGAACCGGTGAGGTATTTCGTACAAGTAATGGTTTTTCTTCAAGCAAGAACAGACTAAACTGTCTCAGCCAAACCTTAAGGTGGAAAAAAAAGTATCTGTTTTAGTCAGTAGAATGCACATTCCCTAGGGCCGTAATATTCCATTCCGAACACGTAAGCCTTTGTCTCTCATTTTGTTTTGTTTTTTAATGGTACTGCTGTAATTAACATCTCACCTTTCTTCCTCATCAAGCTGATCATTATGAGCGAGGTCTATGGGTAATTGCCATAGCAGTCTGACATCTCATTGGCATTTAGGAACGTGAAGCGCATGACTTGCATTCCTCACTGCTTCATATGCTATGCATGAGACCCACTTAAATGTACGTGCCATCACATAGCATCTGCACTGCGTTGACCTCAAGATATTTGGTGGAAAGGAGGAGAAAACATTAAATCTTCAATGTTAAAGTGATAGTTTCCCTCAAATTTTTCATGAAGATATCCTTTCTCATGGTCATGCGATGGCAGTGAATAGTGAATTTAACCCTTGTGTGCTGTTGGGGATGTTTTCATCCACTCTGGGATGATTTTAAGTCTTAATTTGGCCACAACTTTCTCTTTGTTTCTGCAAATGGGTATGATTTTTGGTGACAAATCTTATTTTGACACATATTTTGGGAAGATACTTTGAAACTTTAAAAAAATTCAACAATATACTCTGGTCAAGTTCTTTTGTTATGTTCGTGAATGTTTTTGTGCCATTGACTTCTATTATAATGACATTTTCTATTGCAAAGCCATAACACCATATCATCATGCGTTCTTTATTGTTGGTGGGTTTCCCTGTTGGAAATGTGTTACCTTGATATGTTTTAGAAAATAAAGAAGCTGAGAACATAGTAAACATAATGTATTTATGCACAAATATTTGAAATATTCAACATCAGTGCGGACAAAATCGAATACTTCCCTACAATATAGTATATGAAAAACAGTATGCAAGCCGAGTAGTATGTCAGAATTAATAGTATTCAAAACACAGTAGGTGAGAAGTACCTGGATACAGCACTTCTGGTGATAATCTGAAATGTACATTTATGGACTTGGATACTATCCCTTAAGGCCATATGAGAGAATTTATGAAAGGTAGTGAAGCGATGCAACTGATGTGGATAGGTCATGTGATAATGTATTAATAAATAATGTAATGATAATAAATGTAATTCCATTCTTACTACCAATAATTATACTATATAATGCACTTTTTGTCAGGGTTGGTGTAGGGAAAAGGAGCGAGGACCCAAGTGCAGAGTAAATTATAATTTATTTATAATAAAATAAAACAAAAAGGCAAAACAAACAACCCAGAGGGGAAAAACACTAACAAAACAAATAAACAAATAAAAAAAACTAGACTGGGCAGGCTGGCAGGGATCAGGACTGGAACACATCAGGACAATGCAACATACGATGGGAGAGAGAAACAATGACAAACTGGCACAGGACAGCAGACATGAGGAGAATATAAGCAGAAGTAATTAACATAGAAACAGGTGAACATGATAAACTAATAATGGGTTGACAAGGAGGGTGGGACTAGACAATAGACAAGAGAACACATGACACAAAGAGACAACACAAGCCATGTGCTCACATAAAACACGAACACACAGCCAATGAGAAAACTCATTAACCGCACAATCACAATAAACGGACAAGACTGAAGCACACCGCCACAATGTAAACACAGAGCCACGTGCTTGCACAACACAAACATTGATACAAGACATGAGCACACGATAATTTAAAACACCTTACCGTGCGCTCACACATAAGCAATGCGCATGTTTCATTTCAGCGCCAACTGAAACCAAAACCAACCAGACTGAGACACTGAGAATGAAACAGCGTGATGCCGACAGAACAAAACACAAAGACGAGTACAAGAGCGCGTGTTCCAAGAACGCACAGATCCCACGCGTCCGCATCAAGCAGAAATGCGCACGGTCTGTGCACACTCACGGCAGTGTGCATACAGAGACACAATGACATTCAGGACAAGACAGAGCTAGTGTCTGGACCACCAAAACAAGAATTTACAAGACCAAAATGGCAGAACCCTGACATTTTTCTGATGGTCATGAAGTAAATTCTAATTTAAATGTAATACCTGCACAAGTACTATATTATTTCAGAAGCCGATTACATTTTTAATACGATCAATCTGTGATACTTTGTTCTTTTTTATGTGTAGTACCATTTATATGGACAAACACAAATGCTCATTTTTAACAATGAATTCATATAATTTTTTTTTCGAGTAAAATGTCTGTTTACAGTGGGGAAAATCAGTATTCAACACATCACCATTTTTCTCAGAAAACATATTTGTAAATGTGTAAATGACTTAAAATTTTTACCGGATGTTAATATCAACCAAAGAAATACATATATGCAGAAAAAGTATTAAACGCATGAAGAAAGGAACATGCAGACAGGCAGTGAAAGCCCAGACAGTAGCTGAAATCTCTCAGTAGTTATTCCCTCCGCCCATTGTAAATGAATATTGGCTGCTTCAGTCCAACATCTACATTAGCAGGATAATAAAGATGAAACCAGGGTGGACATTTCAGCAAGACAATGATCCAAAAAGGACGCTCTCAAATGGTTTCAGAGAAAGAAAATCATGCTGTAGAATGGCCTAGCCAATCACCTGACTTAAATCCAGTAGAAAATACAAAATAAAGATCAGATTTGATAGACGAGACCCACAGAACCATCATTCAATTGTCATTCAATTGTTATAACACATAACTATTTTTTCAGATTTTGTTTTGTTTTGTTTAATTTTTTCATGTTTGTATTGTTTGGGTTTTTACCAAAATCTGGTTTGATTTCATGTTAACAGCTCCTTTATTCTCAGGAAAAAACATAATGTGTTCAATACTTATTTTCACAACTTTCATTTTGTTAAAAAATACTGTCTCTAATCTCAAATAAAGATGAGGAGATAACTGTGAGGCACTATTAAAAAAGCCTGAGTTTTCCGAGCAATTGGAAAGGAAACTGGCTCAACCAATGGCTGGTGAAAATGTGCAGGGACTATCGTTTTGGGTGACCAGTAGCAAACAGGGAAGTGTTTATTAAATAAAAAATCAAATATTGCACTTCTGTAGAGACACCAGTGCTTCTAAAACACATTTCAGCTTTAGAAAAATTATGTGTTATGTCACTCTCTTCTTGTTATTCACAATACTGTTATGTTCTTATTTGAGTAATCTTTCATAAATACATCTGCAGATTATTAGCTGTCGAGAAAAAACAAAACAAACATTAACACATTACATTTTGGAACATGTAGTTCTTGGTAAAATGATCATGACAGATGTTCCTTGCACAACATGATTTACTTTAGTACATGTTCCTGAATAAACATCTTTTGTTGGTCCTGAAAGTATTTTCACACAATTACAGCCACAACCCTGTCACAGAATCATAGGGAAATTATAGGCTGTTATGAATGTTGTTCAGTCCTCAAAATGTAATGCTGCCTGCAAATCTTCCTACTTATCAGTCGAGATACTGTAATTATGAAATTATGTGATTTTGGTTGAGATAAAAATGAATGTGTTTGGGAATTTTTGGGTCTGTTTTATTTCTTTGTCAAAAACACAACTAGCTTTTTGTAGAATAGAAATTAAAAATGAATGAAAGTATGTTTTCAAATTTCCATTGATGTTATTGCATCTGGTATATTATTATAACTTCAAACAGTCATATTTTATTGGTGCATATCCCTTATATACTATTGGGGATGGTTTCATCCACTCTGGGGTGATTATATGTCTTAATTTGGTCATAATTTTTTTCAGTGTTTCAGTTAGCAGAATGATTTTTGGTAACCTATTTTGAGAAAATGCTTTACATTTTTGAAACAACTCAATGATACACTCTGGACAATTTTACTGCCCTTTAGTTATGTTAGAGATGAAAACATCCACTAAATTAAACTGCTTTAAAAATGCATCAGATTAAT
>CAIGQZ010004625.1:16811004-16834721 GCA_903798205.1 Danio tinwini | reverse complement strand
CCCCCTTTGATTTTTTTTTTGATTTTTTAAATATTTCCCAAATGATGTTTAACAGAACGAGGAAATTTTCACAGTATGTCTGATAATATTTTTTTCTTCGGGAGAAAGTCTTATTTGTTTTATTTTGGCTAAAATAAAAGCAGTTTTAAATTTTTAAAAACCCATTTTAGGGTCAAAATTATTAACCCCTTTAAGCAATTTATTTTTTCCATAGTCTACAGAACAAACCATCATTATACAATAACTTGCCTAATTACCCTAACCTGCCTAGTTATCCTAATTAACCTAGTTAAGCCTTTAAATGTCACTTTAAGCTGTATAGAAGTGTCTTGAAAAATATCTAGTCAAATATTATTTACTGTCATCATGTCAAAGATAAATTAAATCAGTTATTAGAGATGAGTTATTAAAACTATTATGTTTAGAAATGTGTTGAAAAAAATTCTCTCTGTTAAACAGAAATTGGGGAAAAAATAAACGGGGGTTAATAAATCAGGGGGTTGAATAATTCTGATTGCAACTGTGTGTATATATATATGTGTGTGTGTGTGTGTGTGTGTGTGTGTGTGTGTGTGTGTGTGTATTTAAATGCCAAATTTATAAATGATATCACTGATTTGGTGAAAATTTATTGTTGTGACTGTTTTTGCCCTATCGACTTCGATTATAACCACATTTTTTGATTACAAAACCATGACACCATATAATCATGCATTTTTGGTTATTGGTGGTTTTCCCTGTTGGGAAGAGGTAAAATTTGTAATGTTTACTGTTGTTCATCAGATAGGCCCTTTAGATAGGCCTGTACAAAAAAAATGCTTAGTTTTTGGATTTTATATGGAGTATAACAGCAAATTAACTGTGACTGTGCGAGTGACCTTTACGCGCTTACCTTGATGTGTCTGAGAAAATCAAAATATGCATCTCAGCTCTCAGAACTACATGGAGTAAACAAAAACAAAGAATGTCCATGCAAATGTGGTTATAATGGAAGTCAATGGGGCAAAAACAGCCACCAACAGTAAATTAGGGAGAAAAAAATTAAATCTAACAATGCATCAAAGCCAATGTTGTTACTAATCGTATACATGTTCAAGACTGTGATAAAAGGTAAAAAAAATCTAGTTCACAATTACTTTTTATATTAAAAATACATCTCTGTGTGTTGTTTTTTTCACCAAATTAGTGACATCATTTGTTAACTTTGCAATTAAAGAGTTAAAATCCTGTAATTTTCTAAACAATTTAGTAGTTTTGATAAGGACTGAAGTTGATTAACAGATTTATGAAAAAAATAGAAAAAAACATTTATCTGATGCATTTTTACAGCAGTTTAATTCAGTGGATGTTATTACCCCTAACATAACAAAAGGGTAGTAAATTTGAGCAGTGCACAAGGGATATTATCACTGTATATTATCATTATTATGAGGTTTGTTCTTTTAATTGTCGTATTGCAATTCAGCACATCAAAATACATAATAAATAGCACATTTTACCCCTGAAGCAGGCTACAACATTGTACAGCAGTATAATCAACTACCTTCAACAGTGCCTCGCAAAGCAGGAGCAGGAAATCCCATGTTTTACAGCCTAGGAAACACAAAAGCTTTGCTTCCATTTCAGCTCTTAGAGTGAGTTTCAGCTCGTCAACTTAATAACCTCCAGCCTAATTGCAAATTAAAGTGTCAGATGTTTTCAGGTGCTTTTGCATTTGCATTATATACCCGAGCTCATTCGCCACACAAGCACATTCCGTTCTAATAAGCGGGACTGAATTCTCATTAAGTCTGAACCGTTTTTTCTTCCATCCATGAGTACCCTTAAGGCAGATAATTGAGTTTGTTTATCTTGTGTTTGCAGTGGTCTATGTCTGCTGCAAGTGGGAGACGTTTCGCAAGTTGATGGTGGAGTTCTGGAGGCAGGGTTTTCCTCAGGAGGAGTACGCTTTCTTCTTTATCGACCTGTTTGGACGCAGTTTACAGAGCCATCCTGCCAGACCATGGGCAAGAGGAGATGCTGATGACAATGCAGCCAAAGAGGCCTTTAAAGTGAGTTTTGATCTCCATGTGCTGATGGGAATAATAATAATAACCAGATTAAGACTTTTGAGTCTACTTTTGAGTTTTTCCAATTATTCTTTAAAACTCTTTCAAATATAATTTGCTGATATTGCTAATTATTAACATTATCAATCACCAGCTATTATTGTATTGTTCTAATCAGTCTTGAATATAGTTTTTCTGTTCAATATATTTCAACAGTTCACACTTAGCTGATGATTGATTATAAAACGAGTTTGTCATGCTGTTCCGGGAGAGAGCCCTAAGCTCAAAAGATCCTTGAGCCCTGGGCTCCCTCCTGTTTGCAGGGCGAGAGGGGAGTTTAAGCTCAGGTAGGTCTCGAGAACCCCTTTGTTTAGAGCTGATGACAGATTAAAATTTGCTACTGTATATAAAGATAAACTGCTGGTTAAGAGCTCGACTATATTTCTAGTTTAGATTGATTAACTCGCTTATGAAACATGTTTTTGGACTGTAGGAGGAAACCAGAGAACCTGGGGGAAACCCACATGAGCATTTGAATGTAAACTCCACAAAGAAACGACAGCTGTCCTGTTAGGGATTTGAACCAGTGACGTTCTTGCTGTGAGGCAACAGTGCTAACCACTGGGCCACCGTGCCACCCTATAAAGGGAAAGCATAATATGGTTGCCGTCACGTTATCCAGGTGGATGCTGCACACTGGTGGTGGATTCCTCCAAAAATGTGTAAATCGCTTTAAGTGTCCAAAAAAGCACTTCATAAATATAAGAAATTATTATTATATCAAATCATAAAAAATGCCAGACACTGTCCACAAATTTCAATAAGGAAATGCATAGGCATATTTACTGTAAAACCACATTTGTGCAGGTCTTTGCTGATGGTTATTAGCAGGCAGCTGCAGCTGTGTTTCCTCTTTTCAGATCAGACAGATAGACACACACTGAGGAATGTGATGTGTTTGGCTCAGAGTCACCGAGAAATATGACTGGATATTTGAAATATGCGGAAATATGACAGCATGGTGAAGGCTGTCGCATGGCTTCATGTCTTCATGTGGCTCACTGCCAACCCTCACCCCCTACTGAGGCTGAAAATGAACTTTATACATGTTTTTTTAGGCTGGGGCGATTATTTTTGTTAGCTATCTGAAACCTTATTTTTGGAGAAGTATGTGTTAGTGTAATTGATTAGATCTGGTGGAAAGTGTGCACGGTTCTATTAAAAGCTCATTTTAAAATGAAAGGATGATTACATAAATAGTTATTTATAAGATTGGTTGATTCAGTCAATTTCTGTAATGCACATATAAACAAAATAATGTTTGGTTTTCGACTTCCCTATCATGCTATTGTTTTGGAGCTCTCCTACAATAAGGTTCCATCCATTCAAGTTGACACAATTTTTATCATAATATAATGTACATTTCAACATTAGCTAATTTATTACAGTGTTATATAGTTAAAAATTCCTGTTTTTTCAGAGCTTACTCTGATCTGATTGGTCTAGTACTGCCTATAATACATGTCAGAACCTAAACACCATTTATCGTATCTGAATTTCACCTATGAAGACTTTCTCAGCACTTACAATTATGATTTGAACAGGTAGGATGGTGTCAGTTTTGCTACTCTGCTCTGATTGGTTAGATGGCCCAGTCTGTTTTAATTTGTTTAGTATTGTTTATAATAGGTGTCAGAAATTAAATGCCATTTATCATATCTGATTTTTTTTATATATAAAGACTTTCTCTTCACTTACAAACACATGTGTGACATGGTTTTTAACAGAATTTTACCACATGTTGAGTTTCATTCATTTATTTTCATCTGCTTTTCTGGGGCCTGGTCGCGGGGGCAGCAGACTTGGGAAAGAACCCCAGACCTCCCTCTCGCCAGACACTTCCTCCAGCTCCTCTTAGGGAATCCCGAGGCGTTCCCAGGCCAGCCGAGAGACTTAGTCCCTACAGCGTGCCCTGAGCCTTCCTTGAGGGCTCCTCCCGGTGGGACATGCCTGTAACACCTCCCTAGGTAGGCGTTCAGGATGCATCTGAAACAGATGCCCGAGCCACCTCAGCTGAATTTTCTCGATGTGGAGGAGCAGCGGCTCTACTCTGAGCTCCTCCTGGCTGGCAGAGCTCCTCACTCTATCCATAAGGGTGTGCCCTGCCACCCTGCGAAGGAAATTCATTTCAGCTGCTTGTATCTGAGATCTTGTCCTTTCGATCATGACACAAGGCTTATGACCATAGGTAAGAGTAGGAACGTAGATTGACCTGTAAATTGAGAGCTTTGCCTTTCGGCTCAGCTCCTTCTTTACCACAACGGACCGATACATCAACCACATTACTGCTGCCACTGCACCAATCCGCCTGTCAATCTCACGTTCCATCCTTCCCTCACTCGTGAACAAAACCCCAAGATACTTGAACTCCTCCACCTGGGGTAAGGACTTTCCTCCAACCTGGAGATGGCAAACTACCTGTTTTCCGTTGGAGCACCATGGCCTCGGACTTGGAGGTGTTTATTCTCATCCCAGCCACGTCACACTTGGCAGCAAACTGCCCCAGTGCAAGCTGAAAGTCCATGTTCCATGAAGCTAACAGAACAACATCATCTGCGAATAACAAAGATGAATTCCTGTGGTCCCTGAAGCAGACCCCCTCCAGCCCAAGGCTGCACTTTGAAATTCTGTTCATAGAAATTATGAACAGAATTGGTGACAAAGGGCAGCCCTGCTGTAGTGAACATGCATGGGAAACAAGACTTATTTTCCAGCAATGCGAACCAAACTCCTACTCTGTTCTAAAAGAGCGCCTCTGACCCCATACTCCCAGAGCACCCTCCACAGAATGCCACAAGGGACATGGTCGAATGCCTTCTCCAAGTCCCCAAAACACATGTGTACTGGTTGGGCATACTCCCATAAACCCTTGAGCACCCTGGTGAGAGTATAGAGCTGGTCCAGTGTGCCACGGCCTGGACGAAAACCGCATTGTTCCTCCTGGATTCTAGGTTCAACCATCGGCCAGATCTTCCTCTCCAGTACCCTGGCACAGACTTTTCCAGGGAGGCTGAGGAGTGTTATGCCCCTGTAGTTGGAGCACACCCTCAGGTCCCCCTCCTTAAAAATGGGAACCACCACCACTGGTAGACATTTGATATTTACATAGACAAAGTAGATGTTTGCAGGCAGTCAATGAAGACAATAGACTGGCATTATGAACATTTGTTGTGTGTGCAGAAAGTGTGCAGGAGACAATAACTCGATTAATTGCAGAGCCTCAGACTAACATTTGAGAGCACACAGTTTTTTGTTTCTCAGAAAAGCACATGAGATGAGTTTGGCCACTATGCAATAAGGTACAAAGCTGTAAATCCTCAGGGACATATTTAGTGATGCATCGATCTTGATTTCTCATGTCCGATGCTGTTTACTGATTTTTTTTTACAAATAAATTTGCCAAATTTGATTTGCTTTACCACAGGCTGAATTATTATTACATGGCAACTATTGTACTTTCATCCAAATTCTATTGTATAATTGCAAATAATAAAGTATATATATAAATATCCGACAGTAACTTTATGCGATTATGTGACATAAAATATAAATGTCATGTTCAAAACAAAAAACAGCAGGCAGAATAAATGAAAATCAAACTTCACTCTCTGCCAGCAGATGGCGATTAACGAACAGCAGGAATAATGTAATGTCCTTGGTTACTGCTATAAACAAATCTTCTCCTGTGGTATTTAATATTTATAAAATACCATATAAATAGACAGTTTTCACAAGACACGTTATAACACATTTAACTGTCATCATAATCTTAAATCCTAAACATTTTAAATATTTTAATATAAAAATATGTATAAACAGTCATATGCATTTATTTATGTATTATACCATCTTTGCATAATGCTATGTGTTTCTAATGCAGCTTCTATGGTGCTGACAGTAACTTTGACGTTATTCTCTCCTCTGGCTGCTGTCATCAGTCTCACCCTACTTTTTTCCTTTTTCTTAAAGTCTTGATAACACTATCTTGACGTTTTTCTTTTATTGTTTCATCAAATAGGATTTTTTTATTTATAATTTGTTGTACTCTCCTATTCACTGCACTTTAAGTTTACCCAACTATAACGACTTCTGAGAAACCCAGAAATGTGAAAAGGGTCCCTAGCATCTCTTATGAATACATCATCCTCAAGTGCTGTTGTGTTTTAAAATCAATGAAAAAATGGCTAAAATAATGAAAGAAAAGCTTCACGATGGTGTTATCAAGACTTTCAGAAAAAGGAAAAAAATTGTGTGAGATTGACGGCAGCCAGAGGAGAGAATAACTGGCTGAAATTACTGAAATTTACTCTCAGCCCCATAGAAGCTGCATTAGAAACACCTCACATAAACGGTAATTTGTTTTTTGTAGTTTGACGAAAAGATGATATAATACATACATAAATTATTATAAATGTTCATACGTTCAAGAAAAAAATCTAAATATTAAAAACTTTCAAGGATTTAAGATTATGATGACGCGTCATAACAGTCCTGTGAAAAGGGTCCATATAGGGCTACGTTTTCAGAATGAGCCTATGTTGACTGTTTTCTAATAAATTTCCTCATGTTGCGCCGTTCAAACAGGAAAAGCTGTTTTGTTTAATTTTTCGTACTTGCGACAATGTATCTCACACAATATTATGTCATTGCTTTTTAGTTCATGTCACCAGCATGACCTCTAAGACTGTTTATCTACACTGGCAGAAAAATGTAAGCATATACAGTCTGAAAAACGATATGTAAAAAACGATATTTAAAAAAGTGTAATGTAGGCTTTAATGTAGTTTTTAAATTTAACCATTTAATCATTTATAATTTCCGTGCAATCAAACTAGAAAATCGCAACTGGAACAGTAGGTGATAACTGTATGAGGAAAAAATGAATTTCTCGAAATATTTGATACCAAATATGTGTTGTGCTTGACAGAACTAGATGTTTTACCAATCTTAAGAAACCGTATGAGTTCTCACACAGACTCAGAGAGGGTCTTATTTACATTCGGTGGCATTAACCAACAGCTGTGGTGAGCTGACATTTACTCACTCGCAGACAGGAATCATTCCGTTAGGCTCATGATATAGCTAACAGTTGGTACTGAAAATTATTTCATCAAATCTTTGTGTCAGAGGCGATTGTCTTGTTTGGATATTTATGTAATAAAAGCTGTCAAGCCATTCAAGGTGTAGGTGATCAACAGTAGAACATTAATTAGATTTTTAGACTAAAATTTACAGTGTTATATATAATGTAAAGGGGTCCTACTTTTTTACAAATGTGTGAGGGATGTACTAGAACATGATCTCATGATCATGATTTTTCACTTTTATTTTTCACATCTCTCCCCAGCCTAGCACAAACAACTTTGCGTTTGATGACAAAATGTGTTGTGATTGGTTAGCTATCCCAGTGCAATGTGATTGGCAAACAGCTAAGGTGATGTTTCAATGAAATAACATTTGTGTTGAGTTGAAAACATTTGAATACATATATGTACTAGCAAGGCAAAACATTTATTACACTGATTTTAAAAATAAGGTTATTGAAGAAGTGAAGAAATTCTTGGCATAACTCTATAGACGTGAATTTAAAAGTTGATAGTCATGTTAAAAATATGTGTAAGAAAGTCAGGCCAAGTCTAAATTGATTTTTGCTTTATTAGAAGATTTTTGACATATCAAACTGCAAAATTATACAATGATATTCTCACACTTGTCATATTGCATTACATCATGGTCGCAAGCCTCTTTAACCACATTGAAGCCTATGGATTTGATATATAAACAAGCAGTTCAAATTGTGGACTTCATTGTGATCTTTTTAATTCTGATGGTTTTATTAAATTTAATTATCTTTAATTGTTTTTTAAATGTTTAAATAATCATGTTCCAATGCTGTTTTCAGATCATCAGTCCTCTCACAGAGTCACACGAGCAACTGCTAATGGTGACTGTATTGTTCCAAAGTGTAAGACTTCTTCAAACCAAATTGTGGAACGATTTACCTGTTAGCCTAAAATTGGAAAGGAATATCAATTTTTTGAGTAGTGTACTAAAAGTGGTAAAAAACAAAACAGCAGTGTTTACACAAATAGTTTACTATTAGTTTGTTGATCATGCCACCTCTGCTTTTGTCTTATAGCAATTTTATGTAAAGAATTATCATGTTTATGTGTTAATAATGTGTTTTAATGTTTATAGTAGTGTATATGTTTCTATTTTATTTTCATTTTAGGTCAAACCTCCCGTGGACAGAATTAGCAAGTCTGCTGAAACACTTAAACAAATGCATTTGATTGTCCAGTGTAATTGTGATGTTCATGTCGAAATAAATAAATACATAAAAAATAAAGTTTTATGGACACAGCTAATGATAATAATTCTACACATAATCTATTAATGTGCATGACAACAGATGCAGACTATTTAAGTAATTAGAACGATTACTTTATTCTTCTTTCAGTTAAACAGACACTTATTTTCATGTATTTTGTGAGAGTTTAATGAATTTATGTGTTGTAAATCCAACAGCTCTAAGCTCTCCACTGCAGACTAGCATGGCAGCACCCACCTATGTCATTGATCAACTAATATGATCATTATTCGAATGATTAAAAAAACAGGATTCTTGTTTTTATGGTTATCTGATGATCTGAATATCAAATTCCCATCGTTCAATTTCTCAATGAGGGAATAATTTAATAATCAAATTTTGATAAAAGCAAAGCTTATAGTTCAAATGAGCTGTTCATTCATGTAAAGATATATATTTTAAACTAAATATCTCCTTTTAGATTTTGTGACTGTAGGTTTTTTTTTGCCCAGACATAAACACTACACATAGACTAACACAAAATGTGGGGAAAAATATATAATAGGACCTCCTTTATTTTTTGCACAGAATGATTATTTCAGCTCATAAGCATTGAGAGTGATCAAGGATCTTGAATTCAGCTAATAATCTTATTTTATGCTCAACTGATGAAAAAAGTCACATATACCTTGGATGGTCTGAGGGTGTAAATTAACAGCAGATTTCATTTTTTTTTTTGTACTATCCCTTTAAAGTCATCAAAAGTGATTCAAATGTATTTAAATGTACACATAATCATTTTTATTTATTTACACATCCTCTTAATCTCTAATCAGTAACATTAATTCAACCTGTCACTCAAATGAAATTGCAGCACTTAGCAAATTATAACAATCTAATCAATTCTCCATGGGCAAAATCAAGTCTCACCGAACATTTTGTTTCCCTTTTCAGAAACCATTTCACTTCCCTTCATAGTATTATACAGAAGAAAAAGCCACAAAATCAGTGTCATGTCAATTTTAGTGAATGTTCAGTGAAGACCAGTACTAGCCAGCCTTTTTCTTAATCACAGAGTTTTGTCAATAATACATATAAAATTGATTTTAAAACTTTAGGTTTTCAAGTTTGATTTGCATTTTTTTAATGCTCAAAATTAAAATTATGTATTTTACTCACGTTACAAAACTTTTCAATACATAGTTTTTTTGTTGTTGTTGTTGTTGTTTTACCTATAATGAAAGTCAAAGTGAAGTCAAGTCATCTTTATTTCTATAGAGCTTTATACAGTGTAGATTCTGTCAAACCGATTTACATTAATTTGTCACGTTTTCAGGAAGGGAAATGGGCGAGGACTCAAGTGCAGGGAAAATGTTTTTTTATTTATAATAAAAAATAAAAGGCAAAATAAACTACCTCGAGGGGGAAAACATTAGCAAAACACACAAACAAACTTGACTGGGCAGACTGGCAGGGATCATGGCTGGACAAACAGGACAAGGCAACATGCAATGACAAACTGGCACAGAACAGCAGACACGAGGAGAATATAAGCAGAAATAATTAACAAACAAACAGATGAATATAATAAACTAATAATGGGTTAACAAGGAGGGTGGGACTAGATAATAGACGAAAGAGCACATGACACACAAACAACACAAGCCATAAAATTATACTAGAGCACGCAGCCAATGAGAGAACTGGCAGAATCCTGACATGATTAGCAGGAAAAAAATGATAAAAAGCTCTAACAATATTTCTCTTTGTGGGACATTTGTGGCTAGGTAACAAACTAGTGGTAGAATGCTTATAAAAGCCTTAATGAGCTTTTCCATATTAGACATTAATCATACTATAAAATTAGTATATTAACACTAGATAACCAATATAACAACTACCAATAGAACAAAAATTGAAGTCTTTTGTTCACAATTTGGTTTTACTATTGCAATATTGATATAGCTAAAAACTAGGGGTGTAACAGTTCAATTCATGTTTATTTCTGAAGCGCTTTTTCAATGTAGATTGTGTCAAAGCAGATTAACATAGAAGTTGCAGCAAATTGAAACTGTGTCAGTCCAGTTTCCAGAGTTGAAGTTCAGTTTAGTTCAGTTCAGTGTGGTTTAATTTTCACTGCTGAAAGTCCAAACACTGAAGAGCAAATCCATTGATGCGCAGCTCCACAAGTACCAAACCAAGCAAGCCAGTGGCGACAGTGGTGAGGAACAAACTTCACCAATTGACGAAAGTGAAGAAAAAACCTAGAGAGAATCCAAGCTCAGTTGGCCGAATCATTTCTCCTCTGGCCAATCTTCTTGTGCAGATTTGCAGTCTAGGCTGCTGGAGAACACTGGACGTCCATCGTGGAGAACTGCAGGTGTGAGTAAGTCACCGGCGGGTGATCGGGCTGGCCCACAAGAGTAATGCGAAGACTCATCTGTCACTGTTTCAGGAATCAGTCTCATGCTCTCCACTCCTTCATGACCGCCGAAGCATCAGTTTAGGATATGGCCTGGTCCAGGATTATGGGTACCTTGGCATCATTTCTTCACAGGTTTTGGATCGCATTATTGAGATGTATAATCTCTAGGGGCCTCAGGATAAAAGCCCCCTAGGTGTAAATAGAAAATAAAGAAAATAATTAGCGTAGCTGCTGGTCATAGTGTGTAACAGTAGTGGCCATCCACAAAGAATGTGTCTTTGCATCGGAAAACGTTAGTAGCAACGCTCAGAAGATGTTCTGCTTGGTACACAGAACAAACTCCTGCACTGTCTTCAAGTTCTTCTGATTGGTCCACTGCTGTGTAACTAACATTAATGAGCACAACTGCATGTAAAAGTTTATTTTGTTTTAGCTTGATACGCCATCTAAAAATGTGGTGCTCATGTGCGAGGTGCTGCAGATGATGTAAGAGAATAATGGTCATGCACATTTGTCAACCGCGTTTACACTGAAAAACAATTTACAGTGCATTCGGAAAGTATTCATAGCACTTCACTTTTTTCAATTTTTTTTATGTTACAGCCTTATTCCAAAATGGATTCAATTTATTTATTTGCTCAAATTTCTACACACAATACCCCATAATGCCAATGTGAATGTGCAAATTTATTTAAAATAAAAAAACCTGAAAAATCACATGTACATAAGTATTCACAACCTTTGCCGTGAAGCTCTAAATTGAGCTCAGGTACATTCTGTTTCCACTGTTCATTCTTGAGATGTATCAGCAGCTTAATTGGAGTTTACCTGTGGTAAATTCAGTTGATTGGACATGATTTGAAAAGGCTTACACCTGTCTATATAAGGTTCCAGGGTTGACAGTGCATGCCAAAGCACAAACCAAACATGAAGACAAAGGTATTGTCTCGAGGCACAAGGCTGGGGAAGGTTACAGAAAAATTTCTGCTGCTCTGAAAGTTCCAATGAGCACAGTGGCCTCCATCATCCGTAAGTGGAAGATGTTTGGAACCACCAGAAATCTACCTAGAGCTGGCCGGCCATCAAAGCTGAGTGATCGGGGGAGAAGGACCTTAGTCAGGGAGGTAATCAATAACCCGATGCCTGCTGTCATCCCGTACTTGCTGTTATGAATGGACCTCCAGTCAGTGCTAGTATTTTCATTAAATGAGATTTCAGTTTTGAAGCTAGCTGAATCAATGCACAATTGGTGTTTTAATGTTGCTAGGAAAAGAGTTGGGCTCAGCTTTCAAAAGTTTAATACGCAGTCAAATTATAACGTTTTATTTTTCAACATTCAGTTTGTTTTGTACTTCTTCATCACAAGTACAGTAGCTTTCTAGTTCCTGTTCAAAATAAACAGAAAAGCAAGCACTGCTGATTTGTTATTATTCCTGTTGTGCCCGTATTGAACTGTGACCCCAAAACCAAGGCACATACCTAAACATAGCCTCCGTGTACCCTTAAACCCCTACTAAAGACAATAAATAGAAATACTAGGTTCTTTAAAGGGATGGTCACTACAATATCATATTTTAAACTTTAGTTGATGTGTAATGTAGCTGTGTAAACAAAAACAAGATCTCTGAATGTAATACGCTCAAAGTTGAATGCAAAGGGAGATACTGGCTTTTAAAAAGTTAGCTTAGCAAAGTTTACAGCGTACAAAGTTTGGAAAGTACAAAAAAATGGACACAATACAAAGACAGAAGTGCTTACGATTTAATTTTAATTATGTTCCAGAGTATTATAAAAAATATATATAGCTAGCATTTGACAAAGGGCAGCTTCCAGAATCTCTCCCAGTTCAGTGCTGGATTCAGCTAAAAACTCCTCCAACCGACAAAGCTGTTGATTGTGAGCCACAACCTGTAAGTGTTTTTATTTGTTAAAATTGATCTATTAAAAGCACAGTTTCTAGCATTAACAGTATGTTGTAGTGAGGACGTAAACAACGGGAAATGCACAACTAACAATTTAGCTACAAATTCAGATTCATCTGTCAAACCCCTGTAAACACCCACAATGTTCATCAGCGTGTGCATTGTCTTTCTATGCTGCACACTTTCATTGTCTCTCTATGTGTTCGCTTTCCATGCGTTCTACATCTCGAATAACAAACTCGCAAAAGATATATGAATGTTTTATATTACTTTTACATGTTTATTCCAAATTATTCGTGAAAGACTCTAGTCAGATTTTATTTTAGAGAGCAGGCGTGAGGTTAAGTTGTGTCCTCTATATTTTCTGTCTGATTCTGGCAAAAAAATTATACGGCAAACAGCTACTGTTTACACAGCGCAAAAGTGTGTGCTTGTAGGGGCGTGATGTTGTGATGTGGAGCCGATCCGTGAATCACAGCACATTATGTTAGCTGACCAATCAGAGCCTCTTGAGGGCGGGCCTTTTGGAGGAACTAGGAAATATGTCGTTTTCTTGTTAGCTGAGTAGCTGTATATAATCAAAGTAAGATCTACGAAAAAAATAACATGATTTGCTACAAATGAAGCGTCAGCACACATTGCTTTGCATCTTATAAATACAGCCAAGCCTTAAAATATGCTGTGTTGACTACCCCTTTAAAATGCAAGTGGTACTTCTGTAATATTCAGATCCCAAAAAAGTATTAATATGCCTCTCCACAACAAGCAACATTGTTTATGCTATTGCCCATGTGTATAATGTGGTATAAAGCTTGAATCACTTGTTAGTTTAAGATTCAGGTTTGCTCAAAACCCCCTCCAAAAACATTAATAATGAACAATGGGAAGCTTCACTAATAAGGCAAGACAATCTTTTCAAAAGCTCTTGCTGAAAATAATTCAAATTTACGTCACGGTAACGATTTCTAGCTGTTTTGTCCTTCGGTGCTATTGAAAAGCCAGCAGACACACACTGTGATCACAAACTTCTGTTTCCATTATCCCCATCCACTTCACACGAATCATAATTTGTAATACACAAATCTGAAAGTCCTCAGAGGATGGACACAAAGTGAAACATCGTGGTGGCTTTTTTGAGCTTGAAGATTTGAGGAAGCATCTATTGCAATTTTTTAGACAAAAGCCTTTAAATTCGGATTGTGGCACAAATGCAGAAGAAAATTGTTCATGAAATTCATTTTGGCAGTTGGAATTATTGTAAAAATGGACATCAAGAGGGATCTCAGAGAAGGTGACCACGAAAGAGTGGAAACAAAAAAGCTACAGGCTTTGTGGAGGAGCTGTTGTTCATTTGCTCCACATATATCTTTTTTATTTTATTTAAAAGCAGACTCCCGAGCAAGGCAAAAAAGGCACTACTCAGGATAAGTGCTTTTTAACAGGCATCAGTAAAACACTTTTTAATAATAGAATTTTCAGTACTGCTGTTTGCTGTCTTGGGAATCGAACTTGGGTACGGTCCAGGCAATTGAACCAAGTGTGAAATCAAGGGGTCAGAAGCTGAGAAATGAAAACTCCCTTGGTCTTTAAAACATATTAGAGGTCATTGTTTTATAAAAACATCCTGTAAGTTTTACAACTCAAAAATACTCAATAATCAATCTATCTATACTCAATGATACACCACCAAAATAATCTTATATTGAAGCTATTCAGCTAAAATAATCATGTTTTTAATGTGTCTCTTTTATGAATGTAGTGAAATAGTTACGTAATAGTGTGGCTAAACCATTCGGATCAAGTTACATTTTTGTATCAATAGTAAACTTTTTGAGACGTGTTTTGACAGTTCAAAGCCACCGTACAAGCAAAAGTCAAAATCCAGAATGCCGTCAGACATGCAGCTCAGAGATTTAAACAACAATGTGTGAAATACACAGATACAGATTATAAAGAAAGATTGTGGCAGATGATTGTGACTCTAGTGTCAAACCCAGCCACTGACATCCTGAAATCAACTTTGAATCTTTCAAAAGGGGTGGAACTCCCCTTTTTCTCTTTGCAATCTAATAAAGATTGGACAAAGTGTTTATGCTTTTTAAACCTAAATCACAGCATCCATATCAAGGAACTTTTCAATTTAAATATTTAAATTTATTACATTTTAAATATTCAAAAGGAGTTACAGGATTGTAAAGCATTTTGGCTGCATGGCACAATAGGCGTGCTATATAAATGCATATTACATTACAAAATCATTAGCTAATCATACTTCTGGATGTTAACTTTTTACTCTACAACACGTTGTTAGTTATTTTCAATATATCAATTATTAATAAAATATTTTAAAAATCAATAGGGACTCTATTCTCTTGCTGATTAGATAGTTTAGAAAGATTGAGATGTTTTTTTTTGACTGTGATGCCTACCTGTAAATCTTAACCACTGTATGTGAGTGAGCAAGCCAGAGTATCTTTTACTTTAAACTTAAATTTGTCTTTGTGTTGAATACCCACAGAGCGTGAAGATCCTGACCTACAGAGAGCCTCAGAACCCAGAGTACAAGGACTTTGTCTCCAAGCTAAAGACCGAAGCCATGGATATGTTTAACTTCAACGTGGAAGATTCTCTGGTAAGTGACTAGTGTCTTTCATAAGTAATGAAGCACACAATGTAAGTCAATGTATTAATCTATATTCTTATTTCTAATGTCTTCCAAACAAACAAACAAAATAATGATATTACTTAACAAAAAATGTAAACAAGAATTTCCATTTGTAAATTCCAGTTAGCAAAATATGTATTGCTACCAGGGCTTGACATTAACTTTTTTGATCACCAGCCACTGTGGCTTGTAGTTTTCTAACATTACTAGCCACTCGCCATTTTCACTAGCCACAATTTTGTTATTGGAAAAATATATTTTAAATGCATAAATTTGACTTTGGCATGCTAAAATGACTTGATTTAGACTTTGTGTTATGTCCACATGCCTCCTCATTCATTTAACTTTTTTTTGTGTGTATGACCCTGCTCAATGTGCATGAGCAAATGAGCTGTGGTTTCATAGTGTCGTATTGCAATTCCTTTTCATTTCACAGGACTTTTCAGAGCTCAACACTGAAGATTTACCAAATGTATCTCTGATCACACCAAAAATAAACAAATAATTATTTCTTATCCACAAATGTTAAATAATGTCAAAACATGCAAAATAAAGCTGTATGCATGCTCTTTTTATTTAACAAAACCTTTCTTAAAAAAACTAATTATTCCTAAAAAAAATAATTATTCCCATGTGTCTAAACCTATGTACAATAGCCGAGTCTGTCCAGGCTAATGGTCTCTCAGATCACTAGTTAACTACACATACATGGAGAGTTAATCTCCTATTAGAGCAATGTTATTGTAACAATGACAATTAAACAATATTAACAAAACTAAAAGAAACAGGTGAAAAACATACCGTGTGTGATAATGAAGGATGATCACGTGCACATGGGTAACGTTAGGCCTATAATCTGTTAGAATAGAATAGTTAAAACAAAACCGGCCACTGCTGCTGCTTACAAAAACACATATTTTATAAACATCCGGAGCTTTTGGAAAAACAGGACTGTGTGTGCATGAGCATCACTTTTTGTCCAGCCTATTTAAAAATGAACCGATCGCCGCAGTTGCATTTCTTCAAGGCACGGTTGCTTCGCGCCATGAAAAGGGAGCACGCATGCCTTTTAAAACAGCCGCGCGCATTACATCACCTGTGCGCGTGAATGATCATCTTCTTATTTGGTATTCACCTGTTTTCCGTTTTCTGACAGTCATGCTGCTTCTCGATTTTAAGATGACATTTGCAAACATATTGGGCCATCTCTATTGTTGAACCCTGCCTTTAAGATAACTATAATTTAAAAATAATCTTTAACCAGCTAAAGTGGCTAGTGAGAGTGTCTGTCTAACCCGCCACGGCTAAAATCTACCCGCAAGTGTTAATGTAAAGCCCTGATTGCTACCCTTGTAAAAACAGAATTAATTTGCATTTTAAAAGCATACTTTTAAAAGAACGGTTATATATGAGCAATATCACACGGGTAGCAGAGCGATATGGCTGTATATCGGCACTGGTGGGAGGATTGCGTTGTCATGAGGCTGCAGGCTGAGTGCCTTAGTGTCCCACCAGTGCTGATATACAGCCACATTGCACTGCTACGAGTGTGATATTGCGTTTATACAACAGTTTGACAGCATAATCATGTATATAAAAAAGAAAATCAAACACGGAGAGTCTAAAAACCCTTTTGTATTAGGAACTACTTTCTTCAACAATTCTTTCACATCTGTAGCTGACGTCAGAACAGCAGAAGCTGTTACTTATTCACCAATGTCATTTTAAAGCTAGTATTTGAATGGTTCGCATACATTACTGATATGCATGTCCCATCTCACACTCAATACACAATTGCTTCAATAGCCTTTTTTAAAACTTTAACCCATTAAAAATAAACTGTGCGTACCAGTGTCATAATAAATTAAAGTAATGTTATTTATTCGTTATTCTTTGTGTCACATGTAGTTAACCATTTATGTGCCATTGGTAAAGGATGTGTTTAAATCCAGCTACCATCACAAATATATTTCAAACCTGTGGGAAGCACTGTAATAAACGTGTTTGAACATAGGACTTGTTAGGCATCTATATGTTGTTGCTGAGCATTTTGCACACAACTTTAGCTTATTTACATTTCTAAAAGCATTTAAGGAACTAGATAGCCTTGAAAATGCAGTAAAGTTTTATATTGATTGTCAACAGATTTTAGGCATTGTCTCTAGAGACCAAACCTCTGAAATGGGATTCCTGTTTTGAAAATCATTCCTGATGAGTTTGTTAGGACCACATGGTTCCCATGTTGAAGGAATGTAGAACAGTTTCTCTGGCTTCTCCCAGACGCAGTAGATGTCACCCTGTCTTAATGGATTACAGCTGCACACTAGCTCTCAGTTCACCTTTGGGATGTTTCTTATTAAGAATTTCAGACAATACGAATAAATTGTGGCTGCTGGCAAGTGGCAACATTGGTAATTTTCATGCAGTTTGCATTGTTCTTGCACCCAGTTAATTTGGGGAATTATGTAAAGCAGGGAAAGTCACAGATAAAAATAAACACTGTTTATTGCTATTTGCATAGAGTCAGTTCATCAGCATACTAACACGTTTTTAGTGGTACTGTAGATTTTGGAAGATTCAGCAAACAACTCAGTTTACACTAAATGGCGTTTTAGAGCAAAAACAATCCACATCCACACTGGCATTTCACATAGCATTTCTGAAAAGATCTTTGTCCACACTATACTGCTAAAAACACACATTACGTGACCACACACACACACACACACACACTCCTTCACGATGATACACCACCGCTGATTCTTTAAAAGTCAAAATTAGTGGGTGTAATAGTATGCATCAGCATGTGTGTGATTCACCATTATAAGAAGGAGTGGGAAAATATATATCTGAAAAAGCAGGAGTGATGCAACAAACTTCAATGACCTGCAGCTTTCACACCACAGACTGAGACTATAAGCTGCAGCATCAAGTGCCAGGCAAAACATATGCTGGAAACAGCCACCAACCAGCATGAGCCTCAGGAAAAACATTTGAATCATAGTATGTCCATTTAAACGATGTCTGTTATGGGTGTATTTTGATGAAATGGAGAAGAATTTGCAGAAAAAGGAAACTCAAATACATGCTTTGTTGTAAAGCAGTAATAGTTATTGAACAAGCTTCATACATCCAGGCCAATAGATGTCAGTAGATATCCAACAAATGTGACCACCAAAGATCCTTGTAACCAGTTTTGTGAACTTAACAGCTTTGTTGCTTAGTGACTTTTCAAACTCCTTTTAGTGTCTTTATTTAAAAATACCACTTTACGACAATCTTGCAAAGTTTGAACAAAAGTCATATGATTATGTTGTTTTCCTGGTACAGTCATATCTCTCATGTGTTTGGTATGTTTTGTAACCAGACGAGGTGAGTGTACATGCACACAGCACGTTTGATCATCCTGGCTTTTTGGGGTTCCTTCCCTCATTGTTTTGACTAATAAATGTATGTTATTTTCTTATTAGGTGTTTTGGCGAATCATGTACGAACACTTGATTACATATTAATAATTAACCAATTTATGCTGGAGCTTGGTGTCATTTAGGGGGCAAGATGCTTCAGGTTCTACCAGGCATTTGATTGGTCAGAAAATTTGATGAGCACAGCAATATAATGCATGGAAAATCCGTCATTCTTATTGGCGGAAGCAAGTTTTGAATCCTTATATCTTCTAAATGTGAATTTTGTTATTGTTTCGGGGCACATTAGTTCATTGGGATATTTGTATGAAAGTGGTTTGCTATTGATGGCTCTACAACTTGTGAATACTGTAGCTGTCACAATTACACAGGAGACCCAAATGCAAGTGAACGCAAGATGATTTATTAACAAGGATAACAGGAGCAAATAACTGGTATAGATATCACCAGATATAGAGGGAAAGGATAGAGCATTGATGCATCTCTCAAGGAAATCGACAACGCTAAACAGCGGTAATAGTTCTTCAATGAGACAGATCCAGGAAGATCTCTCATAAGTTCAGCCACGCCAAACAGCTGTAATAGTTCTTCAATGAGACAGATCCAGGAAGATCTCTCATAAGTTCAGCCACGCCAAACAGTGTTAGCAGTTCTTCGATGAGACAGATCCAGGGAGATCTCTCATAAAGTTCAACAATGCCAAACAGCGGTAACAGTTCTTAGGAGAAAAAGCAAGCGGCGCTGAATTTTCCAAAAGCAACAGTCTCTATGAGGACTCACCACCAGCGGAATCAGCGAGAGCTGCCTAACAGGAAACAGGACACAGACGTGAACACAACAAACTGACAAACATGATCTACAAACACTGAAAAAGGCGCGTGGTAACGCGCAGCACCTGTGGTTAATAGATAACAGCTGAGTGAGACTGAGTAGCAGCAAGACACGTGATCGCTCAGCTGACGAATGTAAACACACACAGCCATGCGGTGAAGATACACCCAAACAAACACACCCACATCCACACACACACATACAAGAGAACCAGACAGATCCACAACCATGACAGTAGCTGTATATAAATCCTGTAAAGAGCTGGGTGATAGTATAGTAATGACAAATATACAGTATCTTGTTGTCAAAGGGTGATATTTTGCAAATAATTTTTTTTCACCCAGCTAAGACTGCAGGTAGTCTTGGAGTAAGTCCCATCCTTACACAATGCATACAAAATGGAAACACTTTCAGAGCTTCACTCTCATCACATTGGTTGAATTCTACAGGATGTCCTGGAGATGTGTCGTGCGTCACATATTTTAACAGTCTACATTGAAACAAAGCTCTAACAATGAGTAGGAAAGTGAATTTACAAAAGCATGTATTGTGAAGTGTATGGCATAGACTTTTACACCTGAAGACAGCATTCTTGAATTAAAATTCATTTATTGATTGCCCAACAGCCTGTTATTGAGTTTACATTTCCACACCCTAAAGGATTAGTTCAATAAAAAATGAAAAGTCTATTATTAATTACTCACTTTTGGCACTCAAAAGAGTTCTTGGAGATTGGTTTTTATTACAGTTGAACTAGTGAAATAATATTTTGGAATATTTTTTGCTTCCTTTTCTGAACTTCTGAACCTTCGGAACTGTTGCTGTATAGGAGGATAAGGGAGCTCTCACATTTTATCTAAAATTTCCTAAATTGTGCTTTGAAGATGAATGAGATTCTCAGTAGGGTTCGAAAGACATGAGGATGAGCAATCAATGACAGAATTTTTGATTTCTAGGTGAACTAATCTTTTAATGTTATATTGAACATAAATATTGGATCTGTTGCTTTGTCATTCCGAGAGTCTTTTTAGCAATCATTTAGGGCTGTGCAATTTGGGGATTATAACTAATTGTGATTTTTCTGACAGATATTGCGATTTGATTTGCGATTCAAATCTGTGGTCAAATTTCAGCTCAATAATCTGTAAGCCGTGGCAACAATACTGCGACAGCTCTTAAAATATACAGTACTCGTTTTTGTTCGGTGTCTGTGACTTTGAAACCAAAATATTGCCGTATTACCAATGTCCTGTTTTTCTTTGGTATGAATTTGTCTAAAAGGGCTTCTGAAGCAGCAGACGCCATCATCCCAATTGTCCAAGCTTTCCTGTTTTTTGTTGTTTTTTTTTTGTGGGCATTCTGCATAGATTGGTTGCGCAAATCTGATTGGGCAGAAAGAAAGTGTGCTCATTTAATTGGCTAGTAAGACTGTCACACACAGACGGCAGTCACGCATTTGCTCTGGGTGGGGAAAATTAAATAATACATATATATTTCATATCACAGTCTCTTGCGATTAGCTAATTGCAACGTTTCAAATTGCGATTGTGATTTGCATTTGATTAATTGCATAGCCCTACAGTCATTGGCCAATAAAATCTACAAAGGAGTCCATGCCTTCTGTTGTCAGACTGATGGGAGACAGGAACTTTAGTGCAAAGAACACTCTGGATTAGTTGTTTTATTAGCCACTAAAGATTTAGCATAAAAACGTATGCAATCCACCTTATTCTTCACGTATGAGCGGGCGCAGTCATTTGAATCATTTTGGCTTGATACTTCTGGTCTCATTCACTTCCATTCATTTTTAGACGTTAAAATCAACTCGTTTTGCTGCTTGATGTTGTAAACTGATATTTTCTTATTATAATATTTTATTGTCATGCAAACACTTGTTTGTAGAGCTAGTAATTTGACTGTTTTCTGCCGTCTATTTTTCCTAATCATTTCTCCCATAGGCGACTGAATCGGAAGTTCTAAAACTATCGCCAAAACGAGCGCACTACCACATTTTAGAAAAAGGTCAATAGTTTAATTCATTCACCCTTTTAGGAGGGAGATTTAAATTTAGATTCTGCAAAAGTCTGAGATGGATGTTTTTAGTCAGAGATGATTGAAGTCTGTGCTTTTGCTTGTTTGCTTTCTGACAGTAAATGTCACCCGGTACTTGCCCAGAAAAACCCAGATGCATGTGTGCAGGATGAGTAACCTTTCTCTGACAGTGGGGAAGAGTGGTAATTACCCTTAGCCGTAGGTCACCTCGTGCAGAGGAGTCTGTTAGTTCGAGTTCTGCTCAGGGCTATTAATGAAATGCTCTGCCTGTGCCTACTGAATAACCATCCTCTAAAGCTCTACTGAGTGTTTTATACAACACACCTAGCAATGACCCTAAAGAGGAAATTATTCTGATGTGATATTCTTCAGTTAAAATAAGGGTTTTTTTTTTAAGTTTTGGTTGTTTATGGCATGCACAGTAACATATTTTTCATTTATTCATTCATTCATTTTCTTTTTCGGATTAGTCCCTTTATTAATTAGGGGTCACCACAGCGGAATGAACCGCCAACTTATCCAGCATATGTTTTACGCAGCAGATGCCCTTCTAGCTGCAACCCATTACTGGGAAACACCCATACACACTCATTCACACACATACACTATGGACAATTTAACTTATTCAATTCACCTATACCACATGTTTTTGAACTTGTGGGGGAAACTGGAGGACCCAGAGGAAGCCCACACAAACACGGAGAGAACATGCAAGCTCCACACAGAAATGCCAACTGACCCAGTCGGGGCTCAAACCAGCGACCTTCTTGCTGTGAGGCGACAGCACTACCCACTGTGCTAAACATATTTTAAAATAAATGCACATTGATTTTCTACTAGCATCAAAACAGTTGCCTTAATTCCTGGTTCTATGAAGGCCCTCTCTCAATGAACTCTTATTGGTTAGCTGGTCGAGTGTGTTGTGATTTGCAGATTGGTTTGTGCTCATGAGACATTGGTGGCCAGGCCACTGTGTAACACCTCTGTCTTCTGTGAAGCTGTCCTCTGTGAGATGTCGAGAACTGAGCTGGATATTTGTTTTATAATTGTCTGAAACAGAGTTAGAAATAAAATTTAACCATTGGTCCCTAATGTAAGTGTTTCTCGGAAATCCATGAATATAACAGCATTTGGAAGGTACATGTACAAGACTTTTTTCTAAAGAAGCAGTATGTGACTACACCCCCCTTTGTTACCTGTTTGTTCTAGGGGGGTGTCGACAGAAGGGTTTGTGATGGTTGATGTCACTAAGGGGGTTGTGATGTTTGTGATATTTTTCATTGTAGTCCTTCACCATCCATTTGCTGTATGCTTTGCTATGCTGATTCTTTAGATAACATTTTCTCTTTTTGCATTGAACATTGAGTGTTGTAGCTTTGCATATGTTGTTTATGCTCACACAGCTACATTACACACTACCTAGTGTTAAAAAAGTGAAATTGCATTTAACCACCCCTTTAAGCTTTTGTAGTGTTCATTGCATATACACTTTTTACTGTCTACTGTTAGAATTAATGCTTCACATGAATTAAAGAAATAAGTGTTCTTAAAAGGTTCTGTCTAGTAGCATAGAATTAAAAATAACATTTATGGCTATACAGTTTGTAATATGGATTTGGATGTCATCTACTAAACTAAACACAGAATGTAATTATTACAGACAATTTTTCACAGAGAATCATCACAGATAACCATCACAGTACCTTGCTAGTGGAAAGATCTTCCCATTCCAATCCGGTACTACGAATCCCTGACAGTATTTAAGATTTAGTTAAAAATCTCATGTCTTCCATGAACCAAAAATTCAAATTTGCTATAAATTTATGCATGCTCTGGCCATCCACAGTGTTGGTGATTTAAATTTTTCAGTAGAGCATCAGAGTAGACATTTTTTTTGTGGCAACTGTGGCCCTAAGCTAACAATTAAATGCTAGTCATCAACAGCTTCTTTAATATGGCACTTTGAGAGTAAATAAATA
>CAIGQZ010004625.1:16775599-16796714 GCA_903798205.1 Danio tinwini | reverse complement strand
TTATTTTCAAATATTTTTATTTATTTTAGTACTATTTGTGAGAGGTAATTATAACTAATTACTTTTTCAAAGGAATGCACCCAACACTGTTTATTACTATATTTTATGTTTTTTTAAACTATATTGATAGAACAGTGGAGTGAAAACAGAAAATTTATGAGGAGCTGAAAGAAGGGTATGATTGGCAAAGGAACTTAAACTGGGAATCGAACTTGGGTTGCCGAGAGCACCTTAGTGGGAAACTCATACACATACACTACAGACAATTTTTAGCATACCCAATTCACCTGTACCAACCGGAGCACCCGGAGGAAACCCACGCGAACGCTGGGAGAACATGCTCCACACAGAAATGACAACTGACCCAGCCGAGACTCGAACCAACGACCTTCTTGCTGTGAGGTGACAGCACTACCTACTGCGCCATCGCGTGGCCGCTATTGACTCATGTATGATAAATATATACAAGTTCTAAATCCGCTTAATATGCTACATCAAGAAAATGTAAAGCTAAAGACTGTAAAAATACACTAAATTAAACATCAAGCACATCAAGTTAACAATACAATAAATGGGTTTTGTGCATGATAGGCTGCTGTGCATTCATGGATTTGCATGACTACATCTACTTGCACAGATATAAGAGTAGGACATCAGTGTAAACTACAGAATATGTTGTTTTATTTTAATAAATTCACAATTAAACCAAACATCGTATCATTGTTAAATCAAGAAAAACAAACATGATGCTCTTGATTTGTGTCTTGTTGCATAGTCCTTTAAAAAACATGAATTTCAGCATGTAGGCAACTCATAGTTTTTCCCCAATCTGCTAATGTAATTATAATTTCGCTGATTCAATTGAAGTGTTGATTTGAGAGACTGCAATTATCCTATGTGCAGTGCACTGTCTGATGCTGGCTGCTGCTGAAGAAACTTACCCCCCAAAAAATAAATTTTATTATTTATGAAGTATCCATAATAAAGAAATGACTTATCGTAGATGTGTTTAAGGCATTACTGGAAACAGCATCATTTCACAGTAGTTTTTTTTATCAAAACTTTGATCACTAAAGATTTGGACAAATTTCTAAAGGAAATACACCTGCATGTTAGGCCCAATCCCAATTCTACCCCTAAGCCCTTCCACTTACTCCTACCCCTCATATTGCGTGCTCATGTAAAGGGGTAGGGGTGTCCCAAATCTTTTTAGCTTGAAGGCGCAGGGCTAAGGTGAAGGGCTAGATAGCCCTTGAAACTGAGATTTTTTTAGGTCCACACTCGAAACCAAGGGGTACAAAAATTTCCCAGAATACACCATCTACAAGGGCAGCATGGCTGCACATTAAAGTCACGAGATGCAAAAATTTGTATATTTTGTCATTATTACAAATTTTAACAACAAACAAGCATATGTTTTAATACATTCATAATGGCGTTCATGTTTTACAGACATGTTAAAAAAACTATTTAAAAATAAACGATACATTTCGCTATCTAAAATCCATAATAATAACTCCTGTATAGTAAACCCACAACACACATCTGTCACTCAATGACACCCAAATACACTGTCAGAAATGTCTAGTGGCTGGGAATGAGCTTTTTACAGAGTCTGGTATAATGTTATTGTTGTTTTCGTGTGTTTACATAGATTAATATGGCCACGGTGTAAATGCACAGTACAGGTACGAGCTTATCGCCACATTATATCATTATGATAACATGATATCACTGCCTTCAGTGTTTTTCTGAAGATAAATACCAAAAAAATAACGCAACTGGAATAACTACATCATTTGCGATCGTTGATCTCATACTGTATAAAGTACAAGCTTGCGATGACATATGATGACGTGTGCAGGTGTTGTAGTGGTGTCCCATTTCTTAGGGGTAGAATTGGAAGCCCTTCCCCTTCACACTCTTTCACTGTTTCAAGGGCCAAGGGGAAGGAGTATTGTAGGGGTAAAAAAATTAAATTGGGATTTGGCTTTAATGTGCATGGCAGGGGTGTTGGACAGGGATAATAGTGAAACTGAGTAACGGGTCCTTAGTAAGGGGGTGTCAAATATGTTAATTTTAATATTATATCAATGTCTTGCTGTATGTATAAATCAGTGATGGGTGTTTGATGAGATGTTGTGAAGTGCCCTTTGGTTATCTGACCTGGGGACCAAGATTTGGTGCTTTGCTAGTACTGCTTTAGTGTCTGGTGCCAATGTGGATGGTACTCCATTGCTTTCAGCGAGAAACCTTTAACATCATAGACCTTTTTCACAATTCCGGGTTTCTCAGTCGCGGAAGGCGTCATAGCTGGGTAAATTTAGAGTGCAAAAAATGGGAGAGTACAACAAATAATTTTTTTACAATCTTATTTGCTGAAATAATAAAAGAAAAACTCCTCTATGGTATCATCAAGACTTTTAGAAAAAAATAATTGTGTGAGACTGACAGAGGAGAGAATAATGTCACATTTACTTTCAGCCCCATAGATGGTGCATTAGAAACACCTCACATAATCGGTGATTAATTTTTTTTTTATTTGACACAAAGATGATATAATACATTCATAAATGCATAAAAATGTTCATATGTTTTTTTGTTTTTTTTTATCGAAATATTTAAATCTTTTAAGGAATTAAGATTATGATGACCGTTAAATGAGTCATAACAGTCTTGTGAAAAGGGTCCATTACAAAGAAATTTTAAGCAACCAAGAACAAACACAATCACTGGTATAAACATTGAATTTTAAAAAATTACCCACCACTTATTCATGTTTTCATGAATGTCACAGTAATGTACTGACTTGTGGTAGTCTTGTGTAAAACAGATTTGTTGATTCATAAATTATCAAATTGATCAATGCATATTTTAACACATGTACACTGTTACATACATTACATCTGTATCACCATCTGTGCTTCCACACAGTTATCATTTATGGCCATTCCAAAGAATAAAAAATATATATGTCTATGCTGTTAATCTTTTCATTTGATTGCTTTGTTTTGGTCCAGTAGTTGTTTTGCTGCCACTAAATCACTACCATTACTGAAAAATCTTCTCATAGTCTAAAGAAACATTAAAGTAAATTTATCAGGTGGAAATTTTATACTGAAATCACAAAGCCTTATCCTTGCTTAACATTTTTGGTGTAAAAATTTATATAGAAACAAATTCACTTGAAATATGAATTTGTCAACATATGCTCATTCTGAAAACGTAGCTCTATACATTTACTGGAGATTATGTATGGCTGCATTTCATCTTTAAAACGAATGCTACAGGGCGGTATGACGACTTTCCTTTTCATGCTTACCAGCTGACCGCTTATCTTCATATAGACGGCTTTTCCGCTGTTACCAGTTTGTCCAGTTCGCTCACCTTGTACGTCAGCGCACTTGAGACGCAGAGAGAAGAGGACCACAAGGACGGGGTTTGGGTCCAGTGAAGTACGGTCCCAGAAAGAGGGCAAGACAAAAGCAGAAGCTAAAAAATAAATAAACAAGTAAATAACAGGGTGAGAATTTGGTAAAATCTAAAAATGTGGGGAAAAGACGAGGGCTTTTCTTTTTCTAGATTGCTTTTTAAAACTGTTGGTTGGGTTTAGAGAAGAGAGTAGGTGCGTTAATCATGCTTTTGAAAACGCTATTGGTTGGCTTTAGGGAAAGAGGAGGGTGGGTCAGTCGATCAGTCAGTCAGTCAGTCGACAGTGGCCTCTGGTGGATATACATGAGAACAGCAGATGCGAATGGCACATGTGAGAGAAATTTGAGATCTGAAAAAGCATACACAGCGGCCCCTGGTGGATTCGCGAAAACAAAAACTGCAAAAAATGTAGCTCCTGGGATGCATTTGGTGCTCTCCAGAAATTTATATAGAAGTATGTTTTCAGAATAAGCCTGGGTTGGAATTTGTATAACTATCATTACTAGCGTTTACTGCACAAACATAATTCATCCCTCTATTCCTTTTTCCTACACTATAAAAAAGCAGTTTTCCTTATATTGCGATTCATGTTTTTATTTTATTTTTATTTACACTTTTGAATTGCATTATGTGTCCTTGATTTTTCTTCCAACAACTTTTAACCTTGAAATGTTTAAAAAAAGTTATATTTATTAATAATTTTAACAGTTTGAAGTGATGTTTTGTCTGTGTTGGTGGTGTAAATTATGGTCCAAAAAATATATTTCTAAACAAACTGCCAGTACATTTTTTGTTATTTAATAGACTTCTTTCTCTATATAATATTTCTTATTCATTATATTATTTCAGGGCGACGCGGTGGGGCAGTAGGTAGTGCTGTCGCCTCACAGCAAGAAGGTCGCTGGTTCGAGCCTCGGCTGGGTCAGTTGGCATTTCTGTGTGGAGTTTGCATGTTTTCCCCGCGTTCGCGTGTGTTTTCTCCGGGTGCTCCAGTTTCCCCCACAGTCCAAAGACATGCGGTACAGGTGATTTGGATAGGCTAAATTGTCCATAGTGTATGAGTGTGAACGAGTGTGTATGGATGTTTCCCAGAGATAGGTTGCAGCTGGAAGGCCATCAGCAGCGTAAAACATATGCTGGATAAGTTGGCGGTTCATTCCGCTGTGGCGACCCCAGATTAATAAAGGGACTACACCGAAAAGAAAATGAATGAATGAATGAATATTATTTCAAACTACCAAAAGGTCAATAAATGTCACTTTTTTTTGTACAATATTTTATTACTTTTTTCAATTTGCATATCACAACAGATTATACAGTTACAGAATGATAAACATGAAGACACAGCAAACTTTTTACACGCTATTCTCCCTCCCATCAACCCATTCCCAAAAATAAAAATATTAAATTAAATAAGGAAAAATAAAATAAATTAATTAATGGAAAAAAATTATAATAAAAAATAAAAAAGGGCGGGGGGGGTGTATGTTTAAATCAGGTAGAGAGTGTTTCCCGAGTCTAAGCTTGTTCTTCTTGTAGTAGACTGTCAACATCTTTTCCATTGACACATGTGATGCCATTTCTTGAATCCACTTTCCAATTCTAGGTTCATTTATATTTTTCCAATTAAGAGCAATAATACGTTTAGCTTGTAAAACACTAAGTCTATGAATCTGATCTCTTTGTAAGAGAAAGCAGACAGGATATATACTCAGGATAAAAATTTTAGGATCCAGTGGTAATTTCTTTGATAAAATTTGGTCAATTATTTCAATAACACCTTGCCAAAAGGGTTTCACTTTCACACATTCCCAAATACAGTGGTAAAGTGTACCTCTTACCTCATTATACTTAATAGAGGTATCTGGAATATTATCGTTTAACTTGTGCAATATATCAGGAGTTATGCATGTTCGCATTAACCATTTGTACTGGTCGAGTTTCAGGCTACTGTTGATTGTTTGTATCTGAGCTTTCTTGCATGCCTCATTCCAATCCTCTAGAGAAATTTCATCTTCTATATCTTCTTTCCATAACCTTAGTTTTGATTCTGAGGATTCATTAGAGCCAGATACGAACAATCCGTACAAAGAAGAGATTAAACCTTTATCATAACAGTGTCCTATGAGTGCTGCCTCTAATGAAGAAGTGTTAGGATTATTTAATGAATGATTTTGAGATGAGGATATAAAACTTCTAAGTTGAAGATATTTAAAAAAAAATGGGTCTTTGGAATGTCAAATTTGTTTGAAATTGCTGCAAAGGACATAAATACTTCATCTTCATTGTACATATCTTGTACTTTCCTTAACCCTTTTTCAGCCCACATCCGAAATCCTGCATCACTTTTTCCTGGTTTAAAATTAGCATTACCCCAAATAGGACTAAAACGTGACCAGGAGGTATTTATATTCAAATACTTTATAAATGTCACTTTTTTTTCAAAAGTCGACAAAGCAGTGATCAAGGTTCCATAATGCAACCAACGAAAAACACTTGAATCACAAAATGGAGTTGAAAACTGTTAGTTAGCAGATATTTTTACAGTGTACTGTGCAAACATATATTTAAAAACCTACTTTCACTATATGAAGAGTTCAGATGCAAAAACCTCAATAAAGAGAACCTATTCTTTGCCATAAAAGTGAATTTACTGAACACAAAAGCCTGAGAAAAAAAATGCTCATTTTAGAAGAAAATTACAGATGGTACTTAGAGGTTTTTGCTTCTGAACTCTTCATAAAAACCTCCTCTTTATGTCAATGATGTGGCTGTGTGGTTAATAATCTTGGCTGGAAACCGAGCGCTTGTTGGTTCAAACCCCAGGAAGAGTTACACATTAGCGAGGCACTTAACCTCAGGTGACTCATGGGAGATGAAGCGTGGCGTAAAATATACCGTTGCGTGGATAACACAACATCTGCTCTATACATAACATTAATAACTCTGTTTTCATTTGTTGATGTTTAACCCACAAGAACACCCGGTCCATGCGCTCCCATGTTTAGTGCCAGCATCTTTTTGATTCGCCCTGAGTTATTTTACACTTTAGTTAATAGGCAGCAGAGCAGAGCATTTAATAAGAGCGTCAGTGCACACAGCACACTTATCTAATAGCGGCATTAATGGCTGCGTGACCGAGATCCCATAGGGAGGAATGATGACACTGAAGCAGCATTCACTTCCATTACTTTAAGTGCTTTCTGCCTGGCTCTCAATGTCCCTGCTGACCCTTATATTATTTCCCAGGAGATCCAGGTCATAAATCCTAGTGTGCTACTTATGACCTGAGCTGGGGTCAGAGGGCATGAGGTCACCGATGAGGTTCTTTTGAGGAGCTGCAGGCCTCAGATCAGTATTCATATCAGTGTAGGAAGACATGGAGTAAATCCTGCTAGATATTAGAGGGGCTGATTGAGATTCATGAGAAGACTGAATAGAGTTAGAGCTTGTGTCCTACAGATTATGTTTGACGATCTATTTTAGGATATTTTGCAAGTATTTAACATTTTTTGTACGTTTTTTTTTTTACCTATTTTGAACATCTGCAATTTATTTGTAAGGTACATTTTTAAAGAAAAGTTTAAGGTGTTAAATTTTGATCAAACACTTTTTTTGCATTTCATTTTAAATATTTTTAAGTGCAGAAAGACTAAAATAAGACTTAAATTGTTCAGTTCAAGTTCTCAAATTAAGTTTATATTAAACACTCAAATATACACATTTGTATCTTTGTGGATTTAATGAAACTTAACTTGCACAAATTTTTTTTTTACTTAATTTCAAAATCTGAAAACTTTATTGGTTATTTATGTTATTTATTTTTATTGATAATTATATAATATTTTTTATGTAGAACTGCTAAACTACAAAATTTGATGACTTTTTAAGATCACAATATTTACTTACTTAGTCCCAGGGTCATGTATATCATTTATACAATGATATACTTATACTTAACTTATTTATAAGTTGTTTTTATATTGTATTGTTTGTATATCAAATTTTTAGCCGCACCAAATTGGTGTTTGGGCCAAAGCTCAACCCTTAATCTGGAGGATCTGCACATACACACATACACTACAGACAATTTGGTTTACCCAATTCACCTACCCCACATGTATTTTTGACTGTGGGGGAAACCGGAGCACGTGGGAGACACCCACGCAAACACGGCGAGAACATGCAAACTCCACACAGAAATGCCAACTGACCAGCAGACTTCTTGCTGTAAGGTGACACTGCTATCCACTGCCTACCATGTTGCCCATTTAAGATCACAATGCAACCCCAAAATACTAATAAATTATAAGTTTATATTTTTGTCCTTTGTCTATATTCTTTAGGCAACTATGAATAACCTGTTTGTCAAAACATATAACATTAACAAATTTGTGGAGTTATTTTAACTCTAACAGAGTTAAAATCAACACAGAATGAGCAAACATATTGTCCCAATATTGAGAGTTAAAATAATACTCTTAGGAGACTTACTTGTACAACACTATAAATTAGTTAAATTTACATCGTATTGAGTTAAAAAAATAACTTTGATCTACTCTGCTGGGAGTTGATTGTTCCTTGACTCTAGTGTAAAGATGGAAAATTTAACATTTTACTGGGAAAATTTCAACTCAGGCTCATTCTGATTACGTACCCCTATATACATTTCTGGAGAGAGCAAAATACGTCCTAGGAGCTACGTTATTTGTACTTTTTGTTTTTCGCAAATTCACCAGAGGCTTCTGTGTACACTTTTTCAGATCTCAAATTTCTCGAGAGTGCCATTTGCACCTGCTGTTCCCACGTAAATCCACCAGAGGCCGCTGTTGGCTGACTGACTTACTGACTGACCAACCAACCAATCTCTCCACTCTCCCCCTTCCCTAAACCCAATTAATAGTGTTTTTAAAAAGCATAGATTGACCCACCCACCCCCTTCCTTAAACCCAACTAACAGTGTTTTGAAAAGCAATCCAAAAAAAAGAAAAGCCCCCTGATTTTTACCACGTTTTCAGATTTTACCACATTACCAAGTTCTTAGCCTGACTTAAATCCCGCCATCGCAGTCAACCCCTGCTCTGCGTCTCAAGTCCTCCAACGTACTTGTCGAGCTGCCAGACAAATTGGTAACAGCAGAAAAGCCGTCCATACGGATGTAAGCAGTCAGCTGGTAAGTGCGAAAAGGAACGGCGTCATACCACCGCATAGCATTCGTTTTAAAGACAAAATGCAGCTATACGTAGCTCTGGCTACATAATTCACGATCTCCAGAAATGAATATGTTTTCAGAAAATTTTACTCAGATTTTTTTAACTCTTGTGTATATAGTAAACATCACAATACTTCTGGTGGATAGTTAAAATAACTTGCATAAGACAATTCTTCAAAAAAAATATAGAATAGATAGAAAAAAATATTACAATTCCAATTATGTCATTAATCATTTTTATTAAAGAGCCCCTATTATGGGTTTTTGAAAATGACCTTCCATGTAGTGTGTAACACAGCTCTTAGTGAAGTGAAATATCCAGCTAAAGCTTAAATCTGAAAGTGGACAGTTTTTAAAACTATTGATTCATCTATAAAAGAGTCGACTCATAGTGGTTTAAATGAATTGTCTTGATAACGAGTCTTCAGCCGTTTCGGCGTGATGTCGTTACAAAACATAATGGTTGCGCGCGCAGACCCGGCAAAATTCAAATCTGCGGCCCCGCCCACTAACACAGCAGCAAAACGCTCATAAAGACGCTGTGCTTACCTGGATATTATTGGAAGTGTGAGGGGAAAGGAGTCGTTCAGAAATCTGCACGCTTACAATGGGCCATTTATCACTACACACCTCATGCATTAGTTTCTGCATTCATCTTGTAATGGACAGACAATACACCAGGGGTGCGGGCAAAATAAGGACAAATTATTAGGTACACAGGCAGGCTGCTGCACGCTGGGCTTCAGGCTGGTGAGCAGCACTGAAAATGCTTGCGAAGGGAGAGCGGAAGCCCGCAGAGATAGCTTGTCAGAGGACAGAGGACGCTACAAGCTCCCGGCTGGGGATGTGATCGTTTAGAAAAGCAGAGTACAGGTAAGCCCTTAGAACATATAGCAGTTCACGGACGAGGTGCCACAGCAATGACTGGAAGTAGAAATGATCTACATGTTTTGTTATTAGTAACCGCATGTACTGTATCCGGTTAACTCTTTATATTCTCATATTACGTCTAATGCCACGTTGTAAACACGATGCGTGCTGCTTTGTTTACGCATTTAAATGTGTTTGTGAGCTCGTTCCACTGATGTTTGTCGTTGCTATGGCCACTGTTAGCTGATCCTGCACACGTGCAGCGGTCAAGGTTTAGAATAGTTCAGCTTTTGCTGCTGTCTGGATTAAAACTGAATGTGTGTCATACATAGCAATATGCTAGTGTTTAACTGCACTGCTTTCGGCTCTGAGGTGTCTGAACAACACTGTTGAGAACCGGGTACTGTTTACTGTGGTGTTAGTAATTTTACTTTGAAGCGTGTTTCGGGCATCCGCTGCGATCGGATCCTATACCAATGTTTGCGACCTGGTTCTTGATAAACCACGCTGGGCATTTTACTGTCTCGCGCTGAACGCTGTCAACCAATGGCAACAGGCTGTCATCAGTCCAATCAGCGCAGATTAGCTTCGCGCTAAGGATCGATTCATATGGGAGTCGCTGGGATAATTAGGTAAAAATAAATGCATATTATAAGACCATGAACATGTTTCTTGACCTTGCATACATATCAGTATGTTGTTAGAGACCCATAAAACCGAAATATGACCCTTTTGAATGTGTAATAGGGGCTCTTTAACAAAACATGTTAACATTTGACAGCACTTTTTAATCATTTAAAATGTAATACAATTTAGCACTTATTATTTTATTTATTAAAGTTAGTACAGAGCATAATAATTATGTTGTTTCTATTTACATAAGCATACATTTTCACTGAAACATTATTTCAATCATATTTTAACATTTCACTTTCACAAAAGCATATAACATGTTTCTGTATTTATAAAATCACTGATCTATGCTAAATGAATTAAACTACAGCCAATATTTCTCTATTTTAACACATCTATATTAAATAAGTAATTTTAAAAATATTATTATTAAATAATAAAGTATAATGGATTAAAAATTACAGTAATGTTACAAAATTCCTTTTTTATAAATGTTGTTCTTTCAAGCTTCATATTCATCAAAGAATAAATCCTGTATTTCAACAATAGTATAAAGCACCAAAATCTGGTTTCAACAAAATTAATATTACCTAATATATGTTTTGATACCAAAATATATGTTATAATGATTTGTGTATGTGAACAGACGCTGAAAATCAGAGTAATAAAGATACTGAATACATTTAACTAAACAATTTACTCAACAGTTTTATATATTTCGAATAATATTGGTATAATTTACATTGACTAATGTTTTAAGCCAAAGGCAATTTTTAAAAGCTTAACTATGTCTTTCTCATACAATATTAATGCAAATCCAATAGTTGTTTACATTTTAAAACAGGAATCATTCAGTAATACTAAATAAAAGAGGATAACATGTTGCTGTATGCTAACAGCCTCAGTGTCTGCGGCACATCTGTGCTTCTTTAAATGTGCTGTAGGGAAACAAATTAGTAGTTTTGAAGCAGAGCTTTGCTGTCATGTGTAAACCGATTAGCATTCATACTCTTGAAAATAGCTCGCTTGAATATGTTGATGGTGTGCTAATCAAGACATAATTGCAATGAGTCATAAAAGTTGCTTGATACGCATGCTCTTTCAAGCTTAACCGCTGCAGTGTGGAAATCTGATCTAAATATTGTGCTGCGTCACGTGGGTTTGTGTTACACTGAGAGCACAGGAGAAGGCTTTAGTTTGCAGGCTCGACAGACTCAATTCTTTATCTGTAAGGCCTTACCTTATCAACTTTTTTTTTCTAAATTATTTTACTTTTAATAAGTGTGGGGGAGATTTTTAACATTTTGATATCCTTTCTGTCATCATTTAGTCACCTTCCATTTGTTCCAAACTCATTTCTTTTTTTCTAAAGACCACAAAGGAAGATATTTTGAAGAATGTTAGAAACCATTGGCTTCAGTTTTATTTTTATTTTACTTGTTGTGCTGTCAAGCATATCACACTTTTTAATTATTATATTGTAATTGACCCATATCTTTGTATTCTCTGTAGCATTTTAATAACTTAAACCTGTAATGACCACTGCTGTACTGATAATGGCTACATAATATGATACAAAGGAAGACCTTGGCTGTTCTCTATTCTCATTTTACCCATCCAAATAAGCCAATAATCACTTTTGCTCACCTTTACTTCCCTTGTGTCCAGCAGTTGTCATCTATATATCTTGTTAAATCCTTATGTTTTCTTTTTCACATGTTCATTTGTTGAAGATACTTCGTTTTTTTTTTTGTAGTTGACAGTAGATTTTAGTCTGTTGATGAGACGTTTATAACAACAACAAATAATAAATATTCCTATTCTTGTGTATATTGTTACAATTTTGTTATGGTTTAAATAGACATCACATCTGTATTCTTGTGAAAATAATGAATTACAGTTTTAGTTTACAGATCATTTTTATATATCTTTTAATAATTATATTTTTATGTATATATATATTTTTTTTACTTTTAGTCTTAATTTAGTCTAGTTTTAGTTTATTTTAGTATTTTAAAATACATTTTTATTATAATTATTTTTTTAACACAAGCTCATTGTGAAAACGTACCCCTATATACATTTCTGGAGAGAGCAAATTATGTAGCCAGAGCTACCTACTGTATGGCTGCGTTTCGTCTTTAAAACGAATGCTATGGGGCGCTATGACACCGCCAATGGCTAATGGCCACTGCAGATAGCTTCTGTTTCTTTGTGTGCTACCAGCTAACCGCTTACCTCCGTGTGGACAGTATTTGGACTGATTGCTGAAAGACACAGTGGCCTCTGGTGGATTAGCAAAAACAAAAACTGCAAAAAAACATACTTTCTGGGACATATTTTGCTATCTCCAGAAAAGTATACAGGGGCACATATCTTTAATGAGCCTGGGTTGATTTTATTTTACATAGAATTGCAAAATAACAAAATTTTATGACTTCATTCAATCATTCATTTTTCTTTCGGCTTAGTCCCTTTGTTTATTACGGGTCACCACAGTGGAGTGAACCACCAAATATTCCAGCTTATGTTTTACGCAGCGGATACCCTTCCAACCGCAACCCATTACCAGGAAAAATTGGATGACAGCACAATCCCAAAATACCAATAAATGATCATTTTATACCTATCTACTTTGTAGTCACAATTATTATGTTGTTTCAATTAACATAAAAATATCTTTAGACTGAATGATGATAGAACATTATTTCAATCCTATTTTGACATTTTGCTTTCACAAAAGCATTAAGCATGCTTTCTGTGTTTATAAAATCACTGTTCTAGAATTAATTAGATGTGGAAACCTGAATGAGACATCTCCTGTAGTATTTTACATCAATTAAAAATTCTATTTTATTTGTCAGTTAGTGATATCACTTTAATTTCATAATTAATCCGTAATACTTTAATCATTTTTTAAGAAATCTTCATAATGTATTTTGCAGAGAAAACTACATCTCAACCATGCCCCCACAGTTTCCCTCAGAGCTCTATATAGTCCATGTGAAAAGCAAACTTTTTTTTTTCTTTTTGAGGCCAAGATCATAAACATGTCCACTTTGCATTGTAACATGCCCCATTCTCCACATCCCATCGGAGTGACTTCTCAGTTTTCCTTTCCTGCATCATGGGTTTACTAAAGTCAAAGATATCATCTTCCCATTGGCGTAATCCCTCTAGCTCTGCTCCCTGGCCTCTCAAATTACTCCACAAATTACTGCCATTTGGTGCTCATGTTAAAACCCACATCCCTACATCTCGCCCCCCTCAGAGTCCATGAGGACATACTTATACCATGCAAACAGTTTATTGACACCCTCTTTCTCTCGCATGTTCCTTGTATTTATGTCCACCTCTTTTTCTACACCCAATGAAGCTTTGTATAAATTAGGTAAATTCTGATAAACTGTAAGCAATCAGTGAAGAGTTTTTTTGGGGTTTTTTTTGCGTTTCAAGAGTTCACACTTAAGGCTGATTTATACTTCTGTGTCAAGCGCAACCATAAGCTCTTGGGCAGCCTGCATGTGGTCGCATAGCCCTTGCCTTGGCTAACGCTGAAGCTGACACGCTACTCTCAAAAAATGTAACTACAACGACACATAGCACATGCTCTGTGAGGTCGGTTTGGTAGCGGTGATGAGTGTTTGCGGTGCTGAGAGGTGCGAGCCTGGAGCGAGTGTTTACAAGCGTCAACAAGTCCTGTGAAGAAGCTTCAGATGGAAACTGAGCGAGTTCAAGCTACTTGTATCGTTCAGAAAAAAGAAAACACCCACAAAGAAACTTGACACTAGCCAGCATTTCGGAACGTTGGTGCAGAGCAACATAACCAGCACGCAGAAGTATAAATACACAGGTACATGCAAGGCAGGCACAGTATAAATAGAAGTATAAATCAGCCTTTAGCTGATAATTGAGTGTAAAGCATGTTTGGCATCCTGTCCCGGGAGAGAGGCCTGAGCTCATAAGATCCTCAAGCCCAGTGCTCCCTCCCGTTTGCAGCGTGAGAGGGGAGTTTGAGCTCAGGTAGGTCTCAAGAACTCCCCTGCTTATTTAGAGCTAATGAGAAAATAGGGATTGCTATGGAGAGATATCCTGCTGATTAAGTGCTTATCTATGGTGCCAATTTGTTTGGGTCAATTCACCTATGTCGTATGTCTTTGGACTGTCGGAGGAAACCGGAGAACCCAGTGGAAACCTATGCGAGCACGGGGAAAACATGTAAAATCAGCACAGAAACTGGCCTGGAAAGGACTTGAACCAGTGACATGCTTGCTGTGAGGCAGCAATGCTAACCACTGGGCCACCATGCCTCCCTATCAAGAAAAAGAGGGAAGGGGTAGGGGTGGAAGAGGGGGATTCCTAAAGATAAAGATAACTGAGGAAAGAAAATAATTATTTATAGCAAAGTCCCTTTAAGGCAAGTCATTTCACTCAATGACCATCTTAGAAACGCCTCTCGGGCAGTATGCTTGGGCATTCTCTTTGAATGGGTAAACATCAAATTCTCCAAAATTGCTTGCCAAGCTTACGATTGAATTTCATATTAGGAAATAACTATTAAATTAAACAACAAATGTCACTTTAGTTTCATTTCTAAACGATCAAATCCCACAAAATCTGTAGAAATTCACTTTTGGTCCGAGCCCCTCCCCCGGAGAATCTTCGGTCTATGTCGATTGCTGATTGGCTCCTGTACTAGAAGGCGGGGCTTCATTCACCATACTGATCGTTACACTTTTTCTCATTCAAAACTATAAAAGTGGCATGTCTTCAGTGTTCTATAGTCTTTGTTCATAGTGAGTTAGGAATCATCCAATTGGCAAATCATACGTTAGCTAATGCAATCAATCATAAGCATGTGATCCTCTTGAAATTAGTTTATAAATAATCTTCACATAATGATGTGTCATTATTTACTTTAAAGGAGATGTATCATGCTCATTTTGCCCAATCTCATATTAACCTTCAGTTCCTGTAGAGCAATATTGCATTCAGACTTTTCTCCAAAAAGTTTTTTATACTATTAAGCCAATATTACTGCCTTCTGATTCTCTCTGGAGAAAAAATAAGCACCTAGCAACATGGCATGGGCGGATCTACTGAGTCAACAGTGCGAAAACAAAGCAGCCTCCACTTAGTGACCGACTAAATCCTATTATATCACTGTAAATAAAACAACTTTGTAATAGTATGATTTGCAATCCTTTGAAGCATAGCATCAGAGTGGTGTAATTAGTGCCAGGTGGTTCCTGAAGCGAACGATAATAGTCATTGATCAGCTGCTAAATTCAAATTTGCCATCCCTGCAATGGCTGGTGCCTAACCAAAGACCAAAAGATCAAAACTTATCAGTGTTTTCAATTAAATACCATTAGTTAAGTTGCAGACATTATAATACTCACAATACCAAACATTTGTGCTTTGTGAAAGGCATGTTTACTGTATGTCTTTAGAAGACAGCAATAATTATAATTTTGCACATACTCTGACAATGTGTGCTACTCACGACAGACACACACTGTTTGGGTTGAGCGTTTGTTCTATTCTCCTCCCAACTGGCACACATTTAGTTTAGGAGAAGTTGGTGACTTGACGTGTTGTAAATCCAGTAGCTCTAATCTCCATTGCAGTACATGGGGCTGCTGCTTATGTCATAAACCACACACCACCATCAAATATAAAAGTGATTAATTTTAAATAACTGACAAAGGGGGTCAGCTGAAGTCTTTAAAACTTACATGTCAAAGGGTTTAATTAACTGGCTGAACAAGACTCCTCTCCAAGTCCTATGTACTGTTGCATGGTTATAGATGCCCTCTCATGCACTCGCTTTTCTGTGAGAAGAGCACGTAAAAGGATTTCTCCCCCTGGTTGTGGAACCAAGACCTAGGCTCGATTTTTATAAAAAAAAATAAATGCTTATATCCAAATAATATTTTGAAACTTGACCAATTCTTGAGCATGAGAGTTCAACTCTTTAACCTTCCTGTCGTGTTTGGGTCAAATCTGACTGATTTACAACTTAAAACACTCATAAATATTGTGTTTTACATCTGATTGCCTCAAGGCCTTATGATATCCTCCACGCTATGCACTTGAACATATAAAAGTGATGATCACCTCTTTCATTCAATTTTGAGTGTTTTAATCAACCTTGTTACACCTGTGGTGTTTCCGGTCTAAAGTGACCGCCATAAGAAATGAATGGGTATCCAGACTATATTTATCCATCAGACAGAAAACATACACACCACCCCAACTCACTCACTCACTCACCCACTCACTCACTCACTCACTCACACACTTTTCCGCGCTTATGTGCCAATTCTCCAGCCTGATCTCACAAGGAAACATAACTATTTTACGTTTTGACAGTTTAGTGGCTAATTTGTACAAGTTCAGTCGTACGAAAATGTACGATTTTTAAAAGGAGGCATGCCCCCAACCCCACCCCTAAAACCAACCATCATTGGGGATAAGCAAATTGTACTAAATTGTATGTATGAGATCATACCCATCATTAGCCACTAAATCAATAAGTTATGAATTGTCATGGGATAGTGTTGGATCCTCCAACCTGAATCAACTTCCTGATAAAACAATTATGTAAACCCATCCGTGTGTTCCTTTCTTTCTTTCTTTCTTTCTTTCTTTCTTTCTTTCTTTCTTTCTTTCTTTCTTTCTTTCTTTCTTTCTTTCTTTCTTTCTTTCTTTCTTTGTTCAGCCTATCTCTGAGTGTACCACACTCTCAGATATAAAGGTAGGCGAGCTGCCACTGGGGTGGTACCTTTTCAAAAGGTACAAATTTGTACCTACAATGTCCATATTAATACCTCAAGGGTACAGTACATATAAGTACCTAAAAAGTACAAAAGGGTTCCTCTTAAAATTTTTAGGTACTAATATATACTTTTAAGGTACCAATATGGACCCTTTAAGTACAAACATGTACCTTTTGAAAAGGTACCACCCCAGTGACAGCTCGTGTACCTTTATTTAAGTGCGAAGCACTTTTAGCTTAGCTTAACATCAATTATTTTATTGGATTAGACCATTAGCATCTTGCTTAAGAATGACCAAAGTATAACTAGTGCTAGTTCTGTGTCCATGCTTACAGTCTATACCCTTAGTCAATATTCCCTACATTAGTACACTAATGAAGTCCAATTCAAGGACTGAATGAAATTTCGAGTACTCGATACACAAGAAAGGATACCATTTTGCTTGTGCTTTGCTGGTTGATAAATCATTCAGATGAATTTAAATTTAAATTTCTTTGGTCAAACCATGTGATAGTTATTTTAGGGAGCTGTCTATTAGTAACAAAACAAAGTATTTTGATTTCTGTCATCAATTGTTTGTTTTGTAATACAGGTTCAGTGCCTATTTGTATTTTCACTGAAGTTATTTTATGTCTGAGTCTAAAAATTCATGTTAAATACTACTTTGAGACATTGTTCACAGCTAAATAATGTTGAATAAAAATTTGGTGGTGAAAAATGTTTGTTTTTTTGTACTAATATAAGAGCAGTTAAAAATAGGTCGTTCAATTTTGACTGGGAACACTAAAGTAAGGGGCGGGATGTGAACACGACAGGAGGGTTAAAAAGTGTAAATAACTCTAAATGCATGAAATATTATTAGACCAACCCTTTCATCCAAGTTCTAAAAGTTCAGCCATCAAATATTAAAAGGCAACTTTTAGCAAACCATGAATAAACCTAAAAACTCAGAACTAATCTTTCTGCTGCAATATTACAGATGTGTTGCATATCACTGTAGGAAAAAAACAAATGGAGGAACAAAACGCAGTGAACTCAGAAAAGCTTTGGCCACAGATAAGTTTGTAATACTAATGTCATGTTCAAATACCAAGCGTTAAAAGAATAATATGATGGATGAAATTAAGGCACTAAGCTAAATGTACCTCTCACTCAGTTTTCACAACGTTTGTGGATTATTTGTATAATATTTTTATCATGATTTGTTTCTGTTTATTTATTTTTTTATTTCCTCAAACTGAAACTGCAGCACATTATTTAAATTGCAGGGGGAAAGGTGAATAATGCTTTATACAATGAAGCAGTTTACAAAAATACAGAAAAGTATTGAATATCAGGTATGCAGATTCATCAAGTTCATTTCATCAGGCAGTTTCAGTATGCTGGGTTTGTTCTGGTTAGTTCAATGATGATTCAGTTCAGTTCAATCTGAATGTCGCTGTTGAAGGATGTGATCTCCTACCTAAAATCCTACCACTTTCAGGAGAGGCAATTTGATCAGGGGATGAACCTGTCAATCATTCTCTTTGTGTCTTCACGGCTATTACATTATCTGCCACCCGCAGCTGAGGCTGCTGTCATGTCACTTCCCCAGATGGACCCCTACTTCTTGTGAACAGACGTTGTGTGTGTTTTTTTTTACTGTATGTGTGTGTGTACGTATATTTATGTATTTACATATACCTTAAGCTATATCATAATATTCCCCCTAGGGGAAATGTGGGTTATTAAAATTGTTTTCTTTAGTTTCATGTTATAAATAACATTTTATTAATCAGATGTTTTCTGTATTTAATATACATAGTTCAATTTTAACGCACATTTCCTTGACATTTATGCTATATTTACGCAGATTTAACTTCACTATATTGATAGTCAAAGCTAATTGTAGTAGAACTTGTAGAATAGAATCAATTTTTAAACATTAGATTAGTCAGTACTGAAGTCACATCTAGAGCTTATATACCCAAATGTATGTTATAGAAAAATATTACATACAAATAAAAAAAGAGGAGAAATCAAGAAAAAAATTTGGTTGAAATTTTGTAGGTTGTCATATTTTTTGCAATATTTTGCTTGAATTTAATTGTATTATCTTTCAATTTCTAAGTATGTTTGGTGACTAATATATTATTTTAATAAATGCTGTATATCTGTTTTATAAATCTGTTTTGTTTAAATGCACCAAAATACATTGCCTATTTTCAATGAGAAATGAAGAAAAATATTCATTTTCAAAATGGGGTGTACTCAATTATGCTGAGCACTGTATATTAAGTTCTATTGTTTCCATTTGCACCTAGGTACAAGACAAAACTTGCAAACAAGGTAAATGTCTTGGTCAACCTCTTTAGTTCCATTTCTGTTCAACATGAAATACTTCCAAACATTAGACTGTAGAAGTTGAGAACTCACAAGATGGTAACATGTTTAGGAAAAAAGTCAAAGATCAGATAGAATTTACATCCTCACAGTAAAGCATCTACAAAAGAATATACGTATATGTTTCAATTTATTGATGATTGATTATAATTTTTTGTTTTAACCAAGCCCTAATATAAACAATAGGGAACAGATGCTAGGCATAGTGGAATAGTTTAGAATATGATAGAATGAGCTTTATGTACCTCAGTCTATCCAAGCAGAACTATTTGTACCTAACCATATGCATTTTATTATGTAATATTATGTCATCTACTGCTGTCTGTCCTCAGCAACACACTTTTATTTTCCTCCTTGTACTGAGTCTGTGTTGGTGTGTCTCCTGGTCGAACTCAAGTCTCCAGCTAATCAGCTGCATTCAGCAGTAAATGCAGGCCATTCAGTGGGTATGCTATCCTTATCGACCTGAGCACCAGTTCTGCCTTGAACACCTCTGAGCCACTCAAAAGACTCATTCTACTATGAGACAGCTAAAAAGGGAAATCTATTCCCCTATGAAAAGACCTCAGACCACAAGAGAAATGAGAAACAAGACAGAAACACAAAGCAGACCCCTCAAAACAACCAGTTTTTTCATTCATTTGATCAGTGATATCCTTTAACTTTAATTCAGTGACTGTAGATATCTAATCCACATCCGCTGTGGTAGCTTAGATAAAAGTTTGAAGCAAATCATTTATTTTATTCAGTTCATTTGTTCAGTTATTATCTCATTCATCATGTGAGTAAGAAAGAATTTAAACAATCAGTTTACACTAGTGTAGTGTAATTACTGATTAAATTGAATTGAATGAAAGATATTGGCAAAAAGGCTTGTTATACTTGTTATAGATGTTTAATGCTAATAAAAATGTTGTTTATTTATTACTTAAAGAAATAAGTGGCAGTTTTATTAAACATTAATAATAAATAAACCAATCAAATAGACATGTTAATATACATTAATTTAGTTACAAAAGCATTTAGAGGTGCAGTAGGTGATTTTCTTCAGAAACATTTTTTGTTGTGCTGGTTGAAAGTGTTTTCATATTCTAATAGTAATGATTAAAATAAATAATCTAAACATATTAATATGTATTTTTATATTCTGGATAAAGCATAAGACTAAAAATGTTCAACCATTTAAAAATTGTATGGCCGACAATTCCCATAATTCTGATAAATAGCCCAAACAGTCTGTCAACAAATGTAGATTTGTACATCTGCACACCCATTCACACAGACAGATCCTCTGTTTGAGAAAGAGAGAGAGAGAGAGCGGTAAAAACAAATGCTGAATCAAAGTTTTATTAAATCCTGGACCTTTTACAGCATTGATAAAGTACATTTTTATTTAGTTTAACTGTTAGCCAGCACTCAATTTTGGGGATTTACACCTACCTAACTTTAACTAGTAACAGCTCCAGACTCCAGTAAGCAACAAACACAAATTAGCTATCATTGGAAGGAAGAAACTTTGAGCTTTACTGTAGTAAAAGGGGAAGTTACATGTTAAAAAATATAAAACGTTATACCTTATGAAGTCATAAGAAAAAAAAATAGCATTGTGTTCAATATTTGTTTTTCCATATACAAACACATAAAAACCTTAATGTAATGTCCTAGAAAAAAACATGACTTGAAAGCCAAGTGTCTCATGAGTTTATATTTTAAATTTGATTAGATTAGATTAGATTAGATTCAACTTTATTGTCATCACACATGTACAAGTACAAGGAAACGAAATGCAGTTTAGGTCTAACCA
>CAIGQZ010004625.1:16745945-16775199 GCA_903798205.1 Danio tinwini | reverse complement strand
AGGGAGACAGCTCTGGGGAAGAAGCTGTTCTTTAGTCTGCTGGTTTTTGTCCGGGGGAGCCTGAAGCGCCTGCCAGAAGGCAGGAGAGAAAACAGTCTGTGAGCAGGGTGAGAGGAATCTTTAAGAATACTGCGTGCTCGGCGCAGACAGTGTTTCCTCTGGATGTCCTCTATGGCTGGCAGTGTGGTCCCTGTGATGCGTTGGGCAGTTTTCACCACCCGCTGCAGTGCCTTATGCTCCGCAACAGAGCAGCTTCCATACCAGACTGTGACACAGTTCGTCAGGATGCTTTCTATTGTGCAGCGGTAGAAGTTCACCAAGACGGCTGATGACAGCTGGTTCTTCTTAAGTTGCCTTAAGAAAAATAGGCGCTGGTGAGCCTTCTTGACCAGGCTGGAGGTGTTGGTGGTCCAGGAAAGGTCCTTGGAGATGTGGGTCCCCAGGAACTTGAAGGATGATACAGGCTCGACGGCCATCTCATTGATGTAGATGGGATCATGTGAGCCTGTTCGTCCCTTCCTGAAGTCCACAATGAGCTCCTTGGTCTTGTCGGTGTTAAGGAGCAGATTATTGTTGGTGCACCACGTGGCCAGATGCTGTATCTCCTCCCTGTAGGCAGTCTCATCATTGTTGCTGATTAGACCAATCACTGTGGTGTCATCTGCAAATTTGATGATGGCGTTGGATCTGTTCACAGGCCTACAGTCGATGGTGAAAAGGGAGTAGAGGAAAGGGCTCAGCACACAGCCCTGTGGTACACCAGTGTTGAGTGTGACGGTGGTGGAGCAAATGTGGTCTGATCTAACATTCTGAGGTCTGTTAGTCAGAAAGTCCATAACCCAGTTACAGAGAGACGTGTCTATATCCAGGTCTCTAAGTTTGATCATTAACTTAGAGGGTATGACAGTGTTGAATGCTGAGCTGAAGTCAACAAACAGCATTCGTGCGTATGTGTTTTTATTGTCCAGGTGTATGAGTACAGAGTGCAGTGCTATGGAGACTGCATCTTCTGTGCTCCTGTTGCCACGGTAGGCAAACTGATGTGGGTCCAGTGTGGATGGCAGAGAGTCTTTCAGATGTGCCAGGACCAACCGCTCGAAGCACTTCATAATGATGGGTGTGAGTGCTACCGGGCGGTAGTCATTCAGGCATGTTGGGCTGGAGTGTTTCGGCACTGGCACAATAGAGGTGGTTTTAAAGCATGTTGGCACAGCTGCTAGGTTAAGGGACAGGTTGAAAATGTCTGTGAATACCCCAGCGAGCTGTTCTGCACATGCTTTGAGGACACGCCCAGGAATACCGTCTGGTCCAGCAGCCTTACGCACATTGATCCGACTCAGTGCGGTGTAGACTTCTGAGGAGGTGAGTGTAATGGGTGAGTGGTCGGTTGAGGAAGTGATCCTGATGTAGGGTTCATTATTGTCTCTTTCAAAGCGGGCATAAAAGTCATTAAGCTCGTTCAGGAAGGAGACATTTGTGGCTGTGGGTGTGGAATGGCTGGGTTTGTAGTTGCTGATGGCCTGTATGCCCTGCCACATGCGCCGAGGATCAGAGTTGGAAAAGTGCTCTTCTAGCTTTAGCTTGTAGCAGTGCTTGGCCTTTTTGATGCCCCTCTTCAGATTAGCCCTGGAAGTGCTGTAGGCCTGTGCATCCCCTGATCTGAAGGCAGTGTTGCGTGCCTTCAGCAGGAGGCGCACCTCCTTGTTCATCCATGGCTTTTGATTTGGGTATGTGGTGATCTGTTTCTGGGTTGTTACACTGTCATTGGTGGTGTTGATGTATTCCAGAACAGAGGAAGTGTAGCTGTTAATGTCTGTGTGAGAGCCACATGTGGCCTGGGAAGCAAACATACTCCAGTCTGTGTGTTGAAACCTGTCCTGGAGTGTGGAGTCTACCCCCGCTGGCCACACTTTGATGGTCCTCACTGATGGCTTCACACGGTTGATGAGGGGTGAGTATCGGGGGGTGAGGAACAAAGAAAGGTGATCTGATTGACCCAGGTGGGGGAGGGGGGTAGCAGCATAGGCTTCAGCCATGTTTGTGTATACCTGGTCCAAAGTCTTGTTTCCCCGTGTGTGACAGAAAATGTTTTGATGGAATTTGGGGAGCACTGTCTTTAAGTTTGAGTGATTAAAATCCCCCGCAACAATAAAAGCAGCCTCCGGGTGAGCAGTCTGTTGTTTGCTGATGGCTGCATGAAGTTCATTCATAGCAAGCTTTGCATCAGCATCGGGTGGAATGTAAGCAGCGATTATAAAGGTGGAGGTGAACTCCCGTGGCAGATAAAACGGTCTGCATTTGACCATCAGAAATTCCAGGTTAACAGAGCAATGTCTCCCAACGATGACAGAGTTTGTGCACCACGCTTTGTTAATATAAATGCATAATCCTCCGCCTCGGGTCTTACCGGAGTCATCCGCCGCTCTGTCTGCTCGGAATGTCTGATGCTCAGTTAAAGATACAGCGTTGTCTGGTATCCCGCTGTTTAGCCATGTTTCTGTGAAAATCATGACATTACAGTTCCATAATCTTTTGCTGTGGTTGATTCGCAGTCTAATCTCATCCATTTTGTTCACCAGGGACCGTACATTGGCGAGGAAGATGCTGGGTAAAGAGAGCCGGTGTGGTGTTAGCTTTAGCTTAGCTCTTAGCCCGCCGCGCTTCCCCCGCCTTTGTTTACGTTCGCGTCGCCGTCTCCGAGCACTTCTGCCCGGCCGGACAGAGCGCTCAGCCTCGGGTGTCCTGGCGATCTCTGGGATGAGTCGTAGATTGCTGATAAAACTGTCCGAAATGCACAAACCAATATCCAAGATCTCCTGTCGGGTGTACGATGTAAAGGCATTACTGTTCTGCACGAACAGACCCGAAATGAGCAGGAAAAATACTGCAAAATTGCAGAAACTGGAGAGACGCGAGCCTCGCGATGTGTACGCGCCGCCATCTTGGTCGTAAATGTATTCGTTATCTTCATTAAATGTAAATGAAGATAACATGCAAAATGGGATTTCTGTAAAAAGTTTTCTGAGACTATATCGATGTCCTCCTTTCCCTCACTGTCAGAGGCAGTTTCTGAAAACCGACCTCCCCAAACTAAACTTTTTACAGTTGCTGAATAATTTGGTCTACATTCACAGTTTATGTATCTTTGGAAAGAAGACACTCTGGGCTTTATAGTTTATAGAGTTAGAAAGTCATGGTCTAGAGTTTATAATGCTCAAAATTAAAAAAGTTATAGATGCTTAGGTAATGTAAAAAATTGCACCACACTAAACATTTTATTATTTCATAAACAAATATGTGAAATCAGTCCTGGAGCAACACAGAAAAAGTACATGAATTTTATGCCAATGTCATGCAAAATTAATTATTTTTCTGAGACAATGTCATGTGATTTTCTCCCTCTCCTTGTTTGTGGAGAAGCAGTCTGATGACCACACATGTACTGAGGTTTCTACTGTTTTAGTCTTTTCACATACCACTACTTATTTATTGTATTATAATAATAATAATAAGCAGAAACATAGTATGAATGATTTATTTGAGCACAACAAAACATTAGTAAATAGCGCTACTCCGCCTAGCCTGCTTTACTGAGGTGAAGGTTTTATATTCACATTTGTTCATTTTTGAACAATGACAACCTGTGACGAGGTCCCTGTATTGTTTACTATGCTACTTTGAATATTCTGTCTGAAATAGCATGTAAGAATGGCTTAGTAATGAGTGTAATTTCTACATGTCGCCAGCCAACCACTAAACATACAGTAGTGGCTTTAGGACAAATCGTGTGAGAGAGTGAGACCAGAGATCCTTTCATGAAGGAAATATTACACATTATGGCAAGTTTTGCTTGCTACTCAACTGAAATCGTGCTAGATATACAGTAATACAGGTTTTCATTCGGATTTGTAGTATTATAAAGTATTATAAAGTTTTCTAACTGGCGAATGACATGATCTAGTGGGTTGTCTACTGTCATCTTTATGCTGCGCATTCATGATTTCAGGAGACGTGGCTTTGGACGACAGAGGAGGATATTATGGTAACGGATAGGATTTTAGCAGATCACTTACTGCACCTTTAAGAGAAAATTTGTTGTGTTTAAAATAAAACATGTAGAATGGACATGTTTCCATATTATTGTATTTGTCTGTTTAAACACACACTCAAATCCCAAAGTGTCCACTTTTGCTCCTCTTTAGATGACGTGTACAGAAGCTGATCTGGAAACAGTATTTCATATGCAGCGCGTCCGTCAGTCAGCATGCATACACTGCCTTGGAGGTTTGTCAAGCCAAAATAAAGTGAAAGCACAAATTTCTTGAACAGCTCTTGCAATTATATCAAATTTGAGATAGGCTCTGTGTTGATGGTGCTTTTACTTTTCATAGAAATATTACAAATCCGGGGGAAATATGGGAAAATACTTAAATGGGATGATAGCGGGCGAAAACAGGAGGGTCGACAGGTTTGTTAATGCTAATTGTTAATGCTGTTATCAATCATCATTTGGATACAGCAAAATAATCATCTATATCATAACATTACCTCTGTCTTTGTCACGTTTTTCTGCCTCTTCTTTTTTTATTTTTCCTCCCCTGGGCACCAGACAGTTTGGGATGTTTTGACAAGTTGTGCTTGTTGACCCATCAAAAAAATGACCACCGTGTAGCAGGTAAAGTCTAATTATTCGAGAAAAAAAAAAGGGGGGGGGGGTGTGTCTTAGGCAAGTATGCTATATCATTATTATTGTTACTACTACTACTACTACTACTACTACTACTTAGTAGGCTTTGCTATGCAGTTAAATTAATGCGGGTTTGTTCTTTTCTAAAGTCTAGTGTAATAATAGTGGAAGAATAGTGGAAGTTACACTTTTTTTCTCACTGCCTCACAGCAAGAAGGTCGATGGTTCGAGTCCCGGCTGGTTCAGTTGGCATTTCTGTGTGGAGATTGCATGTTCTTCATGTGTTTGCATGGGTTTCCTCCCACGGTCCAAAGACATGCGCTATAGGTGAATTGAATAAACTAAATTGGCCGTAACCTCACAGCAAGAAGGTCGCTCCTTTGAGCCTAGGCTGGATCAGTTGGCGTTTCTGTGTGGAGTTTGCATGTTCTCACCGTGTTCGTGTGGGTTTCCTCTGGGTGCTCCGGTTTTCCCCACAAGTCCAAAGACATGCTTCATAGGTGAATTGGGTAGGCTAAATTGTCCGTTGTGTACAGTATGTGTGGGAATAAGTGTGTATGGATGTTTCCCAGTGATGGGTTGCAACTGGAAGGGCATCAGCTGCGTAAAACATATGCTGGATAAGTTGGCAGTTCATTCTGCTGTGGCAACCCCAGATTAATAATGAAACTAAGCCGAAAAGAAAATTAATAAATGAATGAAATTGGCCGTAGTGTATGTGTGTTTTCCAGTACTGGGTTGCAGCTGGAAGGGCATCTGCTGTGTAAAACATATGTTGGATAAGTTGGTGGTTCATTCTGCTGTGGTGACCCCTGATGAATCAGGAAAGGAAAGAAAATTAATGATTAATGACCATTTTTTTCCCCACCGATATCTGGCATACATTTGATGTACGGTGCCCGTAGCATTTGCCTATACTGCCTATGCCATGGGCCGGCCCTGGTTGTAGCCAATCAAATGCTGTCTGGTTGGTAAGTAAACTTCCTGTGTGGATCATCACAGTCAATGTTTTGTTCTGATTGGTCTGTCATTCTCATGTACTAATTATTCAGCTATGCCAAGATGTATTCATATTTTCATTTTTTGGCACATTTAAATTTGTAGGTTTGGCACTTTTAATGTTGTCTTATTTCAATTACTTACACAGAACCTAAGAATTGCGCCTCAATGAAGTTTAAAAAGCTTTTATTGCTTCTAATCTTACAATGTTTTTTGTCTCATACTGTATAAGCTTGGCAAATGTTTTGAGTGCACATAATATAGAGGCAGATATTGGTTACAGTAGAACCTTTCTTGACATATGCAGTCGGGCCATTCTCAAAAGCACTGTTGATAACAGTTACACATGAAAAGGGCACCATCTTTATCTATAATTCAATCTGTGTGCAGCAGAAGCCGCTCCGCTCACAGCCACTCTCTATAAAACCACTATATTTGACTGCAGCGAGAAGCGTTATTGACAGTTTGTTCACAAGCTGGAAAATGATATCGACAGCATGAGTAGCTGTCATATTCTGAAGTTCTTACCATGTAATCAAATCTACCTGATATTGAGCGAAGACCGAAAGATATTTCGAAGACAAAAGTATATTGCTCTTAAACAATTGAGAACCAAAGTATCAGTCCTGGCTCTCTGTGACTGCTATCTACTTCTTACTGTAGCAGTCACAAACCACCAAATCTGTCCTTCTCTGAGCTCTTGCTTTTTATTGGAGACCTCAAGATTAACACCTGGGGGAAATATTTCAGTTTTCACTCTCTCTCTTTGTTTTTTGTCATTTCTTATTGTCTTATTTTCATTCGTATTATTAGTTTGCAGTATTGTTTATTATGTTAAAGTGTTTTCATTTTGTTGTTAACAAGCATGCTTAGATAACTCACAAAAATCAGTTTAGTGCCAATAGATGCAAGTAAATCACGTTAACAAGACGATCATACATCATTTGTCAAAAAAAATTTACAAATTGACCAGATTAAATTGCAATCTTTTTGACTGAGGTGGTAGAGTGGGTTTTTTAGCTAGAAGGAGTGAGCAAGATATCTTTATGCCACCAGAGTAACCAGAGTTGTGTTGCGAATGAAATATAGGATAAACTATAATTATGCTTGACAAAAGGGCCAAACAAAGATGCATTTTGTGGCATTAATGTACTTGAAAACAGAGGCAGGAGTAAAACTCTGAGTTCTATAATGAGTTGTATAAAGTTTTAGGCATTTTCATTCAGAAATTTCACAGTAAATGCTGAGTGATATGACACAATGCATAAATATGCATTAAACACTTAGATACTATATGTGTTTGTTGCCTCATTACAAACATGCATGGTCAATTTAGCAATATACACATTAAAACATACAGTTAAACAGACCTTGGGCTCTATTTTAACAATCTGGGCGCAAAAGCATTAAGGGCGTGTCAAAATCCACTTTTGTTATTTTAAGGATGGAAAAATAAGCTCTGCGCTGCGGTGCATGGTCTAACAGGGTTGAGCTTATTCTCTTAATGAGTTATGGGTGTGTTTTGAGAATAAACCAATCAGAGTCTCATCTCCCAGATGCGTTGTGCCATGGCGCATTTGCTATTTACATGGCGGACTTAGTAAGTGGTAAAAATGAATGCTTCGATAGTGAAAACAGTTAAACAGAGCATCTGCAGCACAGGGATAAAGAATGAGCCTCCTCCAATCAGCCTTTACTTTCACTTTCACTTTCTCTATTTCCTGGATAAGGAAAATGTTGTACACTCCACTGAAGACATCCATTAGCCTACATAATTAATTTTGTTTGTTAAGCATAAAGATTTGTTTCAAAACTATTTCTAAATTCAGTTCTAATTTCCAGTAAACAAATAAATAAACAATAATAACTGTAAGAGCCAATTATGCATAATTTGTTTGTGATGATAATTTAATAAAAAAAGTTAAAAGATCATGACACTTAATATTGAAATTTAATAAGAATTCAAAGTGATTGTATTATCTAAAATGCAGAATTTAATAATTAATACAATTTTTGTATTTATGACAATAATACGTCATGATGTCAATAGTTTGTACGTTTAGGTCAGATTGCAGTTATGGACGTGGAAGCAACACAGTTTTTTGACTGAGCTATATCGAGTCTATTGTACCTTTGTATTTTCGGTTTGCATATCTTCAGTAAACCCTTTTGAAAGAAGATTCTGTCTTACACATCCTATGCCCCATATGGTCCAAAACCTGACAGGTGGACAAATCTAAGCTTGTTTTTAATAAACCAAATATAAATATGCATATAATAAATACTACTAATAATAAGAATAGTAATAATAACATCATACAAAAGCAAGTTGTCGTGAATAAACTGAAAAAAGCCCTCCAAGATGAAGGTATGGAGGCAGTGGTTTTTATATTTATGTAGAAAGTAAAAACTTTTGTAATATTTTAATTCTTTAATACTTTTTCATTTGTAAAGATATTTGCATATTGCTGTACATCCTGCGTGTATTAAGCAATGTGTAAGCGAGGCGCACAATTAATGCGCTCTGTGCTGGACTTTAGACCTGCTTTCAGCTGGTCTGTTTTAGTTCCTCAAAATAGCAATGTGCCAACAATGCGCCTTAACACACCTCTTTTCTAGACCAGAACACCCATGAGTCCACAAAGTGGCGCAAATGGATTTGCTATTTAAACAATGTGGTATAAACAGGAAAATTAAGGTTGCGCTGGTCTGAAAATAGCAACACGTCGAGGCAAACATGTCTTGCCCCCTAATGCGCCAGGTGTATGATTGGGCCGCTTATGTCTCTTTGGGGTACTAAATACATTTATAATCCATCTTTCACTAATTTTGTATTTTGACACTGAGCAGGGATGTGATGAGATACTACATGCCTGGTTCACGTTTATACAACATTATTAAAGGATTAGTTAAATTCCAGAATTAAAATTTCCTCACCCCTTTGTTAGCCAAGATATTAATCTCTTTCTTTCTTCAGTCGAAAAAATATTAAGGTTTTCTTTAAGGTAAATATACAGGATTTTTCTCCATAATTTGAATTTCTTTGGTGCTCAGTGGTTTGTACTTCAAATCAGCCGTTTCAGTGAAGCTGCAAATGACTATTATATGATCGTGTTCATGGAATAATTGTGTTGTCTAGTGAAATGCTAGTCGTTATGGAAGTCTTTGTGTCCCTTCTCATATCTTGAAGATCTTTTAAATTAATATGCAAACAAAAATCAGCTATTAGTACCTCCTTGCAGGTCAGGAGTTGTAATGTTTGAATAATTTTAAACCATATAGAAGCATATGAGTAGCTTTTTTTTATTATTATTGGAATATGCAAACTGGCAATGCATCAAGTAAAATGGCAACGTATTATTGCATTTAAATGAGCTTTTTTCCATGATGTGCAAAGTTTAATGCAAAATAGAAATGAAGAATCGGATAAATAGAATGATTTGCGAATCAGGCATCACAAATCAGGCACAATTTTTAAAAATCACTTTGTGCTCTATTTTAACAATCTAGGAGAAAAGTTTAAATCTCATGGCGCAAAAGCAATTAGGACATGTCCGTAACCTCTTTTGCTATCATAAGGATGGAAAAATGTCATTTGCGCCCTGGCGCATGGTCTAACAGGGTTGTGTTTATTCTCTTAATGAGTTATGGGTGTGTTTTGAAAACATGCATTAAACCAATCAGAGTCTCATCTCCCATTCCTTTTAAGAGTCAGTTGCGCCGCACCATGGCACATTTGCTATTTACATGGCGGATTTTGTAACTTGAAAACCGAACACTTTACTAGCAAGAAAACAGTTAAACAGACTATCTGCATGAGGATAAAAATGAGCCTCCTCTATTCAACCTCTTTACTTTACTTTTACTCTTTACTTTACTCCTTTACTTTCGTGAATAAGGAAATGGTGGAAACTCACTACACTGAAGACATCCATTAGCCTACATATTTAATTTTGTTTAAGTGCAAAAATTTGTTTTTTAAACTGTTTCTAAATTCAGTTCTAATTTCCAGCAAATGAATAAATGAACAATAATCACAAATTATATTTAGTTATATCCAAACACACATCCTAAACTTATGCCCCATATGGTGATGCATACGTCTCCAAAACCCGACAGGTGGACAAATCTAAACTTGTTTTTATTAAAGCAAATATAAATATGCATATAATAAATAATACTCATGATAATAAAAAATAACATTATACAAATGCAAATTGTGATGCATAAACTGAAAAAGCCCCCTGACATGATGAAGGCTTGGAGGTAGTGGTTTTTTATATTAATGTAAAAAATAATAATTTTCATCCTTTTTTTTTTCATATGTTAATGATTTTTACATTCCAAAGTCCAAAAACATGCAGTACAGGTGAATTGAATAAACTAAATTGGCTGTAGTGTATGAGTGTGAATGTGAGAGTGTATGGGTGTTTTCCAGGAATGGGTTACAGCTGGAAGGGCAACCGCTGTGTAAAAAATATGCTGGATAAGTTGGCAGTTCATTCCGCTGTGGTGACCACTGAATAAATAGACTAACCCAAAGGATAATGAATGAATGAATGAATAAAGCATTAATATTAATATGTAATTTACATATAACATAAAACTTGGCTTGGAAATAGCCAATTTAAATTATATAATGTACAGTAAGTAGCATTTCCATTTCACATCCTACTTTGTGCACATGATGAAGGCTGCAAATTTAAATACAGAAATACATTGCCATTTTACATATTGCACTGTTCATTTATTCATTTTCTTTTCGGCTTAGTCCCTTTATTAATCTGGGATTGCCACAGCGGAATGAACCGCCAACATATCCAGCTTATGTTTTACGCAGTGGATGCCCTTCCAGCTGCAACCCATCTCTGAGAAACATCCATACACACTTATTCACACACATACACTACAGACAATTAAGCTTACCCAATTCCCCTGTACTGCATGTCTTTGGACTTTTGGGGGAAACCGGAGCTCCCGAAGGAAACCAACCAAACATGGGAGAACATGCAAACTATTTTTGATTGCAAAAAATAATTGCATAATTTTTTTATGTTTCTGCTGTTACCTTTAGTTACCCTTAAGGTAGGTCAGATAGGGTAGCTTGTTTCTTTAGTTTAGACGTTTATTACTGGTCTTGCGAACAGATCATGTGAACTGGACCAATGGGAAATAATTTGGTCAGAGTGGAAAAAAATGATAGATTTCTAAATTATCATGCATATTTTGTGTCTTGAGATGAGAAGACCCCACTTGGTTGATTCCCACACCCAAGCAAAGCATTTGAACGTTCGATAAGCCTTTTCCCATGATTCAACAGTTGTCCACAATCCCTTTGGTGCTAATATGAAGTTCTTGTGTCCTGTTGTATTATGATTTTTTATGTATATTTGAACCACATGGTTTGTGTTTTTGATTACCAAGGGAATGCCCTATTAAAAGCTTTTCAGCACTCTGTGTTCCTAGCTTTAAATGGTGTGCCATATAATTAAAAACAAGATTTGCAGTCTGAACACACTGAGGGAGTGCATTTACTTTCAGGATCTTGCACCAGATATGGATTAAAAGAAACAAATCTGGAAGAAATCTTTAATATTTTAATTCTAAATATTGTTCTGTGTTGCAGAACAATATTTACTATTTCCATTCAATTCACTCTGTGTTTATGCAGTCTGTCTGCTGCAGTTCAAACCGAGCATCAGAATGGGGTAGAAAGGTGATTTAAGTGACTTTGAACGTGGCATTGTTGTTGGTGCCAGACAGACTGGTCTGAGTATTTCAGAAACTGCTAGTCTACTGGGACTTTCATGGACAACCATCTCTAGGGTTTACAGAGAATGGTCCAAAAAAGAGAAAATATCCAGCGAGTGGCAGTTCTGTGGGTACAAATGCCTTGTTGATTTCAGAGGTTTGAAGAGAATGGCCAGACTGGTTTGAGATGATAGAAAGGCAACAGTAACTCAAATAACCACTTGTTACAACTAAGGTATGCAGAAGAGCACCTCTGAACGAACAGTATGTCCAACCTTGAGGCAGATGGGCTACAGCAGCAGAAGACCACACCGGGTGTCACTCCTGTCAGCTAAGAACAGAAAACTGAGGCTACAATTCGCACAGGCTCACCAAAATTGGACAATAGAAGATTGGAAAAATGTTGCCTGGTCTGATGAGTCTCGATTTCTGCTGCGACATTCAGATGGTAGGGTCAGAATTTGACGTCAACCATATGAAAGCATGGATCCATCCTGCCTTGTATTAATGGTTCAGGCTGGTGGTGGTGGTGTAGTGGTGTGGGGGATATTTTCTTGGCACACTTTGGACCCATTGGTACCAATTGAGCATCGTGTCAATGCCACAGCCTACCTGGGTATTGTTGGTTATCCTTTTATGACCACAGAGTACCCATTTTCTGATGGCTAATTCCAGCAGGATAACGTGCCATGTCATAAGGCACGAATCATGTCAGACTGGTTTCTTGAACATAACAATGAGTCCACTGTACTCAAATGGTCTATTAATTTAGATGCTTTTGTCTTTTTATTTTAGTTCTGGATTTTGATTTAAAATGGTACTATAATGGCACTTTAATTAAGGGATATGATTAATGTTGATGTTAATTAACTAAAACTTGGATATAAGTCAGTTTTTGTTATCTGAACAATGATTTACTTACATAACTACTAACGAATTTGTAATTTGTGTAACATGGGACTCTTCTAAAACGTTTATGTTGTAATATAATTATATATTATTATTATGTTGTAATATAATTATTATGTTATGAATTTAATGAACCATCCGTTTTTTTACAAATGCGTTTTAACGATTATACAGTACATTTCTATTTCTCTATTTGCCACTGTCATTTCTCCACTTTCTCACATTTGTTAGATGTGTATTTAATTACATTGTAATCAGAATATACATGCTTTCTCAATATGTATTTTCAAATAATCCATTTAGCTTTTCAAAAAATAAGCTCCTTGGTTTTAGGAACAACAAAACCTGCATCTTTTTTTTCCTCTTCATTCACGGCTGTTATTTGTAAATACCAAACTAATTAGAGCTTAAATTAAAGAAAGAAAACAATGTCAGTCACGGCGGCATTGCTTTTTTCTGTTGCCACTTTGCGTAAGAGGGAGGCTGTCAAACTAACGCTAGTACCGCTGTCTAATTAAATAGATATAACCTCATAAAAAATGTTTTCCTCTGAGATCAGCCTGACTAAAGAGTATACATTGTTGCAGGCTCCAGTAACCACTTTCCTAATTCATTCAATTTGACGCTGCAAAAACAGGTACAGCTCAGATTTTCAGGAGGGAGGGAACTGTGTCCTCGATGGGAGAGACAAACACCCCTGAACATGCACACATGCACGTAACCCCACTTATCACACACACACATATACGCACACACATTTTATATCAGCGCCCTATTAGTGTGGCTCAAATGGAAACAGTGTCAGGCATGAAACTCTATGCTGCCCACTGAACCTGGCTCTCCACTGGGACCTTGGGAGCCCAAATCACCATTACCGTTGACATAGATGTGCATTCAAGACAGCTATTTTTATAAGTGTTTCTGTTCTATATTCTACATTGATTTCTCATCACAGTCTTGGCTGATTTTGTTTTTATTGTGTTTGCTCCATTATTATTTCTCTCTCAAGTCATTAACACGTCTTGCTCATCTCCATTGCAATCTGTCTCTTTCTCTCACTTCCTGTGGTGTGCAGTATTGATCAATATCAACAAGCCGAAGCAGTAAAAAGTAATTCTTTACCCGCTGATGCTGAAAGTGATATTCAATGAACTGATATGTTTCTGCTTCACGAGATGAAAGAGTCTTCCGTTCGATAAGATACACACAGTCGTTTTGCATTCAGTCCCGTTCACACCATTTTGACAAGGAAATTAGAAAGTCTAGGAGGAGAATGCCACATGGGGTTAAGGATTTCAGGAATAGCAGCTCTCTGAAGACTCTTATAACAAGAATCAGACTGTTGTGAATCTGCCAAGTTCCACCACAAATTCAGTTATTTTTAAACATGACTCTGTGATAGTTCATCGACAAAGTGAATGGAACATTTTGTCATTATTTTACTTGTGCCCATGCTTTTTCAAAAATTTATTTCAGATGATTCACGCTTTATGACATGGCGCATTATCCTGCTAGAAGTAGCTATCAGAAAAAGGGTACACTGTGGTCATAAAGAGATAAACATGGTCAGCAACAATATTCAGGTAGGCTGTGGCATTGACACGATGCTCAATTGGTACTAACAAGCCCAAAGTGTGCCAAGAAAATATCCCCCACACTATTACACCACCAGCAGCAGCCTGAACCATTGATACAAGGCAGGATTAATCCATACTTTTATTTTGTTGATGCCAAATTCTGACCCTACCATCCGAACATCGCAGCAGAAATCAAGAATCAACAGACCAGGCAACATATTTCCAATTTTCTATTGTCTAGTTTTGGTGAGCCTGTGCGAATTGTAGCCTCAGTTTTCTGTTCTTAGCTGACAGTAGTGGCACCTGGTGTGGAATTCTGCTGCTGTAGCCCATCTGCCTCAAGGTTGGACATGTTGTGCGTTCAGAGATGCTCTTCTGCATACCTTGGTTGTAACGAGTGATTATTTGAGTTACTTTTGCCTTTCTATCAGCTCAACCATTCTGGTTATACTCCTCTGACCTCTGGCCTCAACAAGGCATTTGCGCCCACAGAACTAATGCTCACTGGATATTTTCTGTTTTTTCAAACCATTCTCTGTAAACCCTAGAGATGGTTGTGCTTGAAAATCTAAATATTTTATACAAAATATCAAAATATGCTATCTTTTCAGATGTTTATTTTCATGTATACCAGTTCTTTAGCCAAAATAATTTAGAAATCCACATTTGGTTGAATTACCTTGATTGTTATTTTGACCAACTTGCATTTTCTGGGGTAAAAAAAATCCTTAAAATTATCTTATTTTATTTACATTTTAAGGTCTGCAAATTTTAAATATTTAATATAGACCATTTTATGTAAATAAATGTCTGTAAATGATGATTTAATCATTTGAAAGTTTCTCTTAAAATGCTTTCTTTTACATTCAGCAGTGCCTTTTAATCATATTTCAAAGACAGTAGAAACAATTCTGAAATGACCTATAACACAGTCCTACTTTAGTGGCTCAAAATATATTGCATGTAATATACATTTACAATATAATAAGATCTGTTAACTCAAATGTCTTCAAATGTTACATTCAAGTTATATTTAAGTATATTCTTTATTTCATATTATTTCTGCAATTAATTCTCATTACATTTTCAGAAGGGTGTATAAAATACAGAATATAAAAAAAATAATAAACATGATTAATTTTGTGGTATTAATTATAGATTAATCATAGATGTGTGGGACCAAATTGTACAGTCAAAGGCTATTTTATTAATAATAATCCATATAAAACACATCTCTGACTTCTCTGTTTTAATGACCTGACGGGAATAGGATCTAAATTAAGCCGGAACAGACTCATTATATGTAGGGGCTCTTTCTCTGAATAAAACCTGGACGTAATGCATGAGGAAATTAGCTTGCAGTTGGGGATCAGAAACTGTCCAAGTAAAGCATTATTTTCAGTGGATTGTCACCATAAAGAGATATAATTCTAAGTTACTGGTGTACATCTCGATCCCTGCATTTCAATTGACTAACGTTATTTTAATACAACTTAGAGAATATTTTAAAGTGATGTACCCGATTGAAAACCAAACAACAACACACTGTCAACCACACGGAACACTCTAGCACTGTGGTGGCAGGTTTTACATGGCTAATGCTATACTTAGAGGTTTTATTGAATCAATGTGCTGTGGGCACATAGAGGGTCTGAGTCTTAAATATGGTGCAGCAAAGCAGATCTGTATCCATAATCACACGCGCTTGGTACTGTAGAAGTGGTAGACCAACAGATGGGCCAAACGCATCAAAGATCAAAACATTCAAGACATCAAACATTTCGTGGCCAGTTTGTTTTGATCACACATGCTTCTACGTTTTCAGAGGAAAACTGAAGCTCCCAATATACTCTTATTCCATCATCATTTTAGGTAAAAAGTAATTCCAAATACTGAAAAATCACAAGCACCAAAATACCAGAGAGCCCTCTATGAAAGCTGAAACAATGACAAGAGCTGTTTAAGAGAATTGATTCATTTGTTTATTTAATTTGGCTATTGGTGATTGTGAAATCATTACGAATTGATTATGAAAATGGCCGCATTCCTTTAAAGTCATGCACCGTCACTCTTATGTAAATCGCCAAATCACTCAAATAACATAACGTTTATGTAATTGTTGGACGCGCTTTATAATAATAAAGTGACGCTGTTCCTGTTCACACAGACAAGGAATTTGTTTTGGCAACAGAAGCTTCCAGTGTACATAAAGTGACGAGTGACAACACAAAATACAAGAAAGAAAATACAAGAAATACAAGAAATATGATCATGCCTTGATTTTTTATAATTTAATTACGAAAGTAATGTCTGACTTTGCTTAGACAAAAGCCATTTCACTTAACAGAAATAATGTACAGCACAGAAAATAAAGTAATGGTGCAGTGGAAAAAGAATTCATATTGTGTATGACTCCCATGAGCTTGGAGGATTGCATCCTTACATCTCTGCAATGACTCAAATAACATTAATAAAGTCATCTGGAATGGCAAAGAAAGTGTTCTTGCAGGACTTCAAGAGTTCATCAAGATTCTTTGGATTCTTCTTCAATGCCTTCTCTTTCATCTTACACTAGACATGCTCAATAATGTTCACTTTAAACTTCTTTGCTTTAAGGGACTTTTATGTGGAGGCTGAAGTATGAGTTGGAGCACTATCCTGCTGAAGAATTTGGCCTCTTTTTTGGTTTGGACTGTAATAGGCAGTTAGAATGTCTTGATACCTCAGACTGTTGATGTTGCCATCCACTCGGATTGCCAGATCACTCGCATGCCCCCCATACTGAATGTAAACCCCAAACCATGATTTTTCCTCCACCGAACTTGACTGATTTCTGTGTGAATCTTGGGTCCATGCAGGTTTCATTAGGTCTTCTGCAGTATTTGTGAAGATTGGAATGCAGTTCAACAGATGATTCATCAGAAAATCTACCTTCTGCCACTTTGCCTTGGCAAATGCAACACGATTTTTTAGTTTTTAGTCTTCTGTTTAATGCTGGTTTCCGAGCACTTATTCGACCATTGAGACCACTATGGGAGAGAATTCAACAAAGTGTTCTTGTGGATACAGGGCTTTCTGGTGAACAGATCTTATGTAGCTCTGCTGCAGTTAAAAAAGGGCTGGCCCTGGACTGTTGAACCACCACCAGTTTCTTCAAATATATATATATATATATATATATATATATAGCTATATATATATATTATCCTCTCCAATTGGCATTTAGATACATTAAAGATCTTTTCCATCTAAGCAGGAAACTTGGTCTTCAGAATCTTGATGATCAGCACTTTGACATGCTGTCAGGTCAGGATAAATTTCAAATGAAAGTTGGGTGTGCTGGGGTTCTTCTTCTACACACCTGAAAATGTGTTAATTACAGTATTTGTCACAGGTGATGCTCTAGTTTGTGTTTGGGTGAATCCTTTACAGATGTGACAAGACATTTGTCTTAGCAAAGTCTGACCTGTCTGACCTAATTAAATAATTAAAAATCAAGGCATGATAAAATGTAATGTTGCTAAAATGAGAGTAATCTAGAGGCCTTTGCCTTTCATATAAGCCACTTCTACTTCCAAATAATCAACTAGAAATCGAGTTACTATTTGTTGTTCCTAAAACTTGGATAGGTGACAAGACTTTTGACAGGTAGTGGACAGTAAAGAAAATGTGTAATAAGATTTTATTACTTAAAGGGCACCTATGTAAAATCAACTTTTGGAAACTATTTGGACAGAACTGTGTGTACGTATAGTGTGTCCACTGTCATATTGGTGTAATATAAACACAAGAAGTGTATTTTTTTAATTTCCTGACATTAATCCAAATCCCAGTGATTTCTACAGTAGGCCCACTGCAACATGATGTCTGAGTGTGGTTTTTCCTGCCCACTGATTTGATTGACAGTCGTGTATTAACATGTCTCTGTAGTATTGTTCACAGAACAGGATTTGTAAAGAAACTGGGATTAAAATCTGTTCCAACTCTGTGATCAGCTGCACCCCCCCCCCTTCCCCCATAGTCTGATTACAACAATATACGAGGAGCAACAATATACAGCAGCAAAAACAGCAGTTAAACATGCAGTTCAACATGTGTGTGTTTGTGTGTAATGGGAACTTTGTAATAGCATATATGTGTGACTTGTTGCAGAAAAGGCTTGAATAAACTCCACCACAAATACATCAAATAAACTCACTTGCTATGTTGAATATTGAGGATGGGTGGGAAGGGAGAACCAGCTCATTTGCATTTAAAGGCACAGGCTACAAAAACAGCTACACTTTGCTACACATATTCAGCATTATATAGTAAATAAAATGATGTGTGTTTTGAGTTAAAACTTTACAGAAAGATTATGGAGATGTCTTGCATCTTGTAAAAGAGTTAAAGTAGAAGACCTTTAATTCAATATTTGTATATTAAGCTATTCATTTTAATAGGTTTAATTGTTTATTTAGTAGCATTTTTTAATGTATATCATTTGTAACTTCATATATTTTTAATTTATGCTGAGTTAGTGTTATAGTTAGTATACACACAAGTAAATTTTATACAAAGTCAGTGCAATGCACAATGTATTTGCCTATTTGCCTTGGAAATTTACCTCAAACACAAAATGGCCTCAATTGCATCTTCCGAAAAAATTTTAATCCAGTAAAAAAATTTGAATAAGCTGAAAGACATCCTAGAGATCCCAAACTAGAGTGAACAATGCTGTGCTCAATGTTGTTTTGCTGGGGGGTACTAAAGTTCATGTTAGCTGAAAGTTGCTGAGACTTTTATTTCAGTATGTTGATGTACTATACTTCCAACTGTAAAGGAATATTGAGTAGAGGATGGGACTTTCTTTTTGCGCATCATTCCCTTGCAAACTAATGGTAAGAGGGGAGGGGTATGATTAAGAATATTGCAGCCAGACTTTAATAGACTGAACAGGAAAAAAAGACAGAAAATTTTTCATGCAAAATGGCGGAGCCTCAGAGACACACCCACTAGTTACATAATCACCATTTACCAAGGGTATTTTGAAAGTGTGCTTCAAAGGTTTATCAACTAAAGTGAACCTTTCTCTTTGGCAAGCCGAAAACAAATGCCACATTGGGAAGAATGTCTCCAATCTCTGCTAAGATGTAAACTATTACTAACTGGTATTTGAAAATATAAACAAAGAATAAAAATGTTTTAATATACCTCTAAAAAACACTACAATAAAAGTCCGAAGCCATTTGTTTTTGGCTCTGGGGATTTTAAGCCAAGAGAAAGTAACCATGGCTTGTTAAATCACAGCCTATTGAATGTCTCTGCATGTGTTAGAAAAAGTCAGGTGTGCTCGGCTCGCTGCCAGGCATCAGAAAAGCACAGTCAGATTGTGGGCATTAATGCTGAGTGCTGGGAAAGAGTCACATTTCTGGCAAGAAGCATAGTGTGCTTGCTCAGTGCTTACTGCATCAATGATGGGAAAATCTACTGGATAAATGAGGTGTGATTATCGCTTAGCCTCCATCCCCTTTTGTGGTTTGGCCAAGACAGGTGCTGTACATCTGTCGCTGTTTGACTGTGTTTGCTCTGTGTTTATCCAGCAATGATATTTAAACTGCTAAATAATAAATGATTTTATATACCGTATATGATGAAATTACTTGTAAATATTTTATCATTTTTTTATGATGGTAATTTCTTAGTTCATCTGTTTGTTTATATCTTATTAAAATTATTACAGTTGTATTTAATGAAGCTAATAACTTAATATTTTTCAACTCAGTATTTTTTAACATAACATTAATGTAACTTCTGGAACATGATTTTAGCTAATGCATTATTAATATTTTCTATTTTGTAAAATATAACCTATTGTGTAATTCATTTACTACTTAATTTCTTTCAAGTGCTTGGTTACTTTGACACTTTGTGCGCAAAAAAAAAAATGTCTATTTTGTTATTATACTTGCTAAAGTAACTCTTTAGCCTAACACGCCAGCTTTTTCCAGCATATTATGACCATCTGATCTAGTGTTTGTTTTGTCATCTTCAAAGGTGTTACCGGACTTGTTCAGCTGGATGAAAATGGCGATCGGGAGATTGACTTTGCTCTATGGGACATGACCGACACGAAGACAGGAGATTATCAGGTACAAAGGCCTTCATCTGATCACATGTACTTTTCCACATTTACAATACACCACTGACAACAACCTCACCACTGTACGGGTCCTAGATTGTGTCCGTGTATAACGGCAGTCAGAAGCAGATGATTTTGGAGCCAGGAATGAAGGTGCACTGGCTGAAGGGAAGGCCGCCTCCAGATATTCCTGAGTGTGGCTTCAAAAATGACAACCCTGCCTGTCTGGCAAGTAAGTGCAGCCCTATATAACTCACGCAATTATAGACCTGTATCAAAAACCACTATATGCTCAGCCAAAATTTGTCTTCCCATATAGTTTCCTGAATACATAGGAAGCCAGCCTTATTTCATTTTTACCCTGCTTATCTACTGTATATTTTAAAGTTGAGCACATCTCTACTGCAGTATGATATATCAATACTCACAAGCTACTTGTTTGGTATCAGTACCATTGCAAAGCAATTGATATTGACCGATATTCACTCACCGGCCACTTTATTCGGTACTCCTGTCCAACTGCTCGTTAATGCAAATTTCTAATCAACCAATCACATGGCAGCATCTGCTGCAGTTCAAACTGAGCATCAGAATGGGGAAGAAAGGTGATTTAAATGACTTTGAACGTGGCATGGTTGTTGGTGCCAGACAGGCTGGTCTGAGTATTTCAGAAACTGCTGATCTACTGGGATTTTCATGCGCAACCATCCTTAGGGTTTACAGAGAATGGTCAGAAAAAGAGAAAATATCTATTGATGGTTCGAGCTGATAGAAAGACAACAGTAACTCAAATAATTACTCGTTACAACTAGGGCTGTGCAATATTATCGATACATCTAACTATCGCGATAATTTCTTTTACGATAGTGTATCGATAGTCCAACCTCAAGTTACGATTCAAATTGCGCAAAATGACGTCCCCCTCCGCTCCTGTAGATGTCCCTAACTCGCGATCAACAAAATGCCAAGTAGTACGTCATCAGAAGTAAGCAAGAGTGAGCATGGCGGAAAATATAAAAGGTGCCTCTAGCTTTTAGAGCTGACGTGTGGCTGCACTTTGGTTTTAAAGCTATTAGGGTTGGGTCGATAGACGATGCCATCGCCGATGGCCTATAGACATCATGATGCTGCTGAGGCAGCATCACCGATTCTCTGCACCACCCTTGTTGCAAACGCGCTCGTGAAGAACACACACTCAGGCCACGTTTACACTGATACAGCTTAGTTTTAAAATGGCATTTTAGAACGAAAATGATCCACATCCAAACTGGCGTTTCACCAAGCATTTCTGAACAGCCCTCCGTCTGCTGAAAACGCACATCACGTGACCAAACACACACACAGCCACAGCCCCACACAGACACACACACACACACACACACACACACACACACTGTCATGCGCTCATCTGAACTCCAGAGAGGTGTACGGACTCTGTATTTTGTACAGTCATTAGTACGGACAGTTTATCAAGGATGTACGCTGGATTGCGTCTCACTATAAGTTAGTTGTTAAACGTGATATTTAATTAATCTTGTCTCTATCTAACGACTCTTAAGTCTTTTGATTCTCTCAGGTAACGTGTCACAGCGTCAGTACACTGCTTCAGTCTTTCGCTTTCAAGCTTTTACTAAGTAATTTTAGTAAAAACCTCAGATACTGTTGGTTATTTCCTGTTGGTTGTGCAGCTTTTTTACCAAGCAAGTGTGTGGACACCATAACTGCACGGTTCACTCTGCCTAGTCATGCCAGATCGAGTCCCGCGGAAAAAAGTGATTGACAGGTGGTAATTTGTGTGTAACTTATCTTTATTTATTTATTTATTTTGTTTATGTATTTATTTATTTATTTATTTATGATTTGGTTATGAGTAAAACAAAGGCCATGCGGGTCAGGTAGTTGAAACGGTAGGCTACAAATAATTAATTAGTTATTAATTTATTAATTATTGATAAATAATTAATTTACCTCCTCCTATGACAATGATGCCGTGGTCCATCGCCATGTTTCACATTAGACATCGTAGGATGCCAAATTGGTCAACATAGCCCAACCCTAAACGCTATTCCAGGGAGTACTGAATTAGACAAAAAATAAATGCCATTTGTAAGCTTTGCAATATACATAGTTCTCTGTTCAATCACACTGTGCAGTTTTAATGAATTTGAATGGATGGAAAATAAATTGGAATTGGAATTTTAATTTGTCTGCCGACTTTATCAAGTTGTCAATTTAATGTGACACACATACTAATACAAACTATTGCAATATATCACAATATGCATTGCATCGAGATATATTGTGATATATCGTATCGTGACTCATGTATCGTGATATATATCATATCGTGAGGCCCTTGCCAATACACAGCCCTAGTTACAACCGAGATATGCAGAAGAGCATCTCTGAATGCACAACATGTCCAACCTTAAGGCGGATAGTCTACAGCAGCAGAAGACCACAGCGGGTGCCGCTTCTGTCAGCTAAGAACAGAAAACTGAGGCTACAATTCACACAGGCTCACAAAAATTGGACAATAGAAGATTGAAAAAACGTTGCCTGGTCTGATGAGTCTTGATTTCTTCTGCAACATTCGGATGGTAGGGTCAGAATTTGCCTTTAACAACATAAAGCATGGATCCATCCTGCCTCGTATGAATGGTTCAGGCTGGTGGTGGTGGTGTAAGGGTGTAGGGGATATTTTCTTGGCACACTTTGGGCCCATTAGTACCATTTGAGCAACAGCCTACCTGAGTATTGTTGCTGACCATGTCCATCCCTTTATGACCACAGTGTACCCATCTTCTGATGGTTACTTCCAGCAGAATAATGCGCCATGTCATGAAGTGCCAATCATCTCAGACTGGTTTCTTAAACATGACAATGAGTTCACTGTACTCAAATGGCCTCCACAGTCACCAGTACTCAATCCAATAGAGCACCTGTGGGATGTGGTGGAACAGGAGATTTGCATCATGGATGTGCAGCTGACAAATCTGCTGTAACTGCATGATGCTATCATGTCAATATGGAATAAAATCTTTGAGGCATATTTCCAGTACCTTGTGAATCTATGCCAAGGATTAGGGTGGTTCTGAAGGCAAAAGGGGGTTCAACTGGGTACTAGTAAGGTGAACCAAATAAAGTGGCCGGTGAGTGTAAATGTTGCTATTAAAAAGGCTAATTGTGTTTTACAAAATGTAATATTAGGAAATATATACAATAAAAATTTAAATAGTTTATTAACTTTGAAAGTAAAAGTTTCTAAAATCTAAAATTTTATAAAATAAATAAAATGTTTTTGATTGTTGCTGCATAATAATATGTAGAAAGCTGAAGCTGAAAAAACAGCCTATTTAAGATTATGAAAGGTTTACTAAAGTCCAAAGTACACGTTTTATCTTGATGTATTATTTTATTTTAATAATCTATGTTTTAATAATTGTTATTATCTATACATTTTTCAAATATTATATTATAATTAAATAATGGTTTTATTTATTTGTTAGTCCTCGTATTTGCTTTTTCTGTTAATGGCCAATGTGTGTTATGTGGAGATTTGTCTCTTAATTATATATTTTAAGATAAATATACATAATATTAATATTTCTATAATGCATTATTTTATAGTTTTTCGAATATAGCTTTTGATTTAGTAATGTCTTATATAGCTTTTTGGAATTGTAAACATCTTGTATGTATGTAAACTATACAATTTATACAAAATAGATGTATTGTCTCCCAAAAGAAAGAGTTGATTTGAAATGTATCATTACAAGTTCTCATGATTTTGATTGGCTGCCCACAAACAAAATCTACTTTGAGCCTCAAATACTTTAGATAGCTGTGGTTTGGAAGAGTACTTTTTAAACCTGGCACTTGAAATAAACATTGGAATGCATACAGTATGTACAGAAGTGTATGCTTTTTTTTTAAGTATAATTTGCTAATTCCGCTTTTGAAATGAGGACTGTAGTGGTGAGTTAATAAGTGCAAAAATGTGCAAGTATAAGTGGGATGAAGCACATGGAGTCAATTATTAATGTGATAATGAAATCTAGGCATGTTTCATGTTGTTTTAATGATGCCCTGCAATGTTCTTTAATTAAATTTAAGTTAATAACAGATCTAAAAATACCAAACAGCAGTTGATCATTGTTGTGAGAGTTTCATTTACTGGAACTCTACATCTCAATACCTAAAAATGCTCTTCAGGAGGCCAACTGAGGAGCCACAGAGGAGGCTCATTTTGTTGTGTTGTAACTATTAATAAGGGATGCACTGATAGGGTTTTAATTTGATCTGTTTATTTTTTGGCCAATAACATTATTGATTTTAACAAAAAAAACTTTTATCTGGTACCGATGTCAGTTATTACATACAGTACTTCACGGTATTAGCTAGATTTTCTTCCTCCATTGAATTAGGTTCACTGCACATGGATTGGATCCATTTAACATTTACTGTCTGGCATTTTAAGAGAGGCACAAGTTAAGATAAAAATAGCAATATGACAATCTTCAAAGCGGATTTTTGCCATCACCTGTCAAGTGTATGCGGTACGTCAAGTGTATGTGGTAGCTCCAGCGTACCCTGCACTGTACCTTGACACGGACCCTGACGCGCACCTCTTAAAAAAAATTTAACGCGTCATGGTAAATCATGTGATTGACTAGCTTGGTAGCAATGGCGTATGTGGCCAGTGCTTGAGACTTAACTTAACTTGCAATTTGTAAAATTAGGATGACACACATGTAATGTGTCCGTCGTGGCAGAGTTCAGTTTCATTGACGTAACTCTTTGGAATGCAATACAAATGTGTCAGTCATTGCCTTGGTAATCTAAGTGTAATATAAACAGTGTCATAGATGATGATCAGATATTTTTGGAACTGCTTTTTCTGATATTTACTTTGTTAAATAACAATAAATAAATACTGTAGCACTCTTCCACCTAGCTAGTCACAGAGAATTTGGCAGCCAGGCTACAGAGTGGCGATGTCCACTCTACCACAGTCAGAGTAAAGGCTTCTAACAGTAGTTAATCCAAAAAGTAGTTTTTTTTCTAAACTTATTTATACTTCTTAGTAGCAGTTTGCTGTCAATATGTGCCAATCAGGTGTCATCCTGTTTGAGCCCGTACATTTAAGGAATTTCCACAATTTGCCACAAATTTCCAAGAGAGTCTGGCTGAGAGTCCGCTGTGTCGACCCCAGATTAATAAAGGGACTAAGCTGAAAAGAAAATAAATGAATGAATGATTTATAATGATTTATAATGCTTTTGTCACAATAAATGCTAATATGTTTCCATAACACACAGCAGTGGTGATTGATGACTTCAGTGAATTAATATCTGCAGTCAGCCAGTACAGATGCGGACGTCTGATAAGGGCAGATGTGGATGTTTGATGCTGTGTTCACACCAGATGCGGAACACGCGGATAAATTGCACTATTCGCGTGTAAATAGACGCGTGAACATTTGAGTTTACTCGCTTTATATGCGTGTCAAATCCGCTTGATTCGCGCGTCAAATTCACTTCAGAACAGACGCGGATTCGCATCATGGGACTGTAGCTTCGTTGCTAAATGGCTAACATGGATTTTTAAGCTGTTAATGTAAAGAGATACAATGATTTCAAGCTGTTAATGTAAAGAGATACAATACAACAATGAAAAACTTTTTAATTAATGCATATGTTTTTTTTACATTAACAAAGATTAATTAACGCTTAACATATGTGTTGTTCATGGTAAATTTGTGTTAACTAATGTATGAACTGACGTTATCTAATGCAATCTTCCTGTGTATGTTACGCTATTTAATCTTATGAATAAATAAATTTACTGTCAACAAGCTAGCAATCGCTTAACTGTTTACTTTATCTCAAAACACATGGATGACATCGAGGCCTGTGTGCAGGATATATCTGACTCATATCACGATCGTTTTTAAAAACATTCACACAATAGTTAAAAACAACACATTTAAAAACATTGCGAATGAAATAAATATACTTACAGTACGAGTGACCGTATGTGCCGTGAAGCATCTGTCTCCCAAAAAGCGAAAGCTTGCCCGCATGCGCATGTGTGGCTGAGTGCTGTCTGATTGCGCATGTCCGGTTGAGATTGCATCACTCTAAATGCGCATGTGCGGCTGAGATTGCACCGGTCTGAGATTGCATCGTGTCTGCAGCAGAACCCTGATGTCAATTTTCAAAACTCTAGACACAATACTTAAAACAGTCACTACTTTTAGAACAGGCTCTCCAGTGTTCAAAACATTGCATGTTGCCTTCATTCTTTTAGAGAAGTCTTGCATTTGCAGGATCATTGCTTCACATAATTCTTGTATCATACAAATACAACATGAACATAACTTTAGTTCCCCGATAAACAAAATGCTCATCGTTTCAATAAACAATGATTCACAATCACTAAATATTGCTGTTAAAATATATATGATACATGTATCATTATTGTTTATACATAATGTAGAGGGAACAGTACAGACAGTGGAATCACTAAACTAAACTTTTATTCATTCAATCATCATGTAGGTTTACTGTGTAAAAAAAAAAACCTACAAAAAATGAATTGTAAAGTTAACAAAAGTGTCTCTCACTGCACGTTCCCATATTGAAAAGCTTATGGCATGATATATGGCAACATATGCAAGTTACATTTGGATTTCACATACTGTATATAAAATGTCATATTTGCAAAAATATTTTTTTCAACCATATCATGTGTGTGTGTGTGTGTGTGTGTGTGTGTGTGTGTGTGTGTGTGTGTGTGTGTGTGTGTGTGTGTGTGTGTGTGTGTGTGTTTATATAAAGCCAAATTATAAATGGTAGGTAATATATTTATAGGTAAAATATATAACATAATAGGTAATATATTTACTTAACATATGTACATATTTGTAATTCTGATTGTTAAAATTATTATTTTGACATGTATGACGTATTTTATATATGTGAAATCCATATGAACTAGGATGCCCATATATCAGACTTTTATATGGAATCTGCATTTTCATCAATCTGGTCTTATGGATTTGGCCACAGGTTTTCCCCTTTACATCACAGTGGGGTTTTCATTAGTCAAATATTCTGAAAAGAAGATTATATCAATGTAAATCTAGACCTGACATTGGTTTGCTGTGATTGTGCTTTCTTGCATACAGTAATGTCAAATATATAAACATTGTCTGTAAAAGTAGTACATTGTGGAACATAGAAACCATGTATATGGAATAAGGATGAATAAGGATGAAATCTATAGATAATGTAGTCTAGTTGGGTCATCTTCTGTGGTAACTGATGTCATTTGATCTATCCTGAAACTCATCATCTAAAAATGTAATATTGAACATCAGTTTCCATGCATCAAGAGTATTGCAACAGTTACATCATGTTAATTAAATGAAAGCACAGTTATTTTAAATATAATGTTTAAGTTGCATTTTAAAATGGAATCAATTTAATGTTCAACTGTGTTATATTGAAAAGAGGATTTTAGTTCATTAAAACAAAGTATCTTTGACTTGTGTATTGTATCCAAGCATTTGAAAAAAAATCAAATCATCAAAAATGTGCAATTTAGGCAATGGTTGTGAATTTTGTGTCTAGAGTTTTGAAAATTGACAGTAGGGTTCAGAAATTTGTGGCAAAATGATTGTAAAAAGAACTGTAATACAAAGGTCTGGGTTGCACCAGTGAAGATATCTAGTTCCTGCTGCTTTCTTCTTTTCTACGTCTACAGCAGCATTGCATGCATTTCCAGCATAAACCCAAAACACCTGCAAACAAACTCAACACAGTGGAACATAGAACCACCACTGCTAGGGTTTTGGAAGTGTTATTACCAGATCAGCACAGAAAGCAGAAGTATAAATGCTCACATTGGCATCAGCTATGTGCAAAATCTGTGTAATGTGGTTCGATGATCACTCGATACAGAAGTATAAATCAGACTTTAGATTAATTCCTTTGCCCTTACTGTCCAGTATATGTGGACTAAAATCCTATGTATGAAAAAGTTTTGGCAGGTCAGATCACCTTTCTGCTGTCTTTGTGAAAAGTAATGAAATGCAAACATGTGTAGCTTGTGTTCTGTATTTTGTTCCTCAGAGACCGTCACCATGCACCAGATGATCTCCATAGTGGTGTGCTTCATCTTTATCATCATCGTTACAGTCACAGTCTTCATATACAGGTCAGTACATGAAAAAAAAACCTTGCAGATACACACTGTCTATATTAAAAAGCGAGCAACGTGACATGACACAACAAGAGTGCTTTAATAAAGGTTTTTCAGGTCTTGTTTTGTTATGTTATTGACTTGAGCTCTAGATATGGTGTAACACTAGATATTAGGTGTTCAAATGCTGAGGGCCTGGGTCTGATATTATATCTCTCTGTCTGTCTTTCTTACTGTCTTTCTCCTCTATCTGATGTTTAATTAGGGAACTACGACAGACCACGACAGAGACAGAAATAGCAACTCAGTCCATGTGGCGTCATCACTTATATGTGACCATGTATCCAATGACAATGAACTGCATATGATTTATGTAAAGTTCATGCAGAGGATGGCAGCCAGTGATAATTGTGCTTAATTACAAGTTTTCAGCTGTTCTCCAATTATCCTGCAGATTAGATTAGATTGAAATGTCTATTCAAGCACATACTATAACCATAATTTTACTTCATTTAAAGTGCCTGTTATGCTATTGCATAGTAGTCTGTTTGTAAACATAAAAGGTCTGCAAAATTTCAAAGATCAACGTGGATAATAAATGGAGTTATTGTGTTCTAGATCAGTGGTTCCCAAAGTGGGGGTTGCGAGACAGTGTGTGTGTGAGGGGGTGGGGGGGGGGGGGGCAACCAGAGGTGTGACACTGACAACAGGGTGTGGATCCAAATGCAGGTTTATTGGCAAGGTCAGGTAAGCAGTGGTCAAAACAGGAACAAACAGATGTATATGGGCAATCCAGAGCTGTAGTCGTAATAGCAGGCAGATGGTCACAAGGCAGACAGCAATAAAGGATTAAACAGACAGACGAGGCAAAGATCAAAACCAGCCAAAGCAAGACAAAGGAAAATGCATTGTAGTGTCACTAAAACAGTAGACAAGACTCGGCTCCGAGTGTCTCAAGGTGAGCTGTATACTGTATGTGTGTGTAATCAGTACTTGAGCAGC
>CAIGQZ010004625.1:16722581-16745545 GCA_903798205.1 Danio tinwini | reverse complement strand
TCAGGGCTATATAAGCCAGCTGCTGGAGTCAGATCCTCAGAATTGCCCACTGAAGAGCCGATCACTCAGCTCCCAGCTGGAGACTTAGGTGCTGTGGCAGTGGAGACACACGTCTCCGTTCCCTTATTCGGGGAACGAGGGTTACGGACGTAACCAGACGTTCCCCTTCATAGGGAACTCCAACGTGTGTCTGTAAACAGACTTTTGGGAGATGTTCTGGAAAGCGCCACAGCAGCTAAGCCCGTCACGCTCCTGATGTGCAGTTTGCCAAGCAATGCGTAAGCGCACTGACATCACCAAAAGCGCAACCTTCCAACGTCCCCTAGGCCCAAAAATTACCATTACATGGGAATAATACAATTTAGATCGGGGGTCGTAATTGAGCTTTTACCTAGCTAATATAGACTAGGGATTTTAGAGATACGACAGTACGTTGGGAAAGCGTGCCAGTCCCCAAAGGGGGAGGACGCTGCGGAGACCACCTGCTACCCGGAGGGGGAGACTTGATGGTAAGAGAGCATATGGACTAGCCCTATTGAGGCTATGATAAGCTGGTTAGCGGTTAGGGAAGACATGGGTCCGCCTGAATAGGGGGAACACACCATGGTGGATAATGCATATGGCATCACCTAGACAGGGGAATGCACATAGCTGGCACCGAACCTCAGTATGCGGGTAGACCAGATGGGCGTACCAGACTACACACTGAGCCAAGCACTCGACTCCTCCGCTGAGTCAGGTGCTGGGGGCCTCGGAGGAATTCTCTAGGGTTCGCCTGAAAAGGGAAACTTACTAGTAGAATAGAAAATGCGCACGCATCTCCGGGTTAGGGAGCCTGGCGCAGCAAGCGTTTATTGACACCGAGCTTAATTTCCTCTCGATTGACTGGGGTAACCAGTAACCAGGAGGAAAGTGACTCCACTCGAGAAATAATCTCGATAATGTGTTAGGTGTCGCCCAGCCAGCAGCTCTACATGATCTGTTAAGAGGCGCTGTTTACTCACGTCGAAAAGGAGGCACCGCTTATTATATTATTATTATTAAGTGTGCTCTCTCTCCCGGGGAACACAGCTCGCCCTGGCACATGAAGCGAGGGTGATGGCATAAATTAAAAAATGGACCAACCTCTATTTTAATACAGCACTTCCCTTCTGCTGATCATAACAGAAAAGAGCTGCGTATGCTTACATGTCACGTTAAGCGCAGTGCGCGGACATAGCAATGAAAAGGCTGAGTCTGCCTCCTCCGCAGGCAGCACTTGCAGGCTCACCACCTAATAAAAAAAGGGGGGTGGTAGAAGCCTTGGCACAAGGTGAACCGAGGTCTCAGGTATTTAACGTGAGAGTAGGTCGGCCCAATTACTGGCACAATTCGCTGACCGAAAATGCCACCGGAATCTTAACCCTCCTGATACCAGCGCGATCAGCAGAGCTGCCTAAAGGGACAGAACGTATATATACTGATCGAGTGGCTCAACTGACCTAATCATAACTGCTAGGGCTAGACAGATCCCAAGAGGGTGAGAGAGGGGGCGGGGATGGATTATCATCACGCTTTCCCAGCGCGCTACCATCTGCATTAAAAACGCGGATGATAACACGCCAAACCTTCAGTGCGGAGGGAGACAGCCAGCGCTCCAGCTATCCTGAAGGAAGAAAACAACACTAATCTGGCATGTCCGGGTTTTTTCTCAGAGAGAATTCCCACACAACGAATAGACTCCACTGCAGAACATAGGCATACCTAATAAGGCGCTCTAGCCTGTAGTGACGGTGTTAACTATCACACTGATAAGTCACCTAAGTCCACCGCGCTCTGTCTGGAAACCATCCAAAGATGCTTCAGAGCCCTGCACGGGTGCCAGGGGGTGCCCGTCCCAGAAAAAGGAAGTGCTTTTTCCGGGGAATTCATCAGGGAGGGCCATCACGAGGAGTGTGAGTTCTGAAAACTCGGGTCCGGTTGGGCCAGAGAGGCGCAACGAGCAAGACCCGCTCCTCGTCTCCCCAACTTTGCACAGTGTAAGTAGTGTCTGTGCGAGCAGGCTCACTGGGGAAAGAACGCATATTGCGTAACCCGGGGCCAGCTGAGAGCCAGCGCCTTTGTGCAGAGCAGAAAAGGCAGCCAGCGAAGGGCCGCTCGGGAGAAACAGCAGGATGACCTGGGCTTCTCTGAAGCGTGCCCATAACAGCTGGAACGTGCCGGGGTGGAGTCTCCATTCTCCTGAAACATAGCAGTCCTGAGAGCTTGTAGCTGGCATGGAGAGCTTGTACAGGATATGAACGGCGCGCAGCTATTTAGCCGCAAGACTCCGGAGGAGCGGATGGCGAGCGAACTGAGACATGCTGAGGTGGCGAACACCGCCCGAACGGTTGATGTATGCCATCGCAGCCGTGCTGGCCGTCCTAACCAACACGCGTTTCCCCTCCCGCTTCGGTAGTGACCGGCGGAGAGTGAAAAACAATGCCAACAGCTCCAGGCAGTTGAAATGCCAATGCAACCTGGGTCCGGTTTACGAACCTGCAGCTGCATGCTCGATACACACAGCCCGCCAGCCCATACTGGAAACATTTGTCAAGATGACAGCATCACTGGATACTTGTTCTAAGGGCACTCAGGCCCGTAGAAGGCAAGATCCATCCAGGGGCTGAAGGTGCGGAGACACAGCGTGGTGACGTAAACCCGGTGCCTCTCCGCGTGCCATGCCCATCTGGGGACCCGATCGCGAAGCCAGCGCTGAATTAGTCTCATATGAACAATTGAGCAGCGTGATAGCGGCTACAAATGTCATATGCCCCAGGAGCCTCTGAATAATTTCAGTGAGACCAATATAACTGCCGAATTAATCAGACAGGACAGCGCTAGCCCAGCGCGCTAAGAGCGCACCGTGATGCAGACCGAGTCCAGCTCCAACCCGAGATGAGAGAAGCTCTGCCCGGGGGAGAGCCCGCTCATACTCGGTTGACCCAAAACCCAAACAGGCTGAGGTGCCGGAGCACCAGGTCCCTGTGCATAATCGATCAGTTCAGAGATCTAAAAATAGTCAATGAATAATCAAAAAAAATGCAGATGCGCGTGCGCTAAAGACGCACAGGGCATCCTCCACGCATGGAAACAGGGACAGCCCGAATGGGAGGACTGTTGCCACCCTGTTCGGCCCCCCGTCGAACACCGGAAAAAAATCACAGTATAAGGAGGGAGAGAGCGAGACATGGAGCGAGCGTCCTTCAGGTCTATAGCTGCAACCAATCCCACGGACGGACGCACTGGGGGATGCGTTTCTGCATGAGCATCTTGATAGACATCCTGAACAGATGACAGATCAAAACACGCAGATAGGATTGGTATAACCCACCGCTTTCTGGATACGATGAAGGGGGGCGTAACCCGCTCTTCATCTCGGCTGGAGGACTGGCTTGATTATATCCTTCGCCAGGAGGATAATAATCTTCTCACGCGAGACAGGGAGTGGCATAGCGATGATCGCTTAAATACACACTCGTGCACTCGGGAGGCCAACAGCGAATTGAAACGCATAGCCGAGTCTGACCGTCCCCCTGAGCTACTGCGCGGGCTGAGCAGCGCTAACCAGACTGACAGAGCCCGCTAACTAGCAGCATACCCGGAACGATCGCTGACGTACCCGCGGAGGGGCAGCTTCGGGATGGGGAGTGCTCATCCCGGGAAGCAGAGCGTCCCGAGGAAGAGGTGAAAATAAGAGATTGACTCTTACCTTACTCCCAGGATCCCGCGGAGTGGCTGGAGGTGCGAGAAAGGAGCTCATCCTCTGGCGCCCTCAAGCCTGTGGCGAAATGCACCAAAGCTGAGAGCTGGAAGGCAGTGCGTCCCATGCTGGCAGCAATTGGGCTTCCACACCCAGAGGGAGGAAAAGCCGCTCTTTTCGGATCGCTACTCATTATACATTCGCGGGGGAGCCCCGGCCTCCACCGGGGAAAGAACGGTTCTCCTCCTCTCCAAGTGGCCCGCCTCAGGTTCGCTTCGCAGTCCAGTTATTGGACTTAACGGCGACCTGTGACGGGAGCGTCAACTCCCCGCGGGCGGGAAGAGCGCACTCGGCGAGGAGCAGCCAGCGCGGACAGGTCTGATGGGGAGAGCCCACCAAGAGATGACCTGCTCCATCGCGCACGGCTGATCTTTCACCACTGAGGATTCCTGGGTAAAATCCCCGATGGTGTCGCCGAGAAGGCCTGCCTGGGATATGGGCACACTAAGAAAGCGTACTTTGTCAGCGCGGCGCATATCTACAGGGCAAGCCAGGGTGGCATTTCCGGACCACTATGTGGCCATCGTCTTCCCCAGGGCACGGACGGCCGACTTGAATGTCATGAGAGCATAGTCGATCGCCGTGAGATGCTTACGCATAAGCCTGGGGAAGAACCGCCCCTGTGCAGCACAGCCAGGAGGCCATGGGGCACGGCAGAAGCGGCATGGCCCGCAGCGGTGTGGGCTCTGGCCTTGATAGACACAGATAACCCACCCGCCTTAGACGGGGGTCTCAGCTTACCCCTCCAGGTGGCGGCGCCCACCACCTGAGGAAATAGCTTCGTACCCACTGGCCGCCTCGCCATTAAGGGAGGTGAAGGCGGAAACACACGTGAACCGGGCAGAGAAAAACGCCCTCTATGCCAGCGTGTGCTCACTGTGCGCCCCTGGGAAGAAGGGGACGGGGGCTGGAAGATTAATCTTAGAACAGCCCGCACGTCACACCCTCTAGTCGGTCCGGCGGTGAGACTGGGGGACAAGCCATCTCCAGCCGCACTGCCGAAGCAGCCCAGGAAGCGCAGCTGTTACGTCTGATTCGAGAACCGTGACTGCGCATTGCACCCCGTGGGATGGAAGCGAGCCCAGTCTGTCATCCGAGCATAACAGCTCGCCCTCCGATGTCGCGATGGACCTTTGATCTCCGGTGTCATCAGGCGGAGGCGCGGGCATCCCGGGGGATGAACCGTACAACCGCCCGAAGCTTGGATGGGGCACGCTGTGGAGGAGTGGGGGGTCCGCGGGCCCGGAGGCGACGGATAAACCCCCACTGTGATCCTCAGATCTGCCCGCGTGCTAACCGCTTTCACGGGGAGCAACGGGGGTGGCCGAAGCCGCGATCTCAGCAATGCAACAACCACGCCCTCGCAGTGAGAGCATAAGCTGTCCGCGGGCACCGCACCGACATGCTGGACCCCCAGACCTGTCATGCGATACCCGTGCCCATCATCCGGAGATAGGAACCACCGCATCCAGAAACGCACAGTCAGAACAGCGTCTTGAAAAAGACGTGTTGATTGACTGTGTTGCTCTCTTAGGAAAATCTCTTTTAGATCACCAGCGAAACGCCCGGAGGACGGGAAACCCAGCCCGCCACTCGCACGTCTTGCTTCCGCACTGGTGAAGGTAAGGCTTCCTTCTCTGGAAGTCAGCTCAGCAGAAGTTGTTCAGCTCACGATCGGCTCTGAAGCAACAATTCTGAGGATCTGACTCCAGCAGCTGGCTTATATAGCCCTGATGAGCTCATCAGCCACAGCTGTGGAGCTCAGCTCCGCCAATTCAATTGGCATTTCATTGGCCCGTTTTCTTATCATCAGAAGCGATTGATCGTCTGAAGTACTCCCCCAAAAGTCTGTTTACAGACACACGTTGGAGTTCCCTATGAAGGGGAACCTGTTTTGTTGTGCTGATTTAATGCTGAATCAAAATTATTAAAATCCTGAATCAATATTAGAGTTACCTTTGCACTATGGAGGAAGGATGACATTTATAAAGGATAAAGTATTTATTAACATACAAATTAACTATTGATATATGCCTGAATAATAATATACATGTATAAATGTTGATTTGAATAGTTTATTAATCATTTACTAACTCTTAAAAACCACCAACTACTCTTAAATACAAATGATTTGTATATACCGCATTATTTAATTTAGTCATGAAAAATTAATCATTAACAAAGTATAAAAGTACAATTATTAAGCACATTTTAAATGTGCTTATAAGTTAAGAATAGAGCATTTATATTTGCTGTTTTAAACTGCTTACTAACGTCTTTTAATGTAGAGTTAATGCTTAACAAATAATGAATTCACTATTTGCTAAAGCTTAATAGATTATTAATAGTGTGTGCTTATTATAAAGTGTTACCTAACTTTTTTTATTAGCTAAGAATTACAGCAGGGTTTGTTAAAACTGCTTATAGAAAATGAAAAGCAAATAATTTCCAAGAAAATTTTATCATGTGCGTTAATCTTTAAAAAATTAAGAAGAGACTTTAAGCTAAACATATAAAACATATGTAAACTTTTATATTACAGTCATGTAATTACAAAAAGCTTGATTTTTGTAAATAAATAGCCTGACACATTGCATCCATCAATTCTGCCACACTGTAAAGAGTGATTAGTAGACTTGAAAAATGAGCAAACCCATTGCATTAAATAAGGCACTTTTAATTAAGTAAATGCACTTTGCACCTAATTATAAAGTTAAGTCAACTTAGGAGTTACAAGTTACAGTAGGTTAGCTCACTTTTAGGTAAACTTAACTTGTCAGTTTTAAGGAAATGTGTTTATTCACTTTTTTAAGTAAAGCATTTTTTTAAGTAAAGTTAAACATACGGTATTGCTTTTTAGAATGCAAATGTCTCAGTAATGCACATTTTGAAGTATCACGTGAGAAATGAGTGATAGAAATGTCAAATGTCAAAATTCTTTAATTTGCAAAAAAAGTTTTCATGTTCAAAAGCTGTGTTTTTGAATTTGTGTAAAAAAAATAGTTCATACAAATAATAAACTAAACACATTTGCTGAATAAACTCTTACACAGTGAACACAATTTTACACCCATGTGGCTTATCATCTGTCTCCATTATGCTTGCCTTATTTCGTCTTATTAGTTTGCCAATACTAGTCAGCTTGATGGAAATGCTTTGATTCTTTTTTTATTTCCTTCACATTATGGCTGTTGACACGCCACTAACTCAAAAAACTCCAGGCTTTAAGAAAATGTAGAATTTCCCATTATTAATTTCCCAGTAATAAAGATGTTGTGGTGGTGTTCATTTCAAATGACTTCAAATTGTAAATACAGTTTCTTCAGGCTTAAATGCACCACCAGTATAAGGGTTTTCATGGTTAATCATAAACAATATCTACTTTTGACCTTTTGACCTTGAAACACAGATTAAGTTCTGCTAATAAATGTTATTGGATTAAGCTGTGATGCCACACATGACCCTTGCATCATCTAAACATGCATCTTCTTCCAGCATCCATTATAAATTGTTTATAGAACGCACAGTTGAAGTCAGAATTATTAAACCCCCTGAATTATTAGCCCCCCTGTTTAGTTTTTTCTCCAATTTCTGTTTAACAGAGATATTTTTTAACTAATTTCTAAGCATAATAGTTTTTATAAATATAGAAATAGATTTCTAATAACTGATTTATTTTATCTTTGCCATGATGACAGTAAATAATATTTCACTAGATATTTTTCAAGACACTTCTATGCAGCTTAAAGTGACATTTAAAGGCGTAACTATGTTATTTAAGTTAACTAGGCAGGATAGGGTAATTAGGCAAGTTATTGTACTGTATAACGATGGTTTGTTCTGTAGACTATCGAAATAAATAAAGCTTAAAGGGACTAATAATTTTATTCTAGACAAAATAAAACTAATAAGAATTTCTCCAGAAGAAAAAATATTATCAGATATACTGTGAAAATTTCCTTGCTCTATTAAACATTATTTGGGAAATATTTAGAAAAGAAAAAAAATCAAAGGTGGGCTAATAATTCTGACCTCAACTGTACATTATGGTGACTACACACATTGAGATGTGTTTATGCAAAATGTCATATTTTTATAAGTGGACCAAAACTGCACAGCACATGTTTTATTTTAACATTAATAATGGTACATGTCTATTGTATGTCTCACTGTAATCTAATAATATAATAATAATGATATATAAATTCTATAATTTGATTACAGTTGACATGCATCAAACTACTGATATGACACTAATTTGTCTAATCCAGCTGAAAGATGCAGTTTGCATATCTTGCTCATGTGACAGTTTGACCTGGTGCTCAGTCTGAAATGAGAAATGATCCTGGTGGCTCTTATACAATCACAGAATATGAGAGAGGTCCATCTTTAAAGAAAATGAAAGTGTCTATAATGAGCTCTAATATAAAATTGGAACCCTCTGAAATATCATAATAGGGGCACTTTAATGGCACTTATATTTCATAATGCTTGCATGCAATTGTAAAAATACAATATAGCTACTGTACTTTAAAAATTCCACTTGGGGTATAGTGTCAGAGTTTTCTAAGCTAACTTACACATTGATATTATATTATACATTAGCCCAAATTTAGCTTCTCAGCTGCTGAAATGGCTGTTGTTTTTACAGAAATTGAAAGTAATTTTAGATTTGAGTTTCATGGATACGAACATGATATAAAGTGCAGGAACATGATATAGACGAATTATTAAAGGCACAGATGGGATATCAATCACATAATTATCTCATCTTTTCTAATAGCTCTCACTCACATTAAGGTTGGAGACTACTTTAGATTGTCTGCTATCTGTGCATTGATGATCTTCTCCTTCTGTAATTTTATCCTCCAGTGGGTTATTTTACAATTGATCTGGCAGATGCTTTTCCAGACTGACAAAAAGTCAAATGCATATAAAACATCAAATGTGTTTTAATAAATTCTGTTATCATTAAATAGACTATAAAAATGCTGGACAGGCCTGGTTTTCTTTCCTGTGTTAATGTATCTTATTAATTATTATTCCTAATGCTAGGATCACCTATAAATGAAAGTTCTGTCTTCATTTTCTCAACCTCCATTTGTTTCAACAAAAAGGAAAATATACTGAAGAATGTATTTTAGAATATACTGAAGAATGTACTTATTAAGAAGAATAGAAAAAAGTCATTGACTTTCTGAGTTTTTTGTTTTTACTGTGTATGTCAATGGCATTTTCCCTAAACTTATTGTGTTTTTGTGCTCAACAGAAGAAAGAAATTTAAAAATAAAATAGTTAGGGGATTTTCATCTTTGGGTGAACTGTAAAAAAAAAAATTTTGTTTGTTTACATAAAGTTTAAGTTTATGCCACAGAGCTCAGTTCTGATGCAGTTTGATCATTGATTAATACTACCATGTAAAAGCAATATTACAGTTATTGTAAAATGACTTATTGTGTTAAAATGTAAAAGGAAATCATTTAAAAAGAAGCATATACAGTACAATTAAACTGTAAGTGAACACCACGTTAACATCACTGACAAAAGAGGCTTCTGTCAAAGCAAATGGCAATATTTCTAGTATCTTAGATATGTTAAATGTGACCTTTTGTGAAAATTAATAAATTAATCATTCTACCAATGTTATCAAGTCTGTTAGAAACAGCACAGCTGTTGTAGAATAGCCTATCTACACTACCTAAAAAAAAAAACAAGTCTTGTCGTTGACGTTCTAGTAATCATTTTAGAAAAGTGTCAGAAGGTAGATTTTTCCAATGAATTATCTGTTGAACTGCATCCCAATCATCACAAATACTGCAGAAGACATATTGGAATCCGCATGGACTCAAGATTTTCACAGAAATCAGTCAAGTTTGGTGAAGGAAAAGTTATGGATTGGGGTCACTTTCAGTATGGGGGCATACAAGAGAACTGCAGAGTAGATGGCAACATCAACAGCCTGAAGTATTGAGACATTTGTGCTGCCCATTACATTACAAACCACAGGAAAGGGCAAATTCCTCAGCAGGATAGCGCTCCTTCTCATACTTTCGCCTCCACATCAAAGTTCCTGAAAGCAAAGAAGGTCAAAGTGCTCCAGGATTGGTCAGCCCAGTCACCATACATGAACTTTATTAAGCATGTCTAGGTTAAGATGAAGGAGGCATCGAAGAAGAATGCAAAGAATCTTGATGAACTCTTGGAGTCCTGAAGAACGCTTTCTTTGCCATTCCAGATAACTTTATCAATAAGTTATTTGAGTCATTGCAGAGATGTACTGTATTGATGCAGTCCTTTAAGCTTATGGGAGTCATACACAATATGAATTCTTTTTCCACTGCAGCATGACTTTATATTCTATACTGTACATTATTTCTGTCAAGCGATAAGACTTTTGTCTAAGCAAAGTCAGACCTTACTGTCCTAATTAAACAATAAAAAATCAAGACATGATCATATTTTATTTTGGTAAAATAAGTGTAATCTAGAGTCTTTGCCTTTGCCTTTCAGCCACTTCTGATACCAAATAATAAACTAGAAGTCAAGTTTTTATTTGTTGTTTTTATAACTTGGATAGGCAACAAGACTTTAGTCAGTTAGTGTATGTATAGACTATTTGATGGACTTTGCTGTGCTCTGTATTTATTCTCTGAATGTCTGCTTGCATTAATCATGATATTATTATAATCCTGTAAATGTTAGTAACAAAACATCAGTAATAAAATAAACTGAAGGACATTTGGCATCTGTTGTTTCAAAGCTGTTTCACAGATGTTGATTGCTGAACATTCAATATACAGTGTTTAGGTGCTGACAGTAACATATCAGCATATATTGGTTTGTTTAACATTTATTATTTAACATTTATGACACGCTTTCTTTTATTTGGGACTGTTGTTCTCCTGGCTTGTTTTTGTCTTTTTCATCTGATAGGTTTTTTTCCCCATTGCGTTACATCTCTCATTGTCCCTGTCCTCTGCTTATTTATACTCTTCTTTCTTTGTCTCTCGTCGTGTTTCTCTGTCCGCCATCAGGAAGCTGAAATTGGAGAATGAGTTGACCGCTCAGCTGTGGCGTGTGCACTGGGAGGACATCCAGATGAGCAACATGGAGAAGGTCCTGCGCAGAGCCTGCAGCAAACTCACCATATCCTTGGTGAGGGCAAACATACTATACACACACACACAGAGATATATACACACACACACACACAGAGCGCATTGTAAAAAAAACGACACATTGAACCAACTTCCAAAAATTACCGTGATTTGTTACAGGCAAATTTTTTTATTTTTCAATAAGTTATTAGTAACTAATAAAGTTATGGTAACTAATAACCTTAACTTTTCCGAATTTAATTGTAGTGCAATAATGTGCTCCTTTTGTAAAGCTGATTTGAAATAATAATTATTGTGAAAAGCGCTATACAAATAAACCTGAATTGAATTGAATAATTTAACTTTAGTTCAAACATACTAATATCCTGTTCAATCTTTTACACACAGAGAGGCTCTAACTATGGCTCACTGCTCACTATGGATGGAAACTTCCAGATCTATGCTAAGACTGGCTACTACAAGGTATTTTAGGTTTGGTATTAAGTAGACATATGGCGAAATCAATAATTCAATATATCATGATAATGAATATGCACAATCTGGGCCAGATTGGAACACAATTTATTTATTTTTTATTTTATCACCTCACAGAAGTATATATTTTCGCAATTATAATTGTAATTGTTGTTGTTGTTATTATTTTTTATTATTATTATTTATTTACTAATTAATATTATCAAATTTTTCACTATTTGATTTACACATGTTTAATTTAAATAATATTGATTATATATATATTGATTGTATATATTGATTATATGTTATTTTTCTCTTTCAATAAAGTGGGTCTACAAGTATAAATAACTTATAAAAATAATATGAAAGTTTAAACAGGTTGCCAAAATCAACAAAACAAAAAAACATTTGCATTACTTTCTAAAATGTGCTTTATATTAAATACTTTAAATAGGGTTTTACCTTTAAAAAATTTATTTAGAACTTTAGCTAAGAATAAATCCCTAATAATAGTATATCTATAAAATTCATGTTTCTAATGCTTAAAAATTGTGGTCTTCTGAGATGCAGAAAGCTAGCGTCCTTTTTTATTATTATTTTCCGTCAGATATATTGTCTGATAAAAGCCAGCCCCAATATTTCATTGCTCCATATTATTACTGTCATTTTTATAAAAAGGGACAAAGTAAACATTCATAAAAAAGTTTCAGTCAAGTTAGACTCAAACCACAATTGTGTGTATTTACATGAGATAGATACTTTTTAACGATACACATTAGATAATTGTTTGTGTAGGCTATTTGCTTTGTTCGCACACTGTCTCAGTTATATTATGTGATAGTAAGATTGCAATGAGGCGCACCTGTTTCTTCAATCTAGCTGTAATCGCCACGTAGCCAAGACTGCGCTTCAGTTATCCATTCAGTCTATTCAGGATGATTCCGCCTATCCCAGCTTCTGTTATTACATGCACAAGTTAATCAATCACGAATACTGTAAATTGTATTTTTTGTTTTACGACAAGCTTGATTAGGGATAGTGCCAAAATAAGGTACTGTCCTGGTAAAAATGGGACATCTGATCACCCTTATGGGGGACTAAAACAGGACTATTCAATATTCTGATTAGGTTACAGCCACTCCGAGCCCAAGTTTAGCGGCGTCACTGTTTTTAATCAGCAGCAAACCAAAAGTAATACATCACTTTATCGACATGTGAAAGCATAATGCAAAGAGGCATTTCCCGTGTCATGATGCAAAGTAATTCTTCAGCCAATTAAGAGCCCCCTCCTTCCGTTGGCCCTGGAGCTTCAGCCCCACCAAGCCCTTATGTTAATCTGGCCCTGTGCACAATATCAATATCCTGGGCACTTCAAAAGTGAATTCAATACACTGAGCACTTTAATGCAGTGAATAATTATTTATTATTTCAACTTTATAGAGGGGCTTTTAAGAACATTCAGATTATTGTGTTGGCATTTGTTGTTCATTTCAGCACTAAAAGCTTGAAGACTTGATAGGAGATTTATTTCCAAACATTAATATTTTACATGCTAATCTGGACTACAAAAATTAAAAATTCTTTCATTTAATCATCTTTCTTACAATAACATTTCTTAAAAGTGTTTATTGCTACCTGTGAGGACTCTGGCCTATACAGACTGTTGTCAATACATAGTTATTAACTTTGTTTAAGTCTGACATTTAATTTTTTATTATGCATAATTAGATATTACTTATCGTTTTTAATTTTGTTTAAGTCTGACATTTCATTCATAATTCTCAGTAGAAAGTCTTAAATTGGATTTGATGAAACCCACAGAAACCCTGCATAAACATTATTGTATAGCAATATATATAATTACACACCTGCTCTTGAACTTACTCTGCCCTTTCAAAGGTTTGATACTGATAATTTGGCAGACCCTGAAATGGGTTTTTCTTCAAAAGCACTCATGGTAGGAGTCGATAACCTTTAAATATGATTTAGTTTCCCAGCAGCACAGATCAAACCTGTGCACCTTGACTCATAGAAACAAATACATTTAACTACATGACATTCAAGTTTCAACATGAATGACATTTGAAGTAGTTTACCAGAAATTCTTGCAGATATCGGTACACTTAATACCGATATCTGCAAGATAATCGAATATGAAATGATAAAGATTTTTAGTTATTTTACTTATAGATCTCAAAAAATGCATTCAAAATACATGTAAACTAGAATACATATTTTCTGGATATTGTAAAACTGTAAGAAAGTAGTGAGTACAACTCAAAATTATGTTAAAGTCTTAAATCAAAACTACAAAAAGTTTGTTTTGAATGTGAATAATCAATTCACCTTTTTGTTTTCTTTTTTTCTTTTTTGCCTTTATTCTTTAATCAAAATCTGAAAATATATTTCTGTTCTTGAATGACCATTCCTCTGTCACAATGATAAACACAGGAGACCCAAATGCAAGTGAATGCAAGATGATTTTTAAAGAGTCACCAGATATAGTGTGGAGCAAGGGTGCTCACACCAGGAATACAACACGCTAAAACAGCGGTAATAGTTAATCCTAGAAACAGAGCCGAAGTGAAGTCTCTCACTGATATCTCACCAGATATTGAGGGAAGAGGAAGGTTAGCGCTATGGAGCAACTCTCAAAGAAATCGTCACGTTTACCAGCGGTAAAGTTCATCAGAGTAGCGATTCGGGATGAAGTCTCTCACTGATATAGCTGTCATCAGTGCAAGCAGTTGTAACAACATCAATGAAACGGAGATATGCATAAGGTCCAAATATAACAGACTTATGGCGAAACACCACCACCAGATCGAGCGAGAGCACCTAACAGGAAGCAGACACAGGAGTGAACAAACAACGGACTGATAACGCTATCTACAAAACACTGAACATATATATGCGTGCGGTAAAGCGCAACAGCTGTAGCTGATAGAAAACAGCTGAGTGATATGAGTGGTAACAAGACACGTGACAACCCAGCTGATGAATGTAAACACATACACACACACACACCACGCGGTGAATATAAACCCAAACAAACACACCCACTTCCCACACACACACACATGCAAGAAGAACAGATAGATCCACAACCGTAACATCCTCTTTACCCTTTAGTTTACTGTGAGTGAGAGATTAAACTTATTCTGTTTGATATTCAGTTTCAGCAGGATAGTTGGAAAGTCAATAAGGCTTCCAGTTCACATAGATTTATGAGAGTACTTAAAGAATGTTAAAGAGAACTAAACATTAAAGATTGTAACTTATTTAGACTGCATGATTTTAGCCCCGATTTAGACTTGCCAAAAGGTTTTGAGAAATTGCTGAAAAATGGCTGAAATCACAGGCAAATCGGTGCTCGTTCACTTGAGTAACAATCAAAGAGTGTAAACTATGAAAGATGCGATCTGCGAGAATCGCAGATGAGACGCCGACATCCGTGAGATATTTGCCATGCTAAATATCTGGACTAGGGATGCTCATTTCTGTTAATTTTGCCAACCGCCGCTCGCTAACCAAATATTAAAGGTTAGCTGGTCAGATTAATATAAACTTATTGCATTTTAAAAAATTATTGGTGTGTCTATTTTGTGTCTGACACATTAAAATAGCATTTTAAAATACTGAATTATTTTAACACGCGAACATATTAACAACAGAACATAAAAACAGAACTTCTTCACGCAGCTGCAGTGTTTCCAACAGCATATATAAAAAATAAACTAAATAAAAAGAATACAATAAATAGTCTTGCCCTAGATATTTTTCACTTAAATTACAAATTTAGATTACAGAACGAAAACACTTGACTGAATCCTTTTTAAGAACTGCCATTTTTTTTTCCCCATCATTTTTTTTTTCTGCCGTTGAGTAAAAATAGCAGGCTACCTTAAATTGATTGCTCCACGGAAAATAGGCCTATGCATTTAATTAATGATCCACTCTAATTCTTATATCACAAGCCTCTGTCAACATTTTTAATATAAGTCATTAAAGATTAAAGATTATGTCTTGAGCATCTGATTTTACCTTATGCTTGTGTCCTTTTAATTTCTCTCTCACTCTCTGTTCATGTGCGCATGAAAGACAGTGACGAGGCTCATGTTGACTTTTTGTAAAGTATAGGCTACTATAGCATATAAGAATTTTGTTGTTCATGCTTTTTCTGCTTAGGATTGACTTTTATTTCAACTGCGAGCACACAGCGTACAACAGCAAAAACATGAGGTACGCAGGGCGCATAAGCAGTGAGCAAAACACTCTCAGCCGTTAATAAACCATTCAAAAGACGCACCTCTCATCACAAAAAGCACATTCGCTGTGATCGGCCCCTTATGCAGCCAAGCTTAAAAAATATCTAAAATAATATTTTAATCATTTTACTTACACCAATAATCTGTAAAAAACGCACCCTTTCAGTTAACAGTTAATTGATTATTTTGAGCATCCATAATCTGAACCTGTCAGTGATTCAAATCATGCTGTGTGAAATGTGTTCTGATTGAAAATAACATCCACGATTACCTACAGCCAATGAGAGATTAGCATTCACTAGTATGGGTACCTGCAGGCCAGCGGGTGGTTGGGGGAGAAGTTAAAAGTGCTTCTATTCAGTCAATTTGGACCCAAGAAATGAAGGAAAAACTAGTGTCAGTTTGGCATGAGCATCAATGTCTGCTTGACGTGTAATCTGAGCAATACCACAACCAAGTCGAAAAAGAAAAAAAGTCGAGGAGAAATTGCCAATACCCTTCAAAAGCCAGGTGAGCAAAATAAGTATTTTTTCTAGCCCACTAAAGGCTTCCTTCTCATTATGTTGTTAATAACAATATATATACTACGTGACCTTGTGTTGTTTCATTATCACTTCTCGCACGTGTTTGGTTGTGAGACATAGTTTGCGGACCGAGTCAAAGTTGTTGACGATTCTTCCTATTGTAAAGTCATGCAGTGTGAAACCCCCTGTCGCCGATCCATCTTGCAGTGTAAACAAAGCAGCGACGAAACGCTAGCCCAGATAGTCATGCAGTGTAAAATCATATGTGACACAACTACTTTGAAAATCATGGAGTCTGAACTCGGCATAAGAGGTTTATTATTTGGATCTGTTTATTCTGACCAATTATACACAATTCTGATTCTCTTAACCCCACCCATTTCTAACTATACTAATTGCTATACCTGTTCACTCTATATGCTGTAATAAGTCTGTGTGCATGTCTTTTTTGGCTAAAGTAAATTGCACATCCTGCCTGGAAACATGGCTCTTATTTAGATCTCCAATAATACCACCAGTGTGCTAATGGCCAGTTCTTCATCAGATGATCCAGCGCCTCTCCAATTAAGAAGAACCCCTAAGGATGAGCACCATTCATGTCCATGTCATTATTTTACCCATTCATTAGGATGGAGCTTAATTAACACATTATGTTGCTTTTTTCTCCTTTTAAATGATGAATAATTTTTTTACCCATCTCTAAAGTGCTCTGGCTCTTTGCCGAGCCCATGACAGCAATCAGGGAGAAACTAATGTGTGTTGATGCCTCTTTTCCAGGGAAACATAACAGCCATTAAGTATGTCAACAAGAAACGCATCGAGCTCACCAGGAAAGTGCTGTTTGAACTCAAACATGTAAGTGTGCGTCCATGCCGTTCTCTGCTTTATGCCAGGTGCCTTCATTGTAATTAAGTTTATATGATGTTCTGGGAGATATTAATAGATGGAGTCTGATGGAAAAGAGGGGCTAAACATGCAGCTCTCTCTGTTTGTCTTCTCCGCCTAATACTACTCTCTCTCCTCTTTCCCTTCTGCTCTTTTCTATTCCTTTTATAGATGCGTGATGTCCAGAATGAGCACCTTACGCGCTTTATCGGTGCTTGTATCGACCCACCAAACATCTGCATCCTCACGGAGTACTGCCCTCGAGGAAGCTTACAGGTAAACATTTGAGCACACCACAGATTTATACGCCATAATGCTCAGTTACTGCACTTACAGTACATTTATTAATGTAGATTCAGGTTTATTGTTGTTGTGCAGAGTACAAATAAAAAAGTGATTAGAATATAGCCGGAAGTGCAAACAGCAGTATGTCTATACAGTACATTAATGTCACGAAACACCAAAACACATTTTTTGAGCTGTTGACAGTCATGTATGTGTCCCACGCTGTTATAAACACTATTAGGACATGTATTTTGCACTATGAGTGAGCAAATTCGTTCTTCCGGTTTTAAATGAATTTTTGAAGCTGCGTCACAACGATTAGATACTTGTGTGTAGTCCAGCATGGAGAGTGGATGTCTGTACCTGCGAGTGCAATGTGACGTCTCTGAGTGTGCAGCATTAATTCATGAGAAAGAATTGTGTATGCGGTGCATTAATATGCATGATACTTTCGAAGACTGTTTTACCTGTTACAGTGTTCAGATGAGAAAGAGACGCCACGTTGTGTTGCCAAAACAAGTTGAAGAAAAAGAATTTAGAGACATGGGTCGTCAGTGTTGCATTTATTAATTTATTAATGTGCTGCAACAAAGATTTTGTTTTCATTTCCCCGCTATGAGAGTGCAGCTGGACTCACGTGTGGAATACAGTGCACGCGACAGTAATGTGTTTGTAAGGAACTTGGGTTTTTTACCTGAGAGCTTTTCGCAACTGGAAATGATGAAATCCGTATTTGCCGTTCATCTCCTTTTAAAAATGACACGGCTCCAGTTTGTGTTGATTGTCCTGTCTCTACAGATTTGGTAAGTGTGTGTGATCAGTGGTCTTTGTTTGTTAATTCAGATGGCAAAGTTAGTTTGTATCGTCAGCAGTGCTTTTTCATTTTGCTTTTTGCTTTTTTGCATTTTGTGACAGGATAGTCTATACACACACGGTTTTCTGACGCTACCTACCGAGTGCATCTAAGTTACAGAAAAATGTGGAGGATTTTTTTCTCCCATTTGACGTGCGGTATCAAACATTCCATTAAAACTCCACTCTCCAGCAGTTTCTCGCTTTCAATATTTCGTTTGTCACGGTGGACATGCAGGAAATGTTCCTGAATAAAAAGTGAAAGTGCCAAACTGCAGTTCAATTCGACAAAGTAATAATTTGGCAAATAATTTGATTACTGTGTAAACACAGTCACTGTTTTTCTCCCCTGCGTCTGTGTGTTTGTTTTGCCATGCCTCTGTGAAACTCAGTGTGTGCATTCCCTCTTTCCCCCCCCCCAACACTCCCACCTAAACAAAGCTGGACACACTCACTTTTCTGACTTTTTCCAAACTAGAGGTGTGTAAACACCCTGCTGAGACAGCGGGGTTTCATGGCCCTTTAAATCAGTTATGTAAACTGTGTAGGTCCCCCTCAAGAGTGGACACGTTTCTTTCTTCAAGCATTTTTCTGCACAAAATTCACACTATTTCAAGCGCCATCTTAGCTCATTGTGATCAAACAGTTTCATTAAACGAATCAAAGTGAAACTGAAACATTTGTTTGCATAATAGATTTACGAATAATGCAGCGTTTCCATCCAGTGAGTCAAAAAGAACAAAATCGTCACGTCCTGAACTGGCGCCAAATATATATAAAAAAAAATGTTTTGATTTGGTAGGAGAAGCTACTACAGTATTTTTTTTATATAATTAATGGCTTCATACAGAGGACAATGACGACATGTAATGAACATGCTGTGGCTTTTGGAGGCATGAGATGCTCTTTGGGAGATCAGATGCTCAAGACAGTTCTTGAGGTAATAATAATAATACTGAACCACTTTGATGACAGACTTTGGTTAAGGCATAGAATGACCAAAACAACATTTCAGATGTTTTACAATGTGGTCGGTCTGCTGGTTTGTCCATTAATGCTGTGCATTGCACCCATTTTTATCAACATAATCTCATAACAAAATCACACTTTTTTATGCGCATATTGAGATTTATTCTGTAAAAGTGATTCCATCATAGTTTTTGACCATTTTTTCTTATCTTAAAAACATGCATTATATTGTTATCATACTGTATGTTTTGCGCACATGTTTTTTATGAAATTTTTCCAAATGTATTCACATATTAGCATATCCATTTACATTAAACATAATTTTATGTGATAATCTAAAATGTGCATGAAAATAAGTGGATGGAAACATAGCTACTGGTGTGCTTTTCTGCTGTAGCTCATCTACCTCAAAGTTTGACATTTTGTGAATTCAGTGATGCTCCTTAGCAGCCCTCAATTGCAACAAGTGGTTATTTCAGTTTACTGTTCGAACTGCCTTTCTGTTAGCCAGTAGGGCCATTCTCCTCTGACCTCTGGCATCAGCAATACATTTTACTCACAGAATATCAGCTCCGTGGATTTTACCTCTTTTTTCAACCATTTTCAATGAACCCTAGAAATTGTTGTGTGTGAAAATTCCAGTAGATCAACCGTTTCTGAAATGCTCAAACCGCCCCTTTGTTTTTCATTCTGATGCTCGGTTTAAAGTTCAGCAGATGATCTTGCACACATTGCTGCCATTGTCTCAATAAACATTTGTTTAACTACCAGTTGAACAGGAGTACCTTATAAAGTCTCTAGTGTGTATAAATATATGTTTATATGCAATAAAAAAATTATGGAGTGCAAAGTTATGAGTTTAAGAAGCAGAGACAAGCTCATGTGGTTCAGATTAATGTCACACTTTTTGTTGCGCTAATATAGACTGAACATTAACCTATTAAGGCTCAAGGTTTTTTTTACATGCATTTTTTATTTCTCTTTGCTATTTGGGCTTATTCGAACCTAAATAGAATAAAAATCTAAGTATAATTTTTTGATATGATGTACTTTTAGAGAAAAATTATGTTCATACATGTGGGCTTGTGGTCCGAATTTACATAAAACACCTTTTCCTGAATGTTTTTTTAATGCATATATAACAGAATTTTTTTTTGTACTTGCTTTGACTATCAGAAAGTAAAAACATTTTTTTTTTTTCCATTTTTGGCAGTTAAAAATAGGGTTTGGGACATTTCAAATGCTGCAAAACAGTTGCAGGATGACACTTTATGTCTGTATTAAAATATAAAACATTCAAAGAATTTTAAATTGTGACTTAAGAGCTAAAAAGTGCTGTCCATGTATGTGGACACTTAAGCCCTAAGAAAAACGAGAAAAAAAAACATAAAAAAACCTGTTTCATTTGGTTGCATTGTCACAATACTTTAAACCAATTTTAATGCTGCACAAGCAACACAGACACCTCACAATCCACATGATGTTTTTGTGAAATATAGGACCTGATGGAGAGTGAAGGAATCACGCTGGACTGGATGTTTCGCTATTCTCTCATCAATGACATTGTTAAGGTGAGCAATTCACACCTGTCACACATGCTCTATTTCTAGCATGAAACAAAAGTTATGATGGAAATCTTATTTTTCTTTATTGTGATGTATAAACAACACATTCTCACTAATTGATTACATGTAGATGCTTAGTTAAGACAACTTGGCATCATTTATTTCTAGCATTTATATTACACTTTACTGTTATACCTGTACACCCAAAGCACTATATTCTCAATTTAACCACTGACAAGAAAACAGTATAATGAAACAGTGAAAGTATTACAAAAGACTCATTTTGTGTTGCATGTCTTCTGAAAGCTCCATTAACGCAATGATTTCTTATTTAAAAGAAGAATACAAATATTAGCATGATGCAATCGGTTACAAGATATGCAAGAGCTAACAGCATTTCAAAATCAAACCTGATATAATCCATCATTTTAATGTGTTTGTGTTTTGCTCATTACCTCTTACAGAAACTGTGATTGCATTTGAGTTTGTTCCTCATACAGTAGAAATACATTTTTGGCTTTAAATGCTTGTAATTTGTAAGAAATTGGGACTGTAAATGATTGTATTTGTTATATCTTGGCAGATGCATAATGTCATGAATTTCAAGCCGGAACTGACAAACAGTGTTTGTGATGTAATGCATTAAAGCACAGGTATCAAATCCAGTTCCTGGAGGGCCGCAGCTCTGCACAGTTTAGTTCCAACCCTATTTAAACACATTGAAGCTGCGGTCACACTGCACTTTTCTCCCCATAAACTTCCAGTCATACGCACGGGAACATCGTCAGACTGGAAATGCAAGCTCGTGCAACAAGTTCCACAGTTCGTTGCATTGCAAAGTTCAAGCATGGTGAACTCTGACCTGCAAAACCAATCGAAGATCAAAACATGACCTCTCTGGACTGAAATTTAAAACATGGACTAATAGCTGGCTTTTTTATGTCTAATCATCTTGTTTGATCCCACCGATTTTCACAGCGACGTACAACAGAATTGTGCACGCACAAACTCTAGTGTGACCGCAGCATTACCTGTAGGTTTCAAACAAAACTGAAGGACTCAATTAGTTTGATCAGGTGTGTTTAATTAGGGTTAAAGCTAAACTGTGCAGAGCTGCAGCCCTCCAGTAACTGGATTTGACACCTGTGCATTAAAGTAGCGTGAGTTATATAATCAGATTACTTATCTCAAGTAACTAGTAATGTATAGCATTACTGAAATGAAAGCAACTCTTTTCAAATAAAATATTTGTTATTTTTTCAAAAAAGTTACTTTTCCCATTTATTGACTGATAGGCCCACACGGAATCTGAGCGCAAAGAATTACACAGATTTTCCGCAGAATTCCGCAGATTTTTAGCCCATCATTAATTCTGTTTATTTACTTAGATAAATGTGTGTAAATCTAAATTTATTCAGTTTTTAAAGCAGTAATATTATTGACCAATATGAAAATGTTCATCGGATTTATGTACAATGCAGTTTGTAATGTAATATTTTCTGTCTTTTAGTAGATATATTATATAAGAGACTTGCTTTGCTTACCAAATAAAGTGGATCTAATTGGATTTGCATTTTGAACATTAAATAAAAGTTAAAAAGGTATTATTTTTTATTTCACATATTAAGGTTTTAGTTATGATACTCCCAAAATAATTCCGCAGAAATCCACAGATTTTTACCAAAATTCTCAGCAGAAATAGCAAAAAACTTCAGCAGATTCCATCTGGCACTACTGATTGCTTTCCTGTCACTGTGTTAAGAGAAATAAAAACATACAAACTTAAAGTATTCACTGCTGAAATAGCCTGACACTTTTCACTTCTCATTTCACTTTTGGTGTAAAATAATAATATAATTTCCCAGATAGGATTTAAAAACATGACAGACTAGTAACATAACACTATAAGTTCTTTAAAGGGCACTTCTTTTACCCCGTTTTAAGATTTTATACAAGTTTTTGTGTCTCCAGAATGTATCTGTAAAGTTTCAGCTCAAAATACCCATCAGATTATTTACTATACCTTTGTGAATATGGGAAATTTTAGCTGTTAGTACACTGTAGCTGTTTTTGTTGCCTGTGCCTTTAATGCAAATGCTAGTTCTCCCTACCCACCGTTCCCATGTGCGTGTCAGAGGCATAGAGGTCTCTCTGTATTGCTCTGATGGGTGTAGCCTTCACCTGCTGCCTCTCATGTGTAAGGAAGCACAGTGACAGACAAAAATGAAGCAGATCTCCCTTACTACTTTATGAATTTTTAT
>CAIGQZ010004625.1:16709809-16722181 GCA_903798205.1 Danio tinwini | reverse complement strand
TGTGGAGTTAATTCAAGCCTTTCTGCAACGATGAGTCACACACAATGTAGTTACAAAGTTTGCACACACACACACATACATATGTTTGACTTGGCACTATTTTGCATGGCTAATGTGACAGAACACACTACACTATCTACTACTGTATGTATGTATCTGTTATGTTAATGTACAATATAAACCTGAGTAATTGTCCACAAACCGGGATTGAAGCGTCTTCTTTTATAATTGTACTGACACTATGCGGCTTTGGTGATAAATTACACAGCAATTTTACTGACTTTATTGTATACATGCACTGTTGTAAAAATGTTTTAAACTTGTAAAACTCACATTTGATGAAGATTCGATGATCACAGCGAGCTGAACAGATCTTCTAATCCCAGTTGCTATGCGCACACCCTGTCTTGTTGGATATAGGATTATACGCGTTACTAATGGGTAGGCCCACACGGAATCTGTGCGTGCAGAATTCCGCAGATTTTTCACAGAATTCTGCAGATTTTTAGCCCATGATTAATTTATTTATCATATAATTAGTTTATTTACTTAAGTAAATGTGTGTAAATCTAAATTTATTCAGTTTTTAAATTAATTACAGTAATACTATTGACTATTATGAAAATGTTCATCTGATTTATGTACAATGCAGTTTGTAAAGTCATATGTTCTGTCTTTTAGTAGATATATTATATGAGAGACTTGCTTTGTTTACCAAATAAAGTGGATCTAATTGTTTTTGCATTTTAAACATTAAATAAAAGTTAAAAAGGTATTTTTTTTTTTTTTTAAACCGCAGATTCTGTCTGGCCCTACTAATGAGACATGTTAATATGCGGCTGTCAGTCAAATCATTGGGCAAGGACACTGCACTCCTACATCACGTTGTGGTCGACCTCAAATGGGAGGGATTTGGATCCTATTTTTAACGTCAGGAAATTTAAATAAAAAGGAGACTTATTGCAATTATATCATCCCAATATGACTGTGGACACGTGGACTATACCTACACACACAGTTCTGTCCAAACAGCTTACAAACATTTTCATCATAGGTGCCCTTTAAAATATACCTAAGCAACACATTTATTTACTTTTTTAAGAAGGTACACTAGATTGTAATACATTAAAAGTACCTTTTCCACAACACTGCAGACAAATGCTGAATCTAAATTTAATCACAAGATAAATTTAACAACAAAATGAAAGTAAGCAGCAGCTCCTCATGAACCAAAGGCAGCACTGTAAGTCCTCTCTCGTCCTTTACTGTCGTCACTCTAACTTATATCCTTCTGGAGCTTTTCTGTGAGATTTGAGACAGGTGGGTTGCACAGGTGTCTCTCATTAACACTTGCTCCACCAACCTTGCCAGAACCATGTCCAAACCCCAAACTGCATTCTGCACCCCCAACAAACAACCCCAGCCCACTGTCACAGCAGCCGCCGCACCTGGGAATAAGGATAGATGAGGCAAGAGAAACAAGACAGAAGAAAAAGGAGAAACAGAAGGGGAAAGAGGAGAAAAAATTATAATCTGCCACCCAAACACAGTGCCGCTTGGTCCAGACCAGCTGAGAGACCCATATTCAGGATGCTAGTCGACAGTTTTATTACTAAGCTTTTTTTAATGAAATATATGAACACACATGGATTAAAAAAAAAGTTATAATTATGTCAATCATAAAGGATGTATAATAAATACAAGATTTTTTCAATATTTTTACATTTTAATTTATGTTTATAAAATGTCTACATTGATTTTATGTGATTTTATTACTGAAATGTAACTGCATCTGCAGCAAGTTGATTTACATTTTGAAAAATACAGTTCTCCACGTGACATCATATATGGGTGGTTTTTAAACGTGTAATTTAAAAGGATGTCAATTCCTTGACAGGCAAATTATAAAACTGAATGCATATTGCAGAGTCAGTAATTAATATTTTTGTGGCTTGGTGTTAGTAAATGCACTGGATGCTGTCAGATGTCTTTGTGAGAGTGTCATCTTTTCATCACTCAGGGAATGGCGTTCCTGCACAACAGCGTCATCGTCTCCCACGGCAACTTGAAGTCTTCCAACTGCGTGGTGGACAGTCGCTTCGTGCTGAAGATTACAGATTATGGGCTGGAAAGTTTCCACAAGGAGAGCAATTTGGATGACGTGCATGCTTTCTATGCACGTGAGTACCGTAAAAAAATAGAGAATAGTTTGCAAAATTTTTAGGTCACTTTCTTGGTCTTATTTAAAAGTTTTATTTAAATGCTCAACCAACATTCCATAACCATAAAGTTGTGTATATTTTAGCACATAAAATTATTAAAATAATGTTTTTGGAACATTCTTGTAATGTTCATAGAAAATTGTTCTTAGAACATTAATGCAAAGTGAATGGAATGTTTTAATAGCATTTTAAATTGTCTATGTAATGTCTGATTCTACATCCCAATTTGCATACTATTCATTCATTCATTCATTTTCTTTTTGGCTTAGTCCCTTTATTAATCTGGGGTCGCCACAGCGGAATGAACCTCCAACTTATCTTGCATTTGTTTTACGCAGCGGATGCCCTTCTAGCCGCAACCCATCACTGGGAATTTGCATACTATCTGTACTCACTAGAATTTGAAAATAGAATTAGTAAGTCTCAAACTATAGTATGTTGAAACATGTATGCCAAAGGATCATGGATGGTTTACTATTTCCGGTAGAAATTCGAAGTATAACCATTATTACTCTAACCACTAATATTGCCCACAATACGTTGCTCATTGGAAGTGAATTCAATTAGAACTACAAACTTGGGTAATCAAAATACAAAACATGGCGGGTGCACGAGACCAATCGTCAAGTAGAGAGGCTTTTGTAAAGTTGTTTGAATGACTGTTAAATAATATCTAGCCAACTGGCAAATATTAAAATCCCGGTTTCCATATGTTTCATCTGCAACTATGTGAACTTATATAAAAATGTGTTTGGAATTTAACTTCTGAAAGCATAACTATCCAAAGACTGCATTTCTGCATAAAACACTCGCAAATGACAGATTAACCTGCTGATGCATCTCCAACAAGATAACATTAGGTAAAATATGAAAAGAAATGGAGATGATTGACAGAGGACGTAACTGAGCAAATTAACAGTTTGTAAATGAGAAGCATTATGTCCTAAAACTTGCATACTCTTTTGCTGTGACACTCTTATGGCACACTCAAACGGATGCAGCATATGGAGAGACTTGTAATGTCAGAGAGAGGCTAGTGATTTGCTATGAGAATTATTCATTCATCATTCATTTTCTTTTCGGCTTAGTCTCTTATTAATCAGGTGTCGCCAGGGCTTAATTTGTGCCGGAACATGCTGGATCTGATCCGGCACCTCATTTTACCGATCCCCTTCCTCAACCGCCCTCCTCCCCAATCTGCTGTTTACTTTCACTTTCTTTCGCAACTCCCCAACCCTTTTCACTTTCGTCTGCGACAACCCTACCCACTTTGCCACCGTGACACCTGCTTTTTGTTTGAGTACCTTGGTTGTTTAAAAAAAACACACAATTTCACTATCATGGTGTAGGCATGACTGAAGCTCCCCTCAAATTTTGAATGATTACGTTATTTGAGAAAAAAAAGTAGCATTTATAAATTGTTCTCTAATTTGGATGTTTGTGTTTGCAGGTCAGCTGTGGACAGCCCCTGAGCTTCTGCGTGCTGATAATCCACCAGCATGTGGGACACAGAAGGGTGACGTCTACAGCTTCGGCATCATCCTGCAGGAGCTGGCTCTGCTGAAGGGCGTCTTCTACCTGGAGGGCCCCTGTCTCAGCCCTAAAGGTCAGAGCTCATGCACACTACTGTCAAAGTGTAATCAGCAACTTTTTTTGTCCAGATTTTTCTTCAAAAATGAAATGTATGTGTACAAAAAATTTCAACCCTTCAATTCATCTTTATTTGTATAGCACTTTTACAACGTATTGATTGATTGTGTCAAAGCAGCTTAACATAGATGAAGTTCTAGTTAATTGAAACTGCTTCAGTCCAGTTTTCACAGATAAAATTCAGTTTAGTTCAGTTCAGCGTAATGTAAATGTCACTACTGAAAGCCCAAACACAGAAAAGCAAATCCAACAATGCACAACTGCACAAGTCCCAAACCAAGCAAGTGGCGTCAGTAGCAAACTTCACCAATTGACAAAAGTAAAGGAAAAAAAACAGGATCTGCTGGGCATGACCAGTTTGATATGATTACAAGCAATCTATCGGCTGCAGATCATTGGTAAGCACGTACCTTCAGTGACAATTCTGTCACTTAACGAACTACAAATTCCATCATGCACTTTGTACACACCAGTTCCTGTTTCACTTTGATTACACGCGCACACACACAGCGGGAGAGTCATTATGAACTGATTACATGGACTTTAAATACAGCGCACACACACACACATCTTTGCTGAGTCTTGTTTAGCTGTTTTTGTCACATTATGACATGTTTTCTTTGTCTAGCCTAGCTGTATTTTGAACCTTTGCCTTGTTCTCTCGTTTTGATTCCTTGCTGCCTGTACCGACCATATACATACATTCATACCTACATACATATATATATATATATAATTATTTATTATTATTATTATTATTATTACATTAATCTTTATTTTAGTTTTAGTTTAGGTAATTTTAATCTTTCAATTAAAGTTATTCCTTTATTATTTGCCAGCTCAATAAAACTTTTCATTTAAGTTTTCATTTAAGTTTTTCAATATATCTTTTTTATTTGATTTTTAGCTTAACTTTAGTTGCCAAAAACATTTTTAATAGTATTCAGTTTAGTTGTTTAGGTAATATTATTATGTGTGTTTGTCATTTGTATAATTTGTTTTAGATTTCTATATGACTTAAACTTCTATATCATTGTCATGTAATACTACTAACATTTCTCTTTTTTGTTTAAGGTTTATATAATTTATTTTATTTTATTTTATTTGAATTCATCTGTTGATTTCAGCCTCTATTTCATTTCAGTTACCAAAATATTTTGCTATCATTTTAGTTTTATTTTAGATTACAATAGGGCAACTGAAACAAACATACAGTACATTTCTAACAACTTTGGATAATTGTTTTCAACTATATTTTAAATATTTTCCTTTTCATCACAGACACTCTTACAGTATTTTTCACACTTTGCCAGATTTTTCTACAAACTCTTTTATAACAGAAATTTTATAGCGCCATTCACTCCTTGATTCCTAGAAAACCATAAAAGAGACAATGATTTTATTTCATGCTTGCAAGTGAAGATTTTATTTGTGAATATAAATATATTGCAGCATTACACTCTGATGAGAATCATTAACTCATTATGCAGGTGAGTGTGCTTCCTCATTTGGCATGTTGATGTGAATTGAAACAACATTAAATAAAATGTGTTAATGTAGCAATTTAAACAGCTAATTATACTGAGATTGCGAGATTTAAATTGTTTGGTTTGCCAAACAGTGCCTTAAAACAAAAGGATGGTTTATTTAAAATGAACATTTGTCTTTAATTTACTCACCCTCAGGCCACCCAAAAATAGAAAATCTCAGTAAAACAAAAAAAGATTATTAGCTGAAAATGTGGTCCTTTGTGATTCTTAAAGTTACATTAGATACCAGCTCTGTAAGTGTCCAACAATATATACAGACAAAACCATGATAATACCTGTGGTGAAGGAAGTGAAATTGTCTCACATATGTGCAAATACTTCACTAGCATATTTAGCATGATTATGTTGGATGTTGTTAAATTTCAACTCAAAATATACATCATAAAAACTTGCTTGTTTGGTTTAAAAAAAATGAACAAATTAAAGTAGATAGATCAAGTGAACCAACAGAACAGAAGTGTTTACACCTGCTATTGAGAATTCAATTTGGTTGATTGGATCACAAGTGCACAAGGAAGATACAATACTGTCTATGCCTGCCATGTTGTCCACTTCTGACCACTTTTCAGGTTAGGGTTTTCCGTTGCCTTGCCAACAAGCCTCTTTTTGTATATATGGGGGATTTCTGATCTCACAATGTAATACTGCAAATAATCAGGAACCTGTTTTTCAGCATAGAAATGCACTTATTCATCAATTCAGCAAATAAATAAATAAAAATGTTACATTTAAAAAAAAAAAAGCGGTTACATCGCCCAAGTAACCAGATGACACGATGTGTGTGCAAAGTATTTGTGGTTCAAATCCTGCCTTTATACCATTGTTTACGAACAAGATAGTCAAATGGCGTTGTCATGTTTTCATCAAGACAGTTTACTCTGTACATTTTTTCCAATGCAAAAAAGTCCAATTTTGGTGACACTTTCTGAAAATGCTCAAGACCGCACTAATACTATTTGCACAGCCATTTGAAAACTACAGTAAAGTTAGACATCACTGCATTTAGTGAGGTATCTGAGTACAAGACACTGAATATGTATGTTTTTACATTTTTACAGCATTTGCTCATTACAATTCAAATTTATTCACAGTATTGTGCAAAAGAATAAATACACCCTTTTTTACAACAAACATAAACTTCCTTTGGGTAGAGCTGTGCACAACTGTAAACCATATTGCAGTACATAATGGAACTGAACCTACAACATACACAGGTCTGTAATTCATTCATGAAATTGTTTAATTTAGAAAACATTTTCAGAAAAAAAAAGATTTAGAGTTTTTTAATAAAATGAACTTGACAGATTTTGATAACTAGTTCAACATTTTTGTATGTAATGACTCAAGTAATGAAATGAGGACTATTAGTTTTATATGGAATGACTATTCAGCATTCAGAAGTTTAGTTAATTTTGACTGACATGACATAAGCAAATGATAATGTTACAAACAGCATAGAGTTGTATGAAAGCAATTGATGCATGTCCAAAAGCATTTGCAATTTGCTGGAAGGAATGAGAAACTGCTACTATGATGTGCACAAATGACTAATTGTTCTGAGAAATGCATTAACTGTTGTGCAAATGTAAATAGTGTTGTGAGAAATGCACCAAAGCGACTGAGAAAAACTGTAAACCAATAAAGGAAGAAGCACGCATTGTGTTTTCAACAAGGTTTTGGATGCAATATGTGAATAGCCCATAAAGATTTAACCTGGGAGATACAGTACATATATATAGTTCTGTTATAGATGTGTTTACAAGACACGTAGGGTGATTACAATTTACAACACACAAATAAACACATATTTTGCAAACTACACAAAACGAGGCAACAATTTTAATTACACTGGTCCATATGAACTGCAACAGTTACTCATAAAGTCCCTGTCAAAGTCTGACAAAGTCCCATTCATAATAGTCTCTGCTGCTCCTTCCTTTAAAAGCAAACGGCTGGCGAATCCCACATTGTAGCGTAGGTCATTGTAACAAAAATCAGAAAAACGACAGAAACAAACACAGCACACTGTTGGCTATACTGTGGTAATGTTGTGAAAATGAACTTTAACCCTTTATTCCCCGCAGCCGAATCTCCATCTGTCTTGATCAGTCCCGTGATCCCCTGCGCTCTGCTAGTGTCTGAAAGGAAAGACGCATTCATGTTTTACCAGAACTGGATTACATATTTGGTGATATACCATATCGATGTCGACGCATTCAGGCAAAAGACAGGATTCCAACATGATTCATTTATTTGACTCTGAGTCGACTATTTCTTTAAGGAATCTATAGTTTTAAACATGGTGCACTTTCAGAGTTAGACTTCAGCTGGATGTTTTCATTCACTTACTGCTGTGTTACACACATGGAAGGGCATTTTCAAAAACCCATAATAGGGGCTCTTTAAAGAATATTTGATTATTATAATTTAGCATAATTTTTCTGATGACATTTTTGTTTGTTCATTTGCTTACCCAATTCCTTTCTGTATTCACTGATACAGCAGTTTTTAAAGAGTTAAGATGTAAACACCTCAAGGGCATCTATGATGCAAAATCAAAATCATAACAAGTCTTTTTTTTTCCTCCGCCCACCGAATTAATTGACAGGCCTATTTTATTTATTTATGTATTTATTTATTTAGTTAGTTAGTTAGCTCTTAGTATGAATGCTCTTTTTCAGCAGGTTCCTACTCAGCAGAACATAAAAATATACAGACACCATTAACATCTCATCTATCAACACATGAGAACAGTACAAACAATTACCAAACATACAAAATAAAGAGAGACAAGCTACTGTCTCAGTGGCTACAGCGATAGTTGACCATCAGATAACATGCATGGGATTTTTTCAAAAGTCTCAGTGTGGGTATTGTTTTTAGATGTTGTGGGATCTCATTCCAGGTTTTTGTGAATACATAAAAGAAAGATTTGGGTCCATAACAGTTTTTAACAGCCGGTAACGGCAAACATCCATTTGTTGCAGATCTGGTGGAATGATCAGTCCTTGTATTAAGTTTTGGTACCAAAGCACAAAAGGCTGATGAGGTAGCACTATTTAAAATTGATTAGTACAGTTTAATCACTGTGTTCATAATGTAATAGACCTTTTCACAATGATGTCACTTCACTTCCCCCTATCGGCAACGCAGTGTATTTTTACTTCCGGTTTGCCTTTGAATGAATGGGAGACTTCTCTGGAAAATTTACAAATGAAAATATTAACATTGCAAGATCTGATTTAAGACTTACAGTATTGGGCATGTGTCCAAATGTTTCTCTTTCAAAACTGAACTGCTTTCTGAGTTTGAAAATGATTAAGTTATTAAGAATAGGAATAAGCTATTGTTTGTCAAGGAAAGTATATGTTTGCAACCTTTTCACTTATTAATTAAGTGTGTTTCTTCAATAATGGATTTATTTTTACTTTGATGCTGCTCTGAATATAAATTTATATTATCTGTTATATGTAAGTGTTCCAGCATGAGTACAATTCTTTATTAAATCTTCTTATATTACCTGGTATGTCGATAAATGTCCATTAATGCAATCAGATTCATAATTTATTATTTATAGATCCATTAATGTTTTGTTCAGTTTCTCCATTTGAATAAATTAATTATGTTCTCCCGCCACCTACTGGGTGGATTTCATTTGATGTCTATACTACCTTTTAATTAATAATGTTACAAATAAATTCATAATCCAATAACACTGAATTAAAATCTTCTTGGTGTTATTTTTCCAACTGTAAATTTGTATAATGATTTTGTTTGATTAGTAAGAGTCAAATACAACATTATTCTATTTCATTTAATTTGAATATTAAATAGACATAAATGTTTTATGTTCATGAATAAAATACCTATATAGAAAAAAATGTCAGAGAAGTGAGCAGTACAATGTGAATAATATGAATGTGTTTGTGAATCAGCTGTCTACTGTAAACAACCACAGTAAAACACCCACAGTTTGATTTATTACTTATTCTTCAGAACACAATAAATAAATAAATAAATAAATAAATAAATAAATTTGACAAAAAAAAGTTCAGCACACATGTAAACATCTGAAATATTTATTTGACAAATACTGACAAGTACATACCAAGTTCATCTGCAGTAAAGACAGCAACACAAAGCAATAGACTCTGTTTAAAGTCCGATTTCTTGGTTCAAACAGAAATCTAAATGATCTGTAAGGTTTTTTTTTAAATGTCAGATGTCTCACCTTGAATGCAGACAACAAAAAACAGCCATAGTCACAGTCTAACCGTATTTGTAGTAAATATACAGCTGACTGGTTTAGTTCTTTATGGGGATTTCTGTATATGCGGAAGTAATGATTCACTGCCTGGAGTGAAACCGGACACCATGTGATGTCAAGTGAAAGGGGTCTATTTCGAAATGATAAATCATTAGAGAGTGATAGAGCAAAACAATGATGTGTCCATCCAGAAAGTCTATTGTGGATCTTATAGGCCCTATTACACAGTCTAGCTATTGACTCCATGTTGTGAGTGACTAAACAGGCAAACAGTATGACAAAGTGGACAAAATTATAGCTTGAAGATAAGTTTCAGAAACTGAAAAAGACAAATTTGTCCCAATTTTATGGAAGTAGCCATCAGAAGATGGGTACACTGTGGTCATAAAGTATAATGGACATGGCCAAATAGCTTTTGTTTCAGCTTTTTATAGACATTTTGAACATGCTCACAATAAGTAAGGTAAGAATCCAGAATGATTCCCAAATATTAACATGTCTCCAGAGTAATGCATATAAACATGTCCGCAGAACAGGATTTGCAAAGAAACCGCTATGTAATTCATACACGCTGGAATCACCACAGCCGCATAGTGTCATTACAACTGTATATGAGGAGTGTAATGAAGTTTACGGCCACCTGGCCGCCGGGAAGAAGGAGGCGGAGAACCGACGGACTTTTAAATAAATATTTATTAATAAAAGGGACGGCAGCTCCTCACGAAGACTGCCGTCTAAATCAAAACAAACGGATATGTCCGGGCCCGGTCCTCTCTCTCTGTCCTCTGCCATCGTTCCTCCTCTTATAGTCCAGAGCTCCTTCCGTGGGACTGAAGGCAGGTGCGCGCCACAGGTGTATCTCATCTGTGACGGGCCTCGTTTCGCTCCCACGGCTCTCGGCCACGCCCCCTCGCCACAAGGAGCAAAAACAGTGGCAAAATATATGTAGGTGTGGGTGTGTGTGTGTACTGCAAACTTTGTAATGTAATTTGTGTGTAGCTCAGAAAGGCTTGAATAAACTCCACCACAAATACTTAAAATAAACTTACTTGGTATTTTTAATGAGCTGGATTTCTGCTTCATCCATGTCTCTCTCTGTCACTGACTGCTGTTTATTTGACATAACGCATGAGAAGCAGACATGCATGTGGGAACGGTGGGCAGGCTGAAGCAGCTCATTTGCATTTAAAGCCACAGGCTACAAAAACAGCTACATTTTGCTCTCAGCCTAAAATGGGCATATTCTGCATTGTATAATAAATAGTCTGATGGGTAGTTTGAGCTGAAGCTTTACATACACATTCTTAAGACATCTTACATCTTGTAAAATGGTTTTTCAAAAAAGAGCCCTTAAGTTTCCCTGTTTGTTTCTCTCCATGATTTACAAATTTTACCATGTTGTTGTTGTATATTTTTATTGCTAAACAACACACGAACTGCTGCAAACATAGCCATGACTCTCTGAAAAAGCTGAGAAGATTGAAAAAGAAAAGTAATTTTCGGCCACAAAAATCCATAAAAACTCCTGGAGGGACTGTTTGTTACATGTTGTGACTTGGTTCTGCGTTTCAGAGATCATCGAGCGTGTGGTGGAGGGCCGCTGGCCATACCTGCGTCCCCTGTTGTGTCCTCAGAGTCACAGTGAAGAGATGGGACAGTTGATGCTGCGCTGCTGGTCAGAGGACATCAACGAGAGGCCAGACTTCAGCCAGATTAAAGTACTGCTCCGCAAGAACAACTGGTACATGACATACACACACACTCAAGTGATCATCATTTCACACACAAGAATTCAATTGACTTAACAAATAATAGGAACATCAACACTTTTGGTTGAAATTGAATATTACTCTCTCGGTGTGGAGCTCTCCAGTGTTTGCACTATTTCTGTTAGTCTGTCCTGTTTTATGTTTATCAAACACAATCAGTTATACCAGGGATGAGCTGCTGAACATTCAGCAGTGCACACCAACTAATCACCAACTGGATTTTGATTTCTCTGGCGTTTTGCGGAACATTGTCATTGGCGGAGCAGCTGCTTTGTGGAAGAAATACAAGACCCGGCGGCGTGGAAAAAGAGCTGGCGCGCTCGTCAGGCTGAGACAGCGTGGCTTCAGAACGGCGCTGCCTAGCATCCATCTAGCGAATCTCCGCTCGCTTCCTAACAAAATGGACGAACTACTTCTGCTCTCACGCGAAAACAAGAACTTTAACAACTCTGCTGCGCTGTGTTTCACATAAACCTGGCTGAACGAAGCCATTTCGGACAGCGCATTACACTTACCGGACTTTAAGCTGTACAGAGCAGATCGCGATACGGAGTCAACGGGCAAAACACGCGGTGGTGGGACATGCTTTTACATCAACAGGAGATGGTGTACGGATGTAACTGTGTTAAAGAAGATGTGCTGTCCTGATGTGGAAGCGCTTTTCATTAACTGTAAGCCGTTTTATGCACCGCGGGAGTTTTCCTCGTTCATTTTTGTCTGTGTTTACATTCCACCACAAGCACACGCGAGGACTGCGTTACAACAGCTGTCTGATCTGATCACAGAGACTGAACAACGACACCCGGACTCCTTTTATCATTCTCGGTGACTTTAATCAGGCAAAACTCACACATGAGCTGCCTAAATTTTAAACAGCACATCACATGCCCCACCAGAGACAATAACATTTTGGA